>JAGDQP010000047.1:59442-98734 GCA_022664845.1 Lepisma saccharinum
ACTATAGACTTGTATAATGTCTAGTAAGGATAGAATGTAGAATATCTTTGAATGTTTTGCTTGTTTTGTATATATATTTATATATATATTATTTTATGTTAGTTAGCTTTCAAGTTATGTATAACAACTTTCATTTGAATGAATCATATACACTGATGTTCATGAAAATGGACGCTTGAAACATTTTCTGAGACCGATATTTGAACAAACTATTAACGCTGAGATAATATACGCTACAAGCACAACATATGAAACTCAAATTCGGTAAACTTGGACCCCGCTGGGAACTAATAGCATGACCGAGTACACATAAAGAGAGCCCGCTAACCTCCTGGCCAGACATAAATCACCAATGAGGGTACTTGGATGAATATCCCATGCTATTCGCCAAAATAACACATCACGTATGAGGTTTTGTTGTTAATGTCGAGAATATTTAATTAAGATTAATCCAAGCTCTATTTGCTCAACTTTATAGAAACAAATAGAAAATTTTCGAATGTATAAAAATCTAACTAAAACTTAGATGTAGAGCTTTTGTTTTGTATAGAAAATACTTAATTTTTTCAAAGATATTCTACATTCTATCCTTAATAGAGATTATACAAGTCTATAGTGAAAGTAGAGACATAAACTACATTTGTGATTTAGCATAGTACATAAAATCTTACCTGCTGAATTGTCATGTTTACTTCGACTGTGTTCGAGAGGTGAATATGACAATTACTCTTTTCCCCATGTCTTTTATATGCATGTGGTGTCCGCATCGTTCATATGTTACAGCATCTTCCAGAGGATGTCTCGATTCAGTACGGGAAAAAGTTGTGGACATATCTCAGTGAAAGCCGGATGGAGAAACGACTTTCCAGGAAGGAAGATGAGATGCTAACGTTCTTATCTATGGAATACAGGAATGCCGGCTGCATTTCGGTGAATATTGTTTACGTAAAACAATACGTAGTCAAACTGCGGAACATTGGTGTTGGGAACCACATTTCCTATTCTCCTCTCAGTGAGTATGTTTCTGTAGTGGGCGTGTGTGTGTGTGTGTGCGTGTGTTATGAGTATGCACACGTGCGCACTACTTTTTCTTCTTTGCTGTATAATCTGAAATGATGCTGTACCTAAATAAGAAAAATGACGGATTTTTAAGCGGAAAGATTCCAATTACGAAAGAGCTCATAGAGCGTGTAATGCAGTTTTGAGAACAATTGTTTCAGTTTATGCTTAGTTTTTGAGACAAAAGAAAGCCGGAAATACAATTTGTATGGTTGCGGGTGTTTATTTATTTCTACAGAACATACTCTACAATATTGCAAGACTTGGTAGTTTGCAAATGGTCTATTTTGTTTAATTTTGACAAGGAAGGTATAAGAATTTGTAGTATAAATACAATAATTGTGCAGATCGAAACTTTAACACAGTAGCTAATTATATATTTAAGCAAAATGGACTCGTTTCATGTGAATTTGGGACGCCATGTAGCGGTCATGTTGTAGATTTTGATAATTCAAGTGTACAAAATAATATTGCTGATGTCCATTAAAAAAAATATTTTCACTCGTAACAGATATTACAGAAGAACAGAATTTGAACTGATATAGATGCTTTGTTGTTGTGCAAAACTCGCAACAATCTTGCTTCTCATCCCCTCAATACAACCAATTATGGATATAATTTCGTTGTTATTGTCTCTCTAGAAGATAATTAAAGTACTTTGTGTTCTCACTGGTTTTTGTAGAAATTACCTCATTCCGTCCCTACTTTTAATGGAAATATGATCTCTGTTTAAAGATTAATAAACTTTAAGATAATTTTTACGGGGGAAGATATGTTGTTGATATGAAAATAACGTGATAAAATAAATATTATGTATTGTACGTGTTCCCACATGCAGACTGCCAGGGAAATTTCCCCCTCATCCCACTGTTAATTCGCACAATGGTTTTTTCGTACGTTTGCCGTATCTGACTTCTGTAAATTCGAGTACACCTTACAAACTTAGGAGTGTCGTAGAATTTGCGTTACATTTTTCACTTACCACAGCTTTTGTAAATCCCTTCTAAGGATTATTCCTGTGCTCCAGTATCCATTTTTCAAAATGTGTCACGATGTGTTTACATTAATTATTAATAATTGTCTTTTTGCATTGTTAGTGATCATGAGTTAGTGGAGGTTAGGTAAGGGTAAGTTTGCACAAACAGAGATAAATGAATTTTGAAATAACGAAACGAAAGGGTATAGGTACATAACCGAACCTGACCGTACCTAACCTACCCTAATCCATGGTCACTAAACTAGAATATCAACGAACAATGTAACATACCAATATTAATAATAAATATGAAGAGGTAGAAATATATTTTGAAAGAGAAAAATACTCACACCCGCCGAGATTTATACTCGGGTCCTTTAACTAAACAAGCCGACGCCTTAACCAATTACCCAAGGTCGGAGCTTAATATTGTAGATTTCGAAGTTGTATTTACACAGCACATGTGTTACGTAGTAATACTACGAAATGTCATTCGTGCGTGCAGTGTTGTAGTCTCAGAATTTTCACAGTGTATGCACAAAGTTTATGTATCTTTAAACATAGATCATATTTCCATTAAATATGTGGAAGGAATAAGTTAATTTCTACAAAACAAGAGAGAATGCAAAATGCTTTAATTATCTTCTAGTGAGACAATAACAACGAAATTATATCCATAATTGGTTGCATTGAAGGAATGAGAAACAAGACTGTTGCGAGTTTTTCACAACAACAAAACATCTATATCAGTTCAAATTCAGTTATAATTTTTTATATCGAATGTCGACTCTGAATCTAAGGGATACAACTGACATTAACGAATAAAAACGATGAAGGCAATTTTTGTATCATAGAACCCGAAATATGTTACTGTCCAAGGTTTCTTTTACATAAATTATGACAGTTTTTTATCACATTTATTTTGGGTTATATTTAAAAAAAAAAAACTCTTACTTCTTTCTGTTCGTCATCTCTCACGTGTATCCCTTGGCTTCTGGAGTCAACACATAAATATTACTTGTTCTACTCTTTATAAATCTATTCAATGTAATATGCTGGGACTTACTCCATATATCGAAAAGTCAAACTTCTACCTTGTTTTTGAAAACATAAGTTAAATGTCATATTACTCAAGACCTGCACATAAAATCTGGTCTAATTGACACTATACATTGTGCACCTTTCTACAAAAGTATTATGGTAGTAGAAAGATAGCAATACTATATTGACCCACATCCTTTTCCTCTTCTCAATATTTTTTCCCCCATCAAGTGGAAACAAACGTATTTGACAGTAGTAATCCTACCCGAACAGGTAAATTAATTAAATAAATGAACGAAACGAAAGTAAATGGTATACGCATCTTAGCAGAAGATATACGCTAATTTGTAAAATCAGTGTATGTATGTGTATTTGTGTATTGTAATGTGTATAAACAGATAATGTAATGTGTATAATGTGTACACGTGTATAATATAATGTTTACACGCTAATGTTTCCTATAATCAGAGGTTATACGGCGTAACTTGCTGACAGTATCGAGTTTTTTGGCTGATTTAACAATACGTTTGTTATGGTCTGTTAGCGTGTCAGACTCACATTTTCAGGGTTCTTGGTTCGGTTCCTAACCTCAGTTTCAAAATACTTTCTTCAAGGTATTAAGCGCTGTAAATGATTTTCAAGATTATTAGTGAAAGTGATTTATCCCATAAAGGGAGAAAAACACAAGACACAGAGACTGGGGCTTAGGAGAAAGACGCAGACTGTGTTTCCTTAAGCTTTAAAGTTTCATTTATTTCTATGTCTTCCGCTATTTCCCCCCCCATGTTTCCTTCTCTTCTCCTCTTTTTTCGCTCTTTCCCCGTCTTGTTCGATACACACACACACTCTCTCTCTGTGCGTGTGTGTGTTTGAACAATACATGTTTTGTTGCATTTCTGCCTGATGCCCAAATTATATTTTTTCATTTCTTTGCATTAATTTTTATATCTTAGAACTTAACGTGAATGTAATTTCTGCCTATCTATCTCGTGGCTCTCTAGGTGATGTTCAACCAGTCAACTTTCCTACTGAAAATGGAGGAATATCCTAGCATTTCGTGTTTTAGCGAATGTCTGTATTTTCATGTTGATTGTCTAACTATTAGGCGTACAGTGAAATAATTCTCCTGGAGGAAAAAGCTACTATGTCTTATAACTCAAACCTCCATTTATTATTGTAAGTGACTGTACAGTATGTATTGTGTACAGAATTGTCGCAACTATACTAAATAATCTATTATTTTGAAAACGTGTTTTCTAAGAAAAATACATCCAAATACGACCGTTTTGCACTAACAACTAACATTCCGTTGTAGTTACAGTGAATTTTATTTTCTAAATCGTTAAGGTATTTTTGAAATAAAGTATCTAGAAGTGATTTCTAAAGTTGTAATCAGCAAATACAGCAAAAGTTTCCTTAATCTTGGAATTTCGATTTTTTTCTTCAAAGTTGTAAAACTTTCTGAACACCCTGTAGAAACGATATGGGAGTAATCTTCTGGCATAACAAACTGCACATAATATGAATCATGTAAGGTAGAATTACTTCTTTATGTTAATTAGTTTCTAAGATATGATTTATCATAAGTTTTCCACCTTACAACGTTTTAAGCTTCAAAAATTAAGGCTAGTCACAGCAAGTTCTGCACTTTGTTATATTTTATTAGTTTGTTGGGGGACCCCCACATACCGTAATAATTTAAAAAACAAAACAAAAAACAAGTGTTCTCATGTGAATACTGCATGTCTGCTTCGTTGTTCCACACTTTCTGCAGAAGTTGTAGATATTTAGCACCAGATGGCAGCATATTACAAAGTTGTTGGTTTTGGCAGCACTACCTCTCGACAGTCTCTGGAACTTCATGTGCAACGACATACAACCATAACAAAAAAAAATGTTCTTATCTGTGAAACAAAAATAGAAATTGGATATTCTCGTCTAACTGAAAATGGCAACATACCGATTTGAAAAAAAAAAGATTACTGGTCTTGTTTGTAAATAGGTATAATTTGATTTTCAATTAAATGAGAATGCTAGTACCTCATCAGAACCGTAGGTAGGGGTTTCAGTACCCGTGGCGAATATTGGTCTTAGCGCCTCCCACTCCATCCTACCTGTTTCCGAAGTAATTTTATGCGAATTAAAACATTAATTGTGATGCCAATGACAGCCAGTTTCATTACTTTATCTTAGAATTTCCATCGATAAATATATATTTCGATATTTATATTCTTTTAGTATTATATTATTTAGCATTAACTGTTGGACAGAGAAGTTGACTTGCAACGTTTGAAACAACATACTTTTTTTTCTGATTTACATTCCTAGATTACCAGTTCTCCTTGCAAAATCAATTTTCCTAAATAATTACTTGTACTCTATGAATTCTGCAAAATGTCATGAGAACTGTAAAGGAGTGTTCAAATACAAAAGAAAAAACAGTTTTATTTTGAACAACATTAAAATTTCACTTTCTAACTTTTCGAACTGATAAGCTATGAACAATTTTGTAGACATTAAGTGGTCTTGTCTTTTCAGTCGACAATATAGCTAAATTAGAAAGTATTTTGTCATTCAAAGAAAAGCTCAATGCCTTTCTTTGAATTTCAACTTGCTAAAACTCTTTTTCTGAAGACATGACAAAGCATGACATCGTTAGAAAAAGGTTGAGTGTAGTAACAAAATTGGATCTTGGCTTAACACAATATATTTTATGTGTGTGAAACTGAGAACTGTAAGAGGGAACATTTCTGATAACTTGACGTGAGAACATTTCAAATGTTTGGACATGGTGTTTCAAGATTAATACTTCTTATCACAATTGAAAGACATGGGACAAGATAGTCCTATGCCCCACTTTGGTGATAAACGAGTCAACGCTTGTTGAAACATGCACATACATGACAATCACTAATGACTGCCGCTATCAGGTTTCGAAATATCTTCATAAATGGCGGCATATGTTCTAAAGTTCCTTTTTGCCCCCACAGATTCCATCGAAATAATTCAGTAAGGAAGACCAATGCCACATTCAGTCTTCTTGAAGTGGTTCTATGTAAACTTTTGAACGAAAAGATAATTTTCTAATTCTGTATTAATAATTTCTTAGATTATCAAGATTATTTCTGACAATGACAAAGAATAGTTGATTACATAAAGTGTAAAACGTAAAAAAACAAAAAAAAAAAAAAAAAAATGCAATGCATCTTGTCGAAATGTACCTATATGCAAAGCATGAGTTTGAGTTGAGTTGCGTATAGTTCTTGCAACTCTTGGATCCAATTACTACACTTGGATCTAATTACTAGTATTGACACTTAAGTTCAAAATTGGTGCTAACAAAAGTATACGTTAGAAGCAGCGTTACTTTCAGGCATGTTGTTTCTTTGGTCCCTGACGAGTATCAACACTAGTCTCAACACTTCTATTACTCATATGTGTACTGAAATACTAGGGTGACCATACATACCATTTTGAACGGGACTCTACCGTTTCTTCCGTATTTCCCGGCCGTTCCGTCGTTTTTATCAAAATGTCAATTTCGTCCCGTTTTAAATAAAAACTAAAATATACTCTCTTATTGTCACATTGACTTTATTTATGACTTTATTATTTCTAATAATAAAATATATTAATTAACTTTAAATTCCGCTTCGGCTGTAGCGTTAGTTTTTGTTTTGCCCTTGTGCTTATCAGTCGCTTTGTTATTCAATGCTGGTAGTGTAAATTTTAAGTTTATTTAAAGATTAAAGTTTTACTTCTTAAAAACTTACATCTTTCCTTGCAAAGCACTTTTAATGATCTTCTCCAGAAAGAATCCAAATTCATCAAACCGGATAAGCTGTGCAGCAATGGAACAAAAGTGGAATGGCAATGTTGTAATGCTCATTTTTCCGTTACTCATGGTGGCAACAGTGGCGTCCACGAACATCTGCGAAGCCAGAAACATAAGGATGCTGAAAAGACTCTTGCTTTAATTAAAAACATCAGCTCGTTCATGGTGAGGCGTGGTTGTGATAGAGAAAGTAATAAAATCGCTGCAAGTGAAGCTTTTGTTGCTTGCTTATCATCCTATGTGCCATGACCAAAGTTTTCGCGTAAACGACTGCTTATCAATACTAATAAAGAACATTTATGAACCAAAATTTTCTTCAAAACGTCCTTGTGTCCCGTTTTCGTATCGAGGAAATATGGTCAGCCTATGAAATATGTATATAATAGCATATTCTATAAATATTATTGATGATTGTTGTTTATTTGAATTTAAGTAAGGAAGTACGACATAATACCATTAAGTAACTTACCTATTTACTCTATGGGTTACAGAACCCACAAGTTCATCGCCGCAGTAACAAACGTTATTCATAGGATTCTATCCTGTGCAAGATCAATCCATTTTTCTTCACAAACATCTATTTCTCGAAGACTTCTTCTAATATTATCCTCCCAACGTCGTCTCAATCTTCCTAACGGCCTCTTTCCCTCCGGCTTACCAACCATATTGATGTTATTTTATATTTTAACACCTTGGAGTCAATATGCCTTATTTGTAATTTTCGTAACCCCAACCCCCCACGAGGCACACTAAAAAAATCTTCTGAAAGAAACACTTCAGCTCTGCCAAGTCTCTACATCTTATGATTCATTAGACATATTCTGGGCACGGGTTGGAAATACTGAATAGAAGGTTCCTGGGGACGGGAATACACACAGTATGTTGTTGTCGTGTCAAATAATCTTTATGCCAAGTTTAGTACTGCTGTGCCTAAAATAATGGAAGCAATTTGGAGAAGAAGGTTGGTAACTGGGTTGCTTGGAGATGTAGACGGCCTCAATGGTTGTTCATTACAATTTTGAGAAAAAATAATTCAAGTATTTCCTTCTAGAAGTTACTATATGTAGTTAGATTTTTCACTTCAAGTGAAGGCAATTATTTTGTGGTGTCTGTCACCGGATCCTCCCTCAATTTCAGTTTCCCGTGAGTGCATTCCTGTTGGTACGATTTTCTCAATTAACCCGCTTGGGAAAATTTATTGGAAAGCTTTCGTCATTAGGAAAGTCGGCCAACAGTGGGGTATGCCTGACGAGGATCTGTTACAACCTCTAGTTACAACAATATTAGATAATTCCCGCCTAGAGAAATACGTTTTTACACAGCCAACGAAATTTTTGCCTTACTGGATGTGTCCTTTTGAAAATAGGTTCACCATATATAATCTCCAAATTTTTAGAAGTAAACAGGAACTTTCTAAATAAAATTAAATCAATATATACTACTTCTTCTGGCATTTATTGTCGGAAGTCTTAAAGTTGTAAAAATAATCTTCACCAAACCATTTGACATACTTTTTATCAGTAAATTAGACTCATTGGCCGTTTAGATGCTTGTAACTACGTTTGTAACTGTACTCATGCGGAATATCGTCTTATTCGTACTTATTTCGACGAATTTTTACTCCAGACAATGTCTGAGAATACTCTGTTTTCTTTGGGGAATCCCTTGCGCATCAAGTGTTTATTTTAGAGTACGCATTTTTGGAAAGAGCAATGTTTGAAGCCTTTGTGGGTACTATACCGCCTCAGTTCTGTTGTTAATGGTATTGGAAATATCATGCTCTAAAGTTCATTTTCTCACACTTTCGGCACGCTCTAGCGCCGAAATTATGTATTTGTGCGCCCTCAATGGTCTGTAACTGTTGTCTTTTTTCATGTCACGAACCTCATGAGGTAGGTTTGTCGGTGTCGTTTCGAAACACCCTGTATATGTACACCCTGTCGTATTTCAAAATTTTACTTATTCCATACAGAAAATTCTAAAAAAAAAGTAACATTTTACATATCATATCTTACGAATACACTTAACTACCCATTATATAGTATAAAGGATATCATTAAGCTTAAGCTTAGTTCTGATCAACATGAAACAAGTATTTCTATTAGCTGCAGTCTAGTGGGAAACCTTCATGTTTCTTAAATGGCAACATGGATTAGCTGACACATCATTGAAAATTCCGTTGATTCTATTTATAAACATACTATGTGTTTGAAACTTGAATGAATACTTTGGGAATATATTAAGTTTTAAACTGGCACATTCTATAAATTTAAAAAATCGTTAGTGGCGTTATAAATTACCAAATAAAACGTTCAAGTTTTAATACCCACCAGCTACCATATTACTTTCTCTGTACACCATTGTCTTCAATTTGACCATTCTGAATTTCTTTGCGGACCTCCTAAAATGACGATCAACCAATGTCTCCGCTCTTGGAACTCGAACGATTTCGGCTACCTTATCGCTGTCTACACAGAATTTTGACACACCATTTAAAATCGTTGTTTAAATGTTTCTGGTATAAACCTTTCTTCCACATTACCCTATTATCTTCCTTCCAGAGACAGTAAAATATTTCTTTTAACGTATGTTTCGACGCTAGGAGCGACAGTGACGTAAATAATGTGCACTCAGTTTTTCGTTTGGTCTTCTGTATCATTCTGTTATATTGTTTATATTTTCTTATTACCCATTTCTTATATATTTTTTTAAAATATCGAGGTTTTAAAGTTAAATATATTGTTACTTGAATGCCATATCTCTTGGATTTTTTCCAAGGTTTCCTAAATATTGGTCACATCAGGCATTGGAACGCATTCTGTACCTACTTTTCAACAATTACAATATATATACTGTATATATATTATTTATCTCCATAAGGAGCGTGCAGAAATTTTAGGTTAACACACTGCAAAAGCTTTCAGAAAGTAATATTAAATTGACCCTTAACAGTTGAGAAGTACGATATTTCTCTGCTAGCTATGAATATATTTTTTCTGGAAGGAAACGGGGAACACATTGTTTGTCCACAACAAAGTCTACATGGGATCGAACGAATGACTCCAGGTGGCAGAGATAAACTCTACCATTTTTAAAAACTTGTTTATTAATCGCATTAATATGTACAGGCATAGAAATGTTTACATAGATCAGAATATGTAATCTTCACATTTAAACAAAATAAGAAAGAGTCAGTGCATTATAATGAATACAAAGCGCGACAGTAATTAGCGAATGTTTCATGCCGCTTATGTGGTGGAATAGCTTGTAATTCAAACTGGGTAAAATTGATACATCTGTCTTTACTTAGAACTGCAGGTTTGTTTACTAATAGCTGCAAAGATATGCGCAGCTAACTACACTAAATTATCTTATTCGGTTTGGGAAAGTAACCATATAAATACAAGCTTCAAAAACAAAGATTGAGATGTAATCAGAGCACATATGTTAATAAAAGTTTTCCACACTAAATCATTTCCACTGCAAGATGTGATGTGGTGTGTTAAAGAGTCGATTTGAGAACACTGTTTACCCTAATTAGTTGAACCAATTCCTTTATCGAATAGTGTCGCCACAGTTTCAAATATGCCATGTATAACAAAATACCATGTTTGAAAAAACTCAGGTTTGTATGGAAATTCAATGGAATACTGAACAATGTCTTCCACAAAATTTTGGTAATACAAAAACTGATAGTTTTTTTTTGTTTGAATATTCCTCTAAAGGAATTTGATTATTAATGCAGTATCCCATTTCTACTAAAGGCTTGATAAGATATTGGCCAAAATGACGCCAGGGTTGAATAAAAATAGACATTTCAGTGTCCAAAAGTCTTAACGCGCGCATAAGATAACCACAAGAAAAGAAGTCGGTGTAAACGCACATTGATTACACAATACGATGCAACATCAAGGAATGACCTTGGGTTTCTATATCGATTAATTTCAAACCATCTAGATGTAGTGGGTAAGTAAGATGTGCTCTTTTAGTTTTCAAATCTGTCTTTTCCAGATAAAATATCCAATGTGTTTTTGCGTGAGGGCCCATTCATACTTAGGCATATTAAAGAGCTGTAAAACATAAACAAGTTTGCTGAGCACATAGCAATTCAGGAATCAAAATGACAGTAGAATAACAACGAGAATATGTGGTAAGCATCGCAACAAAATGCGACCTCACTTGGGTACATTTCTTGCTATTGTTTGTTTGATTGTTGCGAACCAAGTTATTCCCAACACTTTGATACAATCGTTGACGTTGAAGATTTTCGCATCTTGATCTGAACGCTGAGAGTTGAGCACCAAATATTGTTTTTTTTCTGAGATTTAGCTGGATCCCAGCCAACAGTACCAAAATGCCTCATTTTCTCTGCAACGATGCGAGCTTACGAGGGCTGCCTGAGGAAGTATGAAAGATCATAAATGTATTCTAAGACAGACACTGGGCGAGAGTTGCAAGCTATTCCACGTAAATGAGCTTGTAAATAGTTTAATAGCGGAGCGATTGTGATGCTGAAGAGAATTCACGAAGAGATAATCCACGTTTAATGGGGATGGGCAGAGAAAGTTGCCGATTAATCTTAAAACGTAAGGGTTTAAACTTGAAGTAGACGTTGGATCATGTTAACAAAAACATCTGCAAAAACAATTTTAGTTAACACCCTGTATAAATATTCACAGATAATGAATCAAAGGATTTGGCCAGATATGTACTCAAAATGTCAAATGGTTCACTATTGGTCAACTGTTGATATTGGATAGCCTCACGAAGTTGAAGTAAAATCACATACAAGGGTCCTGTTCCCGGGAATCCACATTGAAAATCATTTAACATTTGCGATTTTAGACAATCTTTATATATATATATATTATAATCACTAGAGAGCGGATATTAAGGTGCAGCACCTTTTCTAAAAATGTAGTTTATAAACAACCAAAGTTCAAAATATGTATTTCCGGGCATAAAACGAACTGAAATAAACGCACTGTGTTGCACCTTTTCCGTGAATATTGCACCTTTTTTGCTAGATTAATAAAATTTCCCCTTTTTTTTACTTCTTTTAACCTTCAGCACCTTTATTGTCCCTTTTTTCTCCCTTTTTTTAAAAAAAATGTACAGAACAATACATTTTATTTTCAATCTGGTTACACATAATTATTCCATTATTTTAGACGCAATCTTAGGCGACACAATGGCAACAATAACGGCGTAAACAGTCAATAAATATTGTTCTCAATATACGTGAAAGAGCTATAATTTCCTTTCGTCTTCCAAAACTCCGCGATAGAAGAAAAAAAGGCTGTTTATTCCTAGTACCATTGTTGCGCATGCCGTCGAGGTTTCGTGTAGAAAGAATGTTCTGAAAAAGAAATCGAGCTCTTCATTCGCACTTTGGAGTTTGAAGTCTTTACCTTTGCTTGGTTCTGTAACAATCTGAACCAGAACTTATTCTTCTCAATAAAAGCATAGCATGCCAAAGATAAAGAAGGAAAAGTTGCGTAAACTTGCAGCAGTTGTACAGATTTATGAGATTAAATAAAACAATTTTTGCAATTAAGGTAAAAATGGGTTGGAGGGAAGCAAACCGGACCCCAATTCTTTTTGGCTTGATTCTTATAGTATGTGACGAGACAAACACGACGGTACCAAAATTTTTGAAATTGTACCGGGGGAACATGGGTAATTTTGCAGTGGAAGTTCAGAAATCGAGGATAGGGAGCACACCGGGCCCCAATTTTTTTGCTTGATTCTTGTAGTGTGTGAGAAGACAAACACGATGGTACCAAAAATTTTTAAATTGCACCGGGTGAACATGGGTAATTTTGCAGTGGAAGTTCAGAAATCGAGGAGAGGCCAAGATTTTAACAATATTTGCTGGTTTTGAATAAAGAATGTTCAAGTAACTATACTATAGCACTTAAAAAAGATACCCTTCTTTGCACCTTTTCGAATGATTTATCAGCACCTTTTATTCCCTTTTTCCTACCACATGTTTGCACCTTAAAATCCGGTCCCTAATAATCACAATTGAACAGAGTAATTAAACGTAGCGATTCTTGGGAGCACTCACCCTCCTGTTTTGGAATAAGAACTGTAGTCTTCATCAAGTATTGTATGAGTGTGCCATAAGAAGTTGAACACGTCCACTAAATGGGGCGTCAACATATTGCTGAAAAACGGTACCATCGCATTGATAAACCAATACTGCCGCCAGACGCCATAGGGTTAAGTTGTTGAATTGCGACTGTAATTTCTTGCTGCGAGATGGTTGCTTGAATACTATTTTGGAATTCAACCTAATTTACTATTTTTGTATTGCAAATATTAGTCACCCTGATGATTCAATACGGGTATTCGAAAATAGTTCTTATATTGACGACGAATTATAGAGTATATATCCTTTCGTGTATTTATGGTATTATTTGTATCTCTAAATTGATTTATGAATTGAAGTTGCCCTCTCTTACGTTCCTGTTTAATATGAAGAAGATTTGGTCTTTCATAGATGCCAACTTTGTTAAATTTGCTTCGGATCAGATAACCATGTCCCGATTGCTCGTAAGCACGAAGTAAAAATGCTTTAATATGCTCCATTTCGTATCATTGAACAACCGTGAAGAGTACCCTACTAGTTATGGAGAAGTAACGTATTTAGTGAGTATTGTACAAATGAAAGTAGTGGCCAAGTTTAGGTATATTCGTAATCTAAATAGCGAATTGACAAATGTTAAAGAAATATGGCAAGATTGTCGTAAGTTAGGATTCGGTAAAAGACCTGTAGAATTAAATAATCAAAATTACAATTTCGATGAACTGAATGCACACTTTGTATCTGTTGCACATGATCAAAACGTCCAATTGAACTGTCTCCCCATTCCAGGCCAAGCATTGCTCCCATATCAGAACAATTTCGAAATATTTTATTTTAATCACGTTCAAATTTTTGACAATCAAAATGCTAAAAGCAATAAAAACAAATGCATGTGGTACAGACATTCTTCCCATTAAATTACTAAAGCTTATAGAAGAGAATGTTATCTAAATAATAACACATATTGTAAATTACTCACTCACCACTGGAAATATGCGCTAATTTTACCCATACCTAAGAAATCAAATGCCTCCAAACTTAGCAGCTACAGTCCCATAAGTATACTTCCTATTTCAAAAGCATTTGGAGAAGATTATTCACAAATAAATCACAACATTCCTATTTTTACATAAACTCCTCGATCTTTTACAGTCTGATTTTTGCTCCAAGCATAGCGCATCCACAGCGCTGTTGAAGATCACTGATAACATTAAACGCGCCATGGATAAAGGAGAAATCACTCTGCTAACACTAATCGAGGCACCTTCATATTGACTTCCTACTAACTATCTAACTATAACGTTTCGCCGATTACAGTGAGTGGTTTTCTTCTTTTTTTGGAAGATCGTGAACGCCGTGTTACTTTCGATACTAACTATTCTTCTTGAATTAAGATATTGTCAGGAGTACCACAAGGCTAAGTACTAGGGCCATTACTTTTCAGTTTATATATTAATGACATATCCTATGTTTTTCGTACATGTAAACATTATCTTTATGCAGATGATCTGCAGATATATATTAATTTTAAACTATCTTATGTGCATGAGGCAGTGAACAAGGACCTGTGTGCTTTAAATGAATGGACAGGTAAACATGACCTAAATTTAAACCCTCTGAAGACATACTCCATCATTATAACAAACCAAAAGGACGCTTAAGATTTGAGTAGAATAAGCTTTCCTCAAGTAGTGTTGAACGGTACTAAAATAGAATATGCTAAACAAGTAAGGAATCTAAGTCTTGATGGACAGTCATCTTACATTGAATGGACACGTAATACACATAACCAACAAAAGTGTATAACGCATGCTTACAATTTATTTACAATCTCAGCCCTTACAATCATGTAACACATGCGTTGACTAAATTAGGCTGGCTTCCACTTCATTTACATAGGAAACATCGCATTTTAGTAAAAATGCACGGTATTCTAATTCATATGGCCCTTCGTGTCTGTACACAACAAGCTATCAATTTGTTGAATGTCATGGCAGAAACACTAGAGAAGAAAACTCTCTAATTCTTCCCAACTATCGCACAGAGATTTATAGTACACACCAGTGTTTATCTATGGAGCAAACTACCCCTTGGTATGATAAATATAAGATCAAAATAGAAATTTAAATCATATACCAAAAAATTGTTCACTGAAACATGAACAGGTAAGATACCCATCCTCTACCAGTTACCACTTAACTCACTTGAAGCATTCATCTGCTCTGCTAAATATATTGTCTTTGAAGCATGGTTGCGTTTACATATATGTGAATGTATGTATTTGCGTATAAGTGTGAGTGTGTGTATTTGCATAAACATTTTCTTATAAAAGGTAGTACATATATTTTTTTCGTTTTTTATATAGTACAATTATTTTTATCTCTAGTAATATTCATTTGTTCTAATGTAATGAATCTTAATCAGCTATTGGTGTAGTTTAGTTCACTAGTTAGGTGTAAGGGAGAGCCTAATAATGGCTCTAACCTCGCTGGTGCAATCCAAGACATGAAAAATAATATACAACAGAAGTTAGGTTAATATCCTTCTTCCCATGATTTGCGATATGAAACCGTTATTAAAGTATGTGAATTTCACTTTCAATTTGTTTAATGCATGGCTTAATTCAAGTCTTAGACACTAATTAAATTTTACAAGAATATTAAAAATTAAGTATAGGTGAAAACAAAAAGATCGTACAAATATTTTAAATAAGAATTTTATTTTAAATAATAATAATTTTATATTAGAAATCATCCAGAAATGTCTCCATGTCCATCACAACAGTGTCTTGGAAAGTAAGATTGAGATCAAAGGATGCGTTCTCAATCCTTTCCTGGATCCAATTAATATGACTTCCAACTGCATCATATATGAGCATCTTTACGATACCTTTACAACGATCCTGGATCGAAAATAATATTCCCGTCAACTGGTCATCACATATCAAAGGACTTCCAAACTCCGCCTACGAAATGAAAATATAGACCATGATATAAGGAATGTAAATATTTTGAAATATGCTGTCCATGTTAGTTCAATGCTTTCTGGTTATGCCACAAATTAGTTAAGCTAATTCACTTGTTTATATTCATAAATAATCACGCAAAAGTTGAATAAACAGTTTTAAATAGTAAAATGCATATCCACAAGTATTCTAAAGGAAATGGAAATAAAGGGAGAAACTCAATTAGTTTCGATATAATTGTAGATAATTGAGGCACATAACATTCATTCTCAACAATTATAGATGACAAATTTTCCGGTGTGTGTATAATTGATCGTTCACATTAATTCTGTAAATGTACAATTCAATAATAATGGCGAACAATGTCCCCGTTGTTAGATTTTGAACCCGAAGCTTTTTAAAGAAAGGTGAATAGGTTATGGTTTGCCATTGCCTTCTATGTGATAAGTGTCGTGTTAGTACAGTAGAGTCCCGAAAACTTGGCACTCGATAACCCGGCAGTCCGGATAACTCGGTCACACCCTGACAGGGTGAAAGAAAACGTATTTTTCTGAGGTCTCTCTTATCAGGTAAATTACTGTACACTGTGTATTCATTAATTTTCATTTTCATGTAGTAAAGGCTCTATGCCTTCATAAAGTACGCACTTTTCCTTTGTTTAACGGTATTTGGGCATTTATTCTCTGTTGTATTCTCAAGCAAATAATACATACAAGTACACTACTGTATGTTCTGAGGAAACACTAGTACTTATTCTTTTTAACTACATTCCCGATAACCAGGCATTTCCCCCCACATTTGGCATAACCAGGTCCACATTAGGCCGAGTTTTCGGGGCTGTACTGTATTAAAAAAATAATATAATGTTGTGGAAGAAAGATTTAAATTGGTTCGTAACTGTTAACTTGACGTTGATAAAAATGTTATATTTGAGAAACGTTAAATGAGGCAGACGATCAGCCATGTTTACACCCGTAATACTTTGAATTTTTTTATATGTTTTTATGGATCTCAGGCTCAGGCTGCGTTAAAGTGGTGGCATAGATCGTGGGAAGCTAGTAGGTCAGGGCGTAGTTCGTAGGTATCATCTGCAAATTTGCCTGTTTTGTTACAGGTAAACTCATGGAAATACCTCAGTCAGGATGGGGGTCTGTTTGAAACGTTCTCATGAGATACCTGAGATACGGCCGCTTGGTACACCAGTCACATGACTGAGGCTAGTTAGAAAGGACCAGAGCCTTAATCTAAATACTAATACTTAAGAAACTTTGCGAAATCCCAATCCATATTGTTGAACAGTTTGAAGGAGTCTTCTTGTCTCCCCATTGTCGACACTAAGTACTCGATCATAATAGCTGGACCAGGGTTACGAGTGATTTGAGTACAAGTCTGCCGAAGAGTAATTGGAGTACCATACTATGTAGACCTGATATCTTGTTTTAATAATTATTATTCTGTATTTTCTGACTGATATAAAGGTATTGAAGGAGAATCTGATGAATGCTACCTTGTCACCATTGAGCAATTTGGAATATGACTCAATACTACCAACTAGGTTCTTTTTTTTTATAAATTAACGGTGCTTCCATAGCAGTATAGAATATCAGGTTTATCAATACTGGGCCAATATAGTTCAGTATCGATCAAGGTTGACCAGTATTGGCCCGATATCCTGTGCTGCTAAGGTTAGTATTGACTGTTAAAATGCGCATTTTCTAGGAGTGTACAGATTGCTTCCATGGAATTTTGATTTTGAAAACAATGGTCATACGCAAATTGTGCCTGAAGATCCCATGCTCAACTGATCATAATGTTTAGTGAGTATGGGTTATACCTAGTATGGAAGAATACAGAGGCACAGTGGCGATATAAAAATAAAGCAAACAGCACAATTTAACCATAAACAGCTCTTTTTCCGATATAGATCGTCCCTAAGAATTCACAGATGAGTCTCAGATTACAACAAAATATTTGCAATTCATTTTAATCTATTTTCTTAAAAGTGCCTATTGAAAGTATCTTTAAATCCGGTTCTCTAACACAGTTTCCTCTCTCACATATTGCTACATTAAGTAAGAAGCAATGTATTCCTGTATTGACGTAAAGACAAGCTGTCATTACATACGTTGTAAGGAAACCAAGCTACTTCAAAAGAAACAGTAAATTATTACGTTAAAAACGAAACGAACCTGCTGATTGTGATTGGGTTCTATAATAGAGCATTATATAGCAAATAATGTTGATATAATCAGTAGGTGGACGCCATACTTACTGAGCTTCTGAATGGAAAAACAATATATTTTCAACATGTCGACGACTGGGATTGTACTGCCATATCTCTAAAGTAATTCAATACGAGATCGACAATATAATTTTCAGGCTTGAATTCTCAGAGGCACTAGTTGGGAATGGAACAAACGTTCAAAATTTTCAAACCTATTGTATGGCAGACACTACGAAAAATGTCTAATCCTTTTCTTCCTTTCAGAACTGCGTCCATTATCGGGAAATTTCGTTGGATATATTTTCGGTACTATTTGGCGTCGAGAGAATGGAATCGTTTTAGGAGGAAAATTATTTTAACCCTTAGATACATGTACCCATTACATTACCTTAATGGTTATGTGGGTTCGACCCGAAATTGCAATCCATTTTAGATTTTGTTCTAATTTCAAAATTTAACATTTTTTGACAGAAGACTTTACTCGTATTCTTACTAATGGTATATTGCCCTTCTAGAGAACTTTCTACAAGTGTTTCTAACCTAGATACTATTTTACAACTAAATGAATGTGAATTCTTCCTAACAATTACAAGTAAGTAACATCGTTTTATTTATGAGCTATAAATGTACTGAAATTTTTGGACATAACTCTTCGCTTGTATTTTTATTAAGTAGTGTGAACCCACCGAGCAATGGATAAAATTAAACTTAATCATAAAATTCAAAATAATTGGTAAAATTGGAATTTAGTACATTTTTATATATTTATTGTAAATTGTTCTATGAAGTGGAAATAAAACCGCCGCCATGTTTCGATGAGGATAGAACAGAGTAACAGCTAAAGAACACTAATGCAATATAATGGATTCCATGACGTCAATTGAGAAGTTATTCACCTTTGAGCAAATAGCTATACTCTTATGATGCGAACATAGCCTTTCGCCCTACATAAAGTTCAACATAAAGCTGTGTGAGACTGCACCACACATACACACATCAATACCGGAAGAAAATGAATTGCTATATAAGACCGATCGGCAATCGTCTATCGCCGCCTGTTCGACATCAAGAGCCAGAGTATCAACTACAGCCCAGAATGCTCGAGAAGGAAGATACTTTTTTATTATTTTTATTCATCTTATTATTTTCCGGTGAAAATTCAAAGGCTGTTTAAACTTGGAATCTTCTCTTTATCTAACTTCAAAAAACTTCCAGGTATGAATTGGAATCTGTATTATATTGCGATTTCATGCGTCTGACAAAGGCTAGGCTATCTCAGTGTCACTTCCAAATAATATTTGCCTAAAGTTGAATAACTTCGTAAGAATTCGTTTACTCTGCCCATCGTCAGTAAATGTGGTGTGTTAAAAATGTAATCAAGTTACGATCAATTGTACCGGTAATAAACCCTTTCGTAGCCAAGCGGTTCTCAAGTATAGCTGAGCATCGCTACGCCAAAACCCAAATTAAGACTCTACCATCTGACGAATACACTTTTTATACACCAAATTATTATTAATTTTACCCAGAATGCAGCCATTTCTTCAGTCGTTCACAGTAGTGAGCTGCCTTACTAGAGAATTATTACGAGTGTTACCATCTTAGATACTTTTCACTTCTTAACTAATGTAAATTATTCTAGTAATTATGGGTAAGTAACATATTCTTATTTATGATTTGATAAATTTATTTGTGCAAATTGACATGAAATATTGTAACAGTAAATAATTTTACAAATAAATTAAATGTTTCTCACAAAATAGGGTTGTTTGTTTTATGTTATATAAGAAGACATAGTTGTAAGACATATTTTGTAACAGTACAACATATGCATATGAACATTCTTGTAAACCACATTTGGAACATTAGAACCGAAGTGTACTACAATATTAGTACAAGTACAACACCAAACTTTCTACAGCTTTCAATGTTTCCAATTTGTATCCAATTGCAGGCTTGTATCCAACATCCTTTACTGCATGTGTCAAATTACTAATTCTTTCCCTAGCAATAAGCAGAAAATTTATGGTCCAAAGAATCCAGCCTTCCTTTAGTCTTGTTACTACAAGATATACATTCTGGTTTCTCATTATAACTTACACGTTAGTAAGGCTTTGGTTTACTGGGATTACGGCTCTATTTCCTCGTAGTTATCTCCACATGCAGAATGTAGAAGAAGCACTATCTCTATCATATAAGAAGTCATATTTATAGGAAAATTGAGGAAAGTTCGAAATCATAATGTTTACGGAAACGAAGATCTAAGCAAAGTTACAGGCCTTGGAGTCCAATGGACCTCCCTTGTGTATTTAAGGGTTAAATATTGTCGAACTTCTTTTTCACAACACGTATGAGAAGCTGGGGGCGTAGAAAGGAAAATTGACATCATTTTGGCCGGTTATTCCTATCAGAGAACGTCCATGGAGGTGATCACACATGCAGTATGTGTAGCCTATCAGTCGATAATACCTCCGGGTTCGAGTAAATCAGTAGAATAGCTTAGTAGAATCAGTTTATTGCATTTTGAAATTGGAAAATTCGCTATGTTTGGGGACAGTATGACATGCCATGCTCGACCCAATTACTTTATGACAAAATCCTTAATACATTTAGGCAGGAAGCAAATCAGAAAAGTGTTTCGATCACTTACTGGACATAACCCGTTCCGGAAACACACAATGTTGCAATTCCAAAACTAACCCCTCTGTCGATTGGCGGACAGTTTATCGAAACTGGAGGACACACACTCCTCGACTGGTCAACTCTTGTGAGAAAAAGATATGAATTCTTCGAATGACGCGATTGATGTGGTTACAGTTGAAGCAGGGAAAGAAGGGGGGACAGAAAGTATATGAAAGGTGATTTCTCGTAAAACACATTTTAAATTCCAACTCTCTCTTTTACTCCCATATATTCCATATTCTTAAAACCGCTGTAACTTGCGGATTATTTCAGCTTTCGGATTAAATATTTCTGAGCCGTTAGCTGTCATTGTGTAGTACTTGTTACGAGTGCAAACTTATATTTTATTTTTTAAAAAAGTGAACATTTCTCTTCTTTCCCTGTACGCTTGAGATGTGATGTTGCTTGTTTAAGCAGCTCTACGAAAATATCATAATAATTTCAGAAACAATATATGTAACGAAAGTGATAAACCCATAAACCAAATTAAAGAGTACCTACAAAATGTAACCAATAACATACCTGATCTGGAACCTCTAGATTTTCTGTAATAACACATATTTGGTCTTTGTTCTGAATTGTGTTCTCGCTGGCTCCTGAGCACGTTCTCAGCAAAGAGTTGCAGTCTTCGGTACTAATAACAGTAACAGGTAACTCTTGTAGACACCTAGTATTAGTTTTTCCAATTGTCTGTGAGGAAAAACAAATAACAAACTACAAAACAAAAAGAGAAAACGAATGTATGCATGGACATGATACATGAATAAGTACACTGTGGCATGCATAGGATAAAACATTGTAAAATGTTACTTGAACTCACATGATATCGAAATAATGAGCATTACTATACATTTCCTTATATGTCAATTGTCATTTGAAACGACCACTTGAAATATGACCACTTCCATACTTGAAGTCATGGATTTATGTAATGAACAGCACTTATGGAGTAAACAGCTCCGGTAAATTTTTGCTCACTCAACTCTACTTGTGACGCCGTTAATATTATGATGCTATAAATTATAGCATCGATTATTTCAAGATCTATTAAGCTAAACTTGTACTGAAAGCCTCTCTATAAACCGTTCATAGAGAGACGTTTCTAGTTCTTACGAATAAGAAGAAAAATACCTTTACAACAAATTAGTTGCCGAAGGTGTATTGCGACTGACCGACCATGCGCTGTCAACATCACCATATTCTCGGACCTGAATCCGTTAAAATATCAAGAAAAAGAAATGTAAAAGTCTTTCTCATCTTTCCTAAAATGATGCTGGGCTTCTCTGAAAGCTCTTCGACACCATCACTCTGAACACAGCATATTCCTTTACGGCCTTTTTTTTTTTTTCCAAAGAGTTACATTTCGTGTTCATATTTATTGCCTATTCAAGTCTTACTACCTTTACAACGAAGAAAAGCCGAGAAGCACAGCAACAGTAATAGACCAGTTCGCCAAACATGTGATTTAAAGAACGGGATCCATGCTTTGTGTTTACATTTTACAATATAAACACAAAGCATATATTTTACAAACAATCACTACATATATATTTTAGAATATATTTTACAAACAATCACTACATAATACAGTATGTCATAACAAACAACAATATTTGATTTAGCGTAAAATAACACAAGCTTGAATGCCCTATTACATCACATAAAGATAAATTATGATGGGATGTTTAAAGAATAATATGTTCGATAGTAGGTAATCGTCAACCGCTGTTAGTTGTCATTCATACGTTTTGTGATTAACGTATGAATCGCACAAGACAAGTTGAAATTAAATTATTGTTTCTCAGATTTCTTTTTTTAACAGTTTCATTACATGTTATGCTACTAATGTGTCACTAATAGGCTTATACAAGAAATTAATGTTAGGACTGAATGACTATAAATATTCTTCTTGTGAATGTAAAATGAATAATATTTTTCACCTACCGTTTTACCCCAAAATACTGCTTCGCATTCCATATTGTCAAACACATCGTGATCTGTAGAAGGTAGTTGGATTGATTGAATAAAATCAGAATATCTAATCCCAGATAGTACCTGCAATATTGTAATTTTGATAATCTTTAACAAGTAACGCATTCATATTTCAGTTCTTAAGCCTAGAATTGTTTAATATCTTGGTTCCCAATTAATACAGTTACATAAACAATCAATGCATGTGTTACGAAATTATATTTGTATACACAGAGATAACCCAAGAATAAAAAATATTAAATCAGACACTGGTATTTAGATGAAAATCATGGCAAGCATCTTGAAAGCCGCTATCTTAGAATTTGCTAGAGAATTTGTAATGAAAAGTTGGTCATGTGACACATCTTTTTAGGCTAGCTTGTTTCAAGAAATAACAATCTGAAATCTGTTCTTATCTACTGTTGTTCCGTGAGAAAATATGGCCCCTCAATGTTTGGATTTTACGTCCTACAGCATGCGTGTAAAGTTATATACATTTGGGCGGACATACAAAACCAGTATTTTTCTCAAGTCCTTCTGGACCCTCGAGAACACATTGGGTTCAATAGCGGCGCAGATATACTTGAATCCGTTGCTGGAAATGGTGTAGCTTGTTGATTTTTCACAATGCACTACCTTGTAAATAACTCCAAAGATAGGAATCAAACGACGTGAAATCAGGTGAAGGAGTTGAGCATTCGCCGGACCCTTTCATGACTGCTCTAACATCCCGGAATTGTATATCCATATACCCTTGCACTCTTTCAGTGTAGTCGGAAGTTCGCCATATTGCTGGTAAAGGAGGAAAATCCATCAGAACTCACCGTTACCAGTATTTCTCCAGCCTTCGTGCCTCAACAAGGATTGATCAATCGAGAACATCCTTCTTCAGCCGATTTCATGCGCTTTAACTTCCATTTTGACTCCCATGACTTGCATCTGTCACAAACAGGAAAGAGGAAGAGACAGGGTATGTAAATAAATTGGACCTGGCCTTATTCAAGGTACCATCCAGCATGCGCCTTGTGTGATCGATTGAAAGAAGGATTAGGATGGCCGGCACTGGAAAACAAAACCGGGCCCTATCGATTGCAAAGCTAACGCTCTACCAACTCTGGCCTTTTGATTTTCATCTCTGGGTTACTTGAAAAACATGGTATATCTTGTAGAAGTCAACGATCTTCACTATTTTCAAATACTGTAAATTTGAATTTCAATTTTATATTAATGCCATAAGGCATCTAAGGCTCAGGCTGTCAGGAAACATCAAAGTGTAAAAATCTGCAGGTCCTTCAATATTCCATCACACCTACTCGTAGGAAAATATGATTAGTGTTTGGTCCGGAGGGAAATCTATGATACAAAGCTCTCTGACCTATGTGATCCGATGGGAATGTGCCACTGCCCTTCACCGAATAAAGATGAAGATGAAAGGATATGGCCTACAATTTTACATGGACGCCGAACGACTTCTTCCCTCACCAGGAATCATATCCGGGACTGATTTTAAACAATCAATTTTTACGAAATACCTCTTCTGCTCACCGAATTTCACACCTTCTAATTTACATATTTTGACTCATCAACAATACAGATTATTGTAAAAAATCAACGACCTACGACACCGGGAAGAATCAATGAGCTACATTCTTTCCAGCAAGGGATTCAAACATACCTACGCCGCTTTTGAACCCAATATGCTGCGCAGGGTCAATAAGTATTTCAGAAAGATATTGGATTCAGATAGATAAGTGTCCGCCGAAATGTATATCATTTTACGCGCGTGTTGTAGAACGTAAAATACAAATATTCAGGGACCTTATTCAGATTTGGATTTCTTGAAAGAAGCTAGCCTAAAACGATGTGTCTCATAACCCACTTTCCATTAGAAATTCTCGATCAAATTCTAAGATAACGGCGTTCAAGATGGCCGCCATGATTTTCATCTCCCGCATATGATAGTTCAGCATCCACGTTACTTCCATTCAATATTTTATCTCACTCCTTTCACGCGTTTTCGACTTACAAGGTTCTTTCCAGTCTGTTGTACTATACAATATTCGAGTTGTTATTGGTCAGTTTGGAGAGGAAGATAACAATTCACAGATGAATCAGCTGATTTGATCTCAGCGTACCATAGTCTTAAGGAAAAACATATTTTCACACCAATATTTTTGTTCGAGCAAAAACCATTCCCTTTTAAGACATTTCTTAAAGTACAAATTTATCATATATCCTTTCCTGTTGCTATAATATGACACTAGTGTCCCCTCAAAAAATCCATATTTAAATATAAATTAATTAGTCGGAAAGCAAATCGAAGGATTTTCTTAGACAAACTGTGTAAATAATGATATATACAAATATTATTTCCCCTTGATGGGTGAGAAGTCCCTGGATCCGCAAAGGGATGATTGCCAAGCTCTTAAAGTTTATTCTAATTCATACTACTTGAATTAATTCTACGAATAATCCAAATAAATTTATTATTAGTTTGAAAGAAGAAAACAAAACAATGAACTATATAAACATATGCCTTGCATGTTACGCAGAGTAATTTTTATGTCAGCTTCTATCTATCACCTTCCCTCGCACTATAAACTCGAAATACTCATACATTCTTGACATGTATTTTTAGCTTCATCCGCTAATGAATGAAGGACCAAGGAGCTTACCAATTTTCCTGAAATATTTTGTATTGAAATTGAAATGTTACATAAATATCTGCCTCGAACTGAGAGAAAGTGGGATATTGAAACTAACTATAGGTATTTTGCGGTTCGAATTGCTATGGGCTGAATATCCTCTCTGGACACACGTCAGAGTTTTTTCTTAGTTTGTTACAAATTATTTGATTTAAGTAATTTCTCCTACACCCAATTCATATTTCGAGGTATGCGATGAACATTATTTTCGGGCGAAACATACTGTGATAGGAATTTTGTATTCTCTTTTGACATTCTCACAACTACTTTCTTTGTCAGCAATATGATAGCAACCTTGCTTATTGTCTAAATACCATATTACACGCAGCGTAATTTGCTCACCGTAGACACTATTTTCTTGTGAAACGGAGAGACTCTACTACAAGATTTAAGTGTAGCTGTCAGAAATTTTACATTTTGCACTAGCTGTATTAGTCTAAGTCTACATTTCCAGAAGATTGTAAAGGTTCTGCCTTATTTCAGTACCTCATGCTTTTAAGGTTCCTTTTTAAAATTATTATTTTAATATTTAGATACTCTGTAACGTATCTTATCATTAGCATTTTCTCTATCAGAGTCAATCAACATCGGGTAACCTTCCTAGTTACAAAATATAAACGATCTAAATTCATTTAACATTTGTAAATCTAGACGCTTTTTCATATGAATTTAGTGGAATATCTAAATTTAAACGCATATTAACACTCTTCACAATGCGATAGTGTAGATGCAATACTGTCATTGAGCTCTTGTCTTGCATCTAATACAGTGAGGTACATGATTTTATCAGAGTCGAAACCAACTCACTCTACTTGGGAGAGGCTAAAGGTTGGCGTATTAAATCTACCAAAATAGGAACTAAAACAGATAAAGAAAACGAAGATTAATATTTCACGGACATTTTATGCTATAGCAACAATTTATTCGAATATTTCAATCGCAAATTAAGTAACCTAAATGAAACACCAATAATACATAATTTAAACATGTATAGAATTTGTAATGTACATGATGTGTACTCCCCTCACAATTGATCAAATAGTGAATTTTGAAATAGAAATCTTTCTATTTACCGATATCGATAACAGAGGAAGGTGACGAGATGCTCCTGCTCAATTTACGACGATTCACACGGAGATTATAGAAGTTCAGGAGTGCTGCTCACGCGAATAATAACTATGGAAGGAAATGTTGAAATATTCTAGAAAGTTCTTTCTCGGTTACTTGATGTAATAATCACCATTGTCTATTTCACAAAGCCTGAGTTCTTAAATATCACATCATGAGTATTTTTACTGATCTACGGTGTTGAATTAATTCGAATTCTCTCTCAAAGAGCACAAGTTCGTTTGGTAAGTCACTGGCGCTACTTGAGAACCAAACGGATGTGTAACAGCAGGTCCTGAGAATGAAGATTCAAAAGAACCAAATATAACCAACACAGCTCTATTATATTTTTTTTGAAAAACTCGAGATAAAATGGCGTCTCAAATTGTCTCAAGGCACAGACGACTTCGTCATCTGATGTTGCCTTACGTTATGAATTTCTTGGTGATATTCCGAATTCTTTCACACGTTGGATGGTATAAACGTGCTTTCTAACACTCTGGTAAAACGAGCTATAATTCTAAAGGTTGTTATTCACTAGGTCTTGGGTGAGATTGAAATATTCGGGTGCGCAGATTATCTCTGATTGAAATTTCTCATTCTTGGAAACCAACTCTTTCTTTAATTCTCTTGATATTAGAGACTGAATGTTATATTGCATGTGTTACTTCTTATGGGAGTATCCTATTATCGAGATTACCACAAATTTAGTTGCTATTCAACTTAACGACTAGGAATATATCCGTGACGAAACTTTTTATAACGTTTTATTAAATAATAAATCTAAACCTAAGATACAGAAATAATCAAATATTAGAAGTCATGAATTAATGAATGCATGACAATACTTCACTAATGCATGACATCAGTCGTTATCGCACGTTTCGCATCTAAGCTACCGGGTTCCAGATTTTACTTTTGTTCCTTTTTTGTTCTTCAATTCAGACACCACTAGACATACTAAAAACTATGATGATAGGTAATGAAATAGTGAAAATACTAGTGTTTCTTACCTGAAGTAATGCTAGATGAGAAGGTCCGAAATGGAATTGGAAAGAGAAGGCATTTGTCTCACAGAATGAAACATATGTTTCTTTCCTAATGGTTCCTAGAAACACATATTTGGTTCTAAAGATTTCCAAATTTGGGAATCTGGACAAGAAAGAAATATTTAATGTTAAAAATGTATAAGTAATCGACATTTGCAATTAATATGGAACTAAATCTTATTTCTGTAACATGTACTCGCAAGTATTTCATATAATGTAAATTTTATGCAATATATAAATAATATAATCAATACTTTAACTACTTCTGCCTCTGTATCTATGCCATAGGCAGATCCTAGTAACGGTAATTTCACGGTACTGACTGCCTTGATGTTTTCACAATGCGTTAGCCTTCATAAAATAATTGATTGAAGGCACAGCTTACACTTAATTATGCCTTTAAAATGAACGAGTTATAATAGATAGAAACACACACACACACACATTATATATATATATATATATATATATATATATATATATATATATATATTGGAGTGAGAAGAGTAAAAGGTATAACAGGTAAAATTTATAAAAGTGTTGGAACGAAATTAAAGGTAAAATTAGCCGTTCAACGGATACACAAATTATGAAGAGTTAATTCTATTTAATACAAGTAACGCCATTTACAAACGAAAAGCATATTGTCTTTGAGAATTACATCAGAAAGATTTCCAACAAAACCACGGGAATTCAGGGTCATCATGATTCTCGTCAAACAGAGAAAAGACAACGAAAAACAAATAAAATAACATAAGAACTTTTCGTACAACGTGTCTCCCCAAGGTTAGATTAGTAACATTTTCCAATATCAAAATGTACAAACAAGACCTTTCTCACCTGGTGGTCACAACAACACATAAAATTAAAACATCAAAGCATTCTTCCTATTCCTCTGTATGAGAAAGTCAGGTAGCAAAGCATGAGGTTTCAATGTGAATATCAGACTTTACGTAACGACCAACACGTGTAACAATAAAATAAGTATTTTAAATACGTGATCAATAACACCATATGTAACTTAGTATCTTGACCGCAGCCTTGCCTCTTTCGTCAAAGAGTCTATATCGAGTACGAACATTTATCTTACTCGTTACGCTTGTGGGTTAGTAAGTGATCATGGTCGAATTTTATCAAAGTTTTTGTTGACCTTTATAAAACCAGAACATTCGCGTTTCTCCAATGAACTTTACAACAATCACGAACTTTCGTATATTTGTGCGTAATAGGAAAACTAGAAGAAAACGAAGAAAGTGTTATTGACAGTATTAAGGAACATTTATTTTCCTACGCAATTTTCTGAAGATAGAGATCTCTTCAGTGAATCTAAGAAATTATATGTGTGTATCAAGGTATAATTATAAAATATAAAAGTCAACATATTGTTAAAAAAAATTACTCTAAATTTCAATCGACAAATGGAAACCTTAGCTATGAAAGTAGTTCATTTTAATCAAATAAAATAGTAAAATGTCAGTTCTAATTTCAATGTCTTATACCAGCATGTCCTTCCATAGATATTAAGTAGTTAGGTCTTTTAGGAATATTCAATGTTGTTTCTTCAAGAAAAAGTAAGTACCTCCAAGATTGTCAAATATGTACAAATAGTGCATTTACTGATGTTGTTTGTTTTATACCTAATACATTCATGTCCGCTACGTCTTCCCTTGTTCTAAATATGGTAAGAAATAGTCAAATATATGTAAATTAAATAATAATACAGCGAAGGTTAAATAATATATATATGTATATATATAAACGTTATAATCACTATGTAATATTTTCTTACTGTACACACGTATACTTAGTAAATTATTTTTCTCAGTAATGCTAACCAGGTAACATTAATTTAAAACCTAATAAATTACTCATTCTCTACCAGTTTTCAAGGTTCAACATGAAACGCATCATGGAAGAAGAGATGATTGAAACTTCAGAATTACAGGAGCAGGCTTCATTCCTATTCATGTTTAACTACTGGAGCTCTTCACTCTTTGCCTATTTCGGCACAAGATTGATCTAAAATATTTTAGACTGCGATCAGCAAAACCTGATACATTGTGTGTAAGATTACATATTGTTTGTAGAAGAACATGTGTACAAAAATACACATTCCCCTAAAATTAGATTTACATTAAAATTCTTGAAAGTGTCTGTTACATTAGGTCACTTGTTATATTAAGAAAATAATTACTAACGTGTTACATTCTGAGACAGTGAGTATCCAATAGCGGTTTAAAATAACTCCAGAACAAAGGTGCTGTTGCAAGGTATTGTTACTTAAAAGATATACCTGCAAAATAAAAATACATTACTCACTTTAAAAGATGAAGTCCTGAATGGAATTTTAGATGTAAATAAACTCAATACTCAAGTTCAAATACATATTTTAAAAAAATAATAAAAGATAGTGTGTGAAACTTATATATTCGAAACAATCTAAACGAAAATGTAAACTATGTTCTAATCTTATTATTCTATGCATTATTCGCACTACAGCAACTATGGTTTAAAGACAAGTATTAATTTACAAAAAAAGTGTCAAAAATAACTATTAAATTGCATGAAGAACTTGAAAAAACAGCTAAACCTTTTTATTTTAATTGGATTAACTCGACTATGCTGACATTTAATATTCTATATATTAAATCAATATAGTCAACTGTTCGTTTCTATGACAATCTCCTAATCACCAGAATCAGTTCAAACAACGATCATATTGGCTATTATAACGATCTAATAATTCTCACAATCACTCCCGTTTCCAAACTAATTAATGCATTATCTTACTTGAAGCAAGCATACACTGAAGGAGACAGCAACTAACATATTCACACGTGATCTAAGCTATTCTAACCTATCGAAGCTTCTTTGTCTGATTTATTAGGCCAGACATCAAAACAGAATAAATAATATCTCTAATTGAACACACACATTTCCGGTATCTTTCCTTTAGTCCTTTCATAAATATAACAAGCACACGCTTAATCATCAATAACATTACTTGTACCAGTTTATCGTGTACTTCATAGTGCAAATGTGTTGATTAACCTTTGCACACCTAGTAGTATTTCATACGTAAATCCTTTCAACGTCCAGGAAATCCTTATACTTTTTCGATTCTACATAAGGACATTTTAAATACTTGACAAAACCCTTGTCTTTCAGAAGGCTATCTAAAGCGTTTTCAGGATTCATACATTTCTTCTTTTATAGCTTCACCCATACTGTTTCGCAACTAGCCTTTTGTTTTCTTCCTCAGTAATTCCCCAATGTGTTTTTGTTCCTACCGTTGCTTCCTGTACCATATGCTCATCTGACGTTTGCACACCTAAATCCTTCTCTTCCAACATGAAGTTTGTCTTCCTGTGTACGATGTACCTATGCGTACTGTTTGTGTGTTGTTATGTTGTTTACTAAGTTCAACCATATTATACTGCAGTACCATCCGTTTGAATACCAATCGCTACTTGTTCAATTCTCTTACCACTTGAGATTGGAATTTCTGATCAAAGACCCTGTTTTCCTTGTTTCATAACATCTAATGTTGTTTTTGATTAACTACACTAAAGCCGATTTCTCTTTGGTAATAACAAACTCGAGCAAAGTGATGAATTCCTTTAGAAATTCTGCATAAATGCTGGCAACGAGTTCGAAATCTGTGCACTAAACTACACTTCTTGGATCCTAATGTACTGTTGCTTTCTACTATATTACTTAGAATAGCACGTTAGTTGACCTTGTGGATCCGCATTAAATTTAGGAGTGCCATAGATCGTTTGGAACTGATTTCGTCCTGTGACCGACACCGTTACTTACACCTTTGCCAACAAATCATAACATGTATAGCATGTTTTAAGGTTAGGGTGGGTTGCCGCACTAACGTTTCTTGCAAATTTATGTCGTTGACTTCTATTATACACTGGTCTAACACGTATACTTCGTAACGTGCCCCAAAACACACAAGCTAGGCATCCATTTTACCATGGCCATGTAACAAATAATTTATTAGCTAGGATTTGCCCAAACAAAGAAGGTCGTTGAAAAATCTTCCATATTTTTATCTCGAAGTATGTTTATATTTTTATGTCTGAATGGTAATTAGTATTCCTCTATCTTATTGTAAGGAAATATATTAATGTTTCACTATGAATAATTAAGTTTTTTAATCATATGTTAAAGAAGAGCAAATAGTTATTTTATTTCAATGGCGTATGAGGATATCGGCTTGTATAACTTTTATATTCTTCTAAGTTGTAGTGCGTAGCGAATCGAGGGAAAACCCCGTTTTCTTTGCTTTATTATAACTACCCGCCTCTCTGAAACCTACAAACGTTAAACACGGCCATATGTGGTAATGTTTATATTCTAATTTCGCTACAACATCGTTGTCTTTGTTCTTTAATTTGTTGTCTATAGAGTCGATTATGTTAATATGAACTTTATTTTTGTGAACTTTAATGATTATATGTATGCATTAGTGTACTGATTTTAGAGTCGTTGCGTTGACTCGACTCGAGAATGTTCGAGATGTAGCTTCAGTTTTTGTCTGTGTACCAAAGGGTTGACTTCGTGTTTGTCGAGATATGACTTTCCTCGCTTTGTAACAGCGTAGACGCTTGAATACTAGTTTGAATGTCTAGTTAGGTTTTATCTGCTCAGGACAGCATCATTATATTCAAATTAGCCCGAAGGTGCAAAAACTCTACTCGTGGTCTCCCGACCGGACAACTTGTTCGAGAGATGAAACGAAGGTGATCAGTTTCCTTTCCGTCGGCAAGTTGTAATGCATTGATACATTGTCTTATCGCCTTGAAATGGTACAGCGTAAACTTTACTGTGGAAGTGTTGTTCCTGAATGACTTATATGTATTTGTGTTAGTGTTTGTCACACTATCTTTGTACGGCGGACGATTTCCAAAAATTACTTTGGAAACGTATTGTATTTGGTATTACGCCATCCGGACGCCTGACTTTTAGTACGTAAGTGCGTCACGTCATTGTTAGTTTGGTGTCATACGAGTTGGAGTTTCTCATATATTGGAAAGAAAGTTGGTTATAACTGGTAGAACTTTCCTTCCCTTAGTTTGGATATTGATAAGAACGTATTCGTATACTTTAATTCACCTACGGAATTCCCGGAAGGTGCACACTGGATGAAGTAACCTCTGGAGCATTGTTGGTTGGTGTTAGTGAAATAGAGATTCCCACTCCTCCTCTTTCTTCCAAGACACTTTCGAAGGGAACGATGACATTGGAGAAGAAACCAGCAAATAGGTAAGTAGAAAAGTGTCTATTCTATCTTCGCCAAGATCGCTTGTGAAGTGTAATGAACGAGCGCTAACTACCAAGAACTCCGTATGCAATTTTAAAGCATAATGTTGAGTTTCCATAAAGAGCTCTAGCGCATTTAAAAGTTTAATATTTTCTATTCCTATATTTGTAATCTCTTATCATTATTATTCTTGTATTGTTATTTTAGATGTACAGTATTAAAATTTTGTATTAATATTTAAAGACTGCATGTTTGTTGCTGTTCCTGAATTAATCATATGGTATAAGCGTGTAAAATAGCAAGCCACTCTACTTGGTAGTCTGGCATATCTGGATAATATAAGTATTAATTAAACTGGTTTTCCTACTTACTGTCCTGACGCTCACGAGAACTAAACGCATATTTCACAATTCAACTTTAGCTAATGTTCTGTGGTTGATCTTAGTCCCCGAGATCTGACAAGTGGCCTTGTCCGTGATCTGGTATTGAAACCAAAACGTAGTAAATGTGTATCTGTCCAAGAAGATCTCAGCCACAAGACCAGTGTCAGCGAAAAATTCTAACATAGTCTGATCGTGAGCTTCTTAGATCTTAACAAATATATAGCGTTGGTTAAAATTACCGCGTCACTTCACTTTACTGTAGCTGGTTTTCAAACCTACCCCCAACATTGGATCAGTTACAATACGATCGTATATACTCTGGGAAAGCGGGAAGTGTGAAGAACCGGACTTCATTCGAAAGTGTAAACATACCTGTGTAAAAGATCATCGTAAAATATATGTAAGTATAGAATGTCCCAACGACAGTCCCGGATTTAATATGCTAAAGCAAATACTGTATATTTAAAAATAAGAAATATTTTACATAATTAAATGAGCAAATGCCCCGATTTAAGAATTAAAAATTACATCCGACATGTGTCCGAACGACTTGCTCTGCAGCACGTCGCTCTCTCGATAAAATCCATAATAACTTTTCCACATCGTAAATGTGGCTGATGACGCGTTCAATATCCACCTTGAGCTCTTGCTCTGTTCGGGGCTTTTAGTAGACTTTTGACTTTAGAAACTCCAAATGGAATTAGTAGCAAGGTTATAGTAAGATCAGATGATCAAGATGACCAGTTCTGGTCACCATTGAGAGAGAGGACTAGATCCAGGAATTTCTCATGCAGCGAGTATGAGAAATAAACTTGTAAGAACAGTGTTACCAACTCAACCACAGGACATGACTCAACCTAAGGAAACTCAACCTAAGGAAACTCGATATTCTTAAGTCGGAAAATTTTCCCGCTGTAATGATGTAAAAGAATATGTCAAAAAAAAGTATTTTTTAAACTTATTAAGTCGAAGCTTTAGTTTGGATACCATGCACTTGTATTTGCTGTATATCTTAAATTCGTGTTGGATCCACAGTGATAGATTGAACCCTTCGATTTCCGAGGGCGTTCCTAATTATGTTTAGCTAAAGTTTATAATTAAGTGTTGTTTTATTAGTCTTCAGCAACTAGAAGTATTGATACAACATACAGCGTATTTTATTGTGGATGAATGATCACCATAACCTCAAAAATATAATAAAGAAGCCAAGTTGTCTTTGGGTCCAGCCATACCATTACAAAATATGTTGCATAATTAAAATATCGTCCATGGAACTTCTAAGCAATTGGTCAGTTATACGATACTGGCATTTCATACTCGGAACTAACACCGATAAATAAATATTTTATGTTATAGAACAGATTTTACCATAGAATTTGAGATGTGTTAATTTTACTACAGAATGGAAAATTCAAATAATAATGAATGTCCTTACCATGAACGGAAAATCACTTCTTTTTGCATATCTGCCTCCAGCAGGAATATTGGATGGCTGCCTGTCTGGACTGGAACAGATCTTTTGAAAATTGCTGAAAGAATCTGAGATAGTAAGGCAATGTAATTAGGAATTTTAGCAATACCGTTTGTTGATGTATGGTTTGTTTTAAAAAAGTATCTGAATGCATGAATGGTATCGAATTGTAGTTACTGACTTTAGGCATGTTTTACTCAACTGAAATGGAGAAGGGAAGTTAGAGCCTCGTTTAAAGATTTCATCTCAGGACTAAGCTTACATGACTGAGAAATATCCCTGAAAACAGCACTACTTCTGGGAAGGATTTGAGTAAACATGATTTAAAGAGCTCCCAATTTTATGTAAATATCAATGAGAAATGTCCAAAGCATATACTACCATAAAAATTGGATGATTTAATTATTTTAGTCACCACTCGGAGATCCACGCTTTGTTATGGAAATGTATGTACAAACTACTAGGCGATCTGTAGGCCCACGGGACTGTTGTATTCACTATATAATCATGTGGTTCAAGCTGATGAAGATCAACTAGGGGATATCCAATTGGTTGTAGAAGAGTTGAACTTGACTTGACTTTCTTGTTTACCATCGATCGCTTATAAAGAGTACGTCGTTTATGGAGTTCATGCAATACATAGCCGTGTTACAAATGAAAACCGTATCAAGCTTACAATATTTTAACTTAAGTGTAACATAGTTGTAGCTAAGTCAGAGATTGAGATACATTTTTTTCAGTATTAGGGGACAATACATATCGTTCTGATTGTTATGTTAAGCAGTATTTCACAAAAGGTTTCTTAATGTTATAGAATTATTTTCAGATAATGGGTTACATGAATATTTTTTTAACTTATTCTGTGTAAAATTATAGTTGTCCTTTAAGCAATAACTTTAATGATGTACATATGTATGTTAATTGTAAAATGAAGTTTATCTACTGTACAATTTACATTAAAATGCAAGAAATAACAAGGCTCATTTCTTACTCAACAAAACAATTCACTACATATCCATTTCAATGCTCTATAAAGACATATTCAGGGAGCAGATTGGCTTTGGAATTGGTAAGCGGTACAAGGCTTTCAAAAGTCACCTTCTGTTAGCACAGTATTTCGGTCAGTGCATTAGCACATGCTTAACATTTTGCTCAGCTAATCTACATTCGCACAAAGGAGAAAGACTGCATCCTATTTTAAATAAGTGAGATAAAAGGCGTGTGTGATCTGTACGGGTTCTGATTAAAGTTAGAACAATTTTCTTTAGAAATATTAAAGTGATGAAACCAGGGTTTCGATGCTCGGTCATTAAAGTAGGATTTGAAAGGAGAATTAGTGGTATGGAGTTCATTAATGGCACTTAATTGAATCGGCAGTTTGAAGAAGGCAATAAACGCCAAAAATGTGAAAATCTAATTTATGCCGGATTTGATATCTGGAAGGCATGGCGCATCTATACAATACACAAAGAAAGCAAAAAAAAAGATGAGTAAAAAGTTAAAAAATAGGTGCGAAATAGAGATGGGCAAAACTAGTGTAACAGCTATTTTTCACTGCTACTTGGGATAAATTGCTATGACTGCTACAACCGATGAAAAACAGCAGTTACTGGCTTCGCTGCTATTTTTCTCCGAAGCTTGTTAATGGTAAAACACATTGTTTACTGTTTTCTAAACAAGCAGAACTCCTGGGACAACGGAACAAAATGGCAGAGACTTGTCTGCAGAGAGAACAACCATGATGTGTGAAAACTACGTAATTAGTAGCGTCTGTTACTCGAGTACGGAATTGATATAAAGAGCTCTCAGAAAGCACTGATTGGTAGTTGGCTACGTGGAGTAATGGATAAGGCGTCGGAGTTGTAATACAGTTGTCCCGGGTTCGATACCAGTTCATCGCAATTTTTTATTTTTAAAATGGTTTATATTTTATTTATATTTTAAATAGGTTATTTTGAAATGTTATTGTGTAATTTGTTTTATAACTTTATTTGCACTTAACGTTTTTTGTAATATTTTCCGTTTATTCTGATTCTGTAGTCCAATTCAGATTTAATAAAATGGTAAAAAATGGATAAGGCATCGGACTTGGGATTCAGTGGTCCCGGGTTCGGTACTCCTTCACCTAATTTTTTTTATTTTTAAGAGAAACTCCTTTTTATTTTGTAGTTTCGAAGGAAAGCTCTGGTCTTGCTATTAGACTTTTCTCTTCCTTTGAGGCAGTGAAAACAGTACGCACATTAAATAGTTTATAAAATTCAGATAATTTAGAAAAAATGAACCAGCAATTTGAAGAAGTGAACAAATGCTAAAAAATCGATAATAGTTTTTAACTAAAAACGCACCTCAAGTTATACCCGCTTATCATAACTTAGAAGAAAAGAAAGATAGCTAGTTATAGAATGATTCATCTGACCTTGGAAATATTAGTCAGTTTGAAAAAGGAAACTAGGCAACTAGCGTCTCAAAACAAGAAGGCCTATTTTCGAAGATTCAGTCTGACTCAAACACGATTCAGTCGCGTGTGCAATAAAAGACAACACCATACCTGACTTTACCAAACTTATACGTGCCCTTGGTCACTAATTATATTAAATTTCCTAATGCGTTTAAATAATAAAAAATCACAGCCATATTCAATCCACTAGTGGATGAGGCTCTTCCTGAAGGAAGGAGTTGGTCTACTGCTCACACGCTGACCAAACGGGTTGGGATAGGAGAGCTGAAGCTCTCACTGTGATCGCCACTGTCTTTTAATCACTGCAGCTCCCCAGTTGTCCCCACGATGCTGGGTCAACACGGAAATTTTTGAACCCCCACCGGGAATCGAACCCGGGACCGCTCGCACTGAAGTTGAGCGCGCTACCGACTAGGCTACGCAGGAGCTCAATGCGTTTATAAATATATTTATATATAAATATTATTATTATATATATTACTATTATTATAAAATATTGTTTATATATATATATATATATATATATATGAAAATATACTCTTTTTTCTTTATAAAAGAAAAAAGAAAATCACACCATGATTCGATCTTGGGTTCTCCGTATTAGCTTCCCGACATACTACCAATCCACTAAATTGATAATTGGAAACTGTCTGCTTGTCAGTCTCTTTACGGTGAAGGAGTAATGTGCCTGTGCGATGATCCCGCCGTAAGGAGTTTCTTGTATTTGAGACACTACAACAGGGCACTTGTGATTAGCGACAGGAAGAGCGCATTGTGAAAACACGACTTAATCTTGCGTGCAATAAAAAAAATCCCTTTCGGTAGGCCTACAGGCTGAGGTAGATTTCGAAGTTTTTGTTTATTTTCAAAAATTAAAATTTCGTCTTATATGAGAGCTATCGAGAAACCAAACCCCCGTAACGGGTTCGCCCCCAACTTCAGTGTTTTTGAGAGGATGCGCCTCCTTTATCTTAACTAAAATCTCCCTGCAGCACTACACCACAACGGAGTCCATCTGCACCCTCCCACGGGGGTCTGCGCGTACCTTCATAGAAAATTTCGTTTCTCTACCTTCAATGATTGGGAAATTCGGTTTTTGGGGCGGCCATTTTGGATCCAAGTTGACGACTTTTTGAACGTTTTCTTATATTGTCGTGACCTACTTGTGATGGTACATATCTAGGTAAAATTTCATTTATCCATTTCAAACGGTGTGCAAAATGATATTTTGGGCGGTCATTTTGGATCCAAGATGGCGACTATTCCCAGATGTTACAATATTTCCCTAAACTACTCGTCATAATGCACCTTTGTGCCAAATTTCGTATCTCTAGCTCAAACGGTGTCGAAAATTGATTTTTAAGTCCGAGATTTTGGATCCAAAGTGACGTCTTGGGATACATCATATAATATTTTAGTAACATACAAGAGATAATGTACCGGGTTACCAAATTTGATATTTCTAGCTGCAGCCGTTAAGGGTATGTATTCTATACAACAATGGGTTCGGCGGCCATTTTGGATCCAAGATGGCGACTTTTTCAACATTTCGTAATATTTTTTGAGCTACTAGTGACAATACACCTTTGTGCCAAATTTCGTATCTCTAGCTCAAAAGATATGGAAAATAGATTTCTTGCTTCCGCCATTTTGGATCCAAGATGACGTCTTTGAACTCATTAGGTAACATTTTTAAAATCAGCAGTGATGTTGTACCTTTATGCCAAATTTGATTTCAAGAGCCCCACCGGTTTAGGCTGTGCATTCTATACAACAATGGGTTCGGTGGCGACCGATTTTGCTCATCAACGAACTAAACAGAGCTATTAAGCCTAGAAACAACATATACATTTTTTTCAAATATCTTCAAAATTATGGTCGCCAACTTGTTAATATATATATATATATATACTTTGATATCGTACCGTTCTCAATAGGTAGATTTTTCTTCGAAATCTACCTAAAAATAGCGTACCTGACTTACGTATCTAACCTCCACA
>JAGDQP010000047.1:99134-152239 GCA_022664845.1 Lepisma saccharinum
TGCGTTTATATATATAAAGAAAAACGTTATTTTCATTAAGAAAAAAACTGCACCAGGTTTCGATCGAGGGTTTGGAAGTACTATTTATTGTTAAGGAGTATTGCACATGCGCGAGGATGGCTCAGCTCTTCCTGGCGCTAGTCGCAAATTATTATACTAATTCAGCATGAAACAATTTCGCGTCCCCCTACCCACCGTACCCACCGCTTTCTACATTCCTGACTAAATCGTGTTTTGATGTACTGTTTCTTCTCCACCAGTAAATCCAAGCTTCGATAATTACATAGAATAGTTTTACAACAATTATGGTAGGAACTAAACTACCTTCGTCCATATCTCTACTGCACACGTAACTGGATACATGTAATGAGGTTATTCTGAAATATTGTTTTAAACTTCTGTTTCACTGACGGGAAAATAACTAACTCGCATTTAGATACGTTTTTATACACTGATATTTCTAACTGCTATTGTGAACAGACATTTACATATAGCAACTATTACTATCACTGTTACGGAATATAAAGCAGTTTTGCACATTTGTAGGGCCAAAGTTCTATCAGTGGATATACGGGATAAAAATATTGAATTTATTACCTAGGCCCCCTACTTGTAACTTTCGAGTTCATTGTGCATACATTTCTTGTAAATAATATTCATTTGAAGGTTAGTCATGCTTTTTTCTTCATTTTCTGGTCGATTTTTTTCATTCTTACGTCTCAGCAGTTAAAAATGAGCAGACATTTTTCCATACGTTTGAAGAAGGAAACAAATCCACCAACTTTTTCTAACTCTACGGGAAAAAATACAATACTTGTAAACTGTCTGAGCAGTACGAAAGTATCAGAAGACTATTTTGAATATTCAGTAGCAATATTGTTTCCTTTCAATAAATAATAAACATATTATACAGTTTTTGTTAATTTCCCACAAAACAGCTTTTTGGATTTGTTTCCTTCATCAAACGTACGATTCAATTTCCAATCATTGTTAATTTGTTTTAGTATTGGAGTTAGAACATCTGGCCAATATCTCCGTGCATTCGTTATTAATGGTAATGCAGAGCTTTAATTTGCAAGTGTAACAACGACAGAGGGTGAGTATAATTGATTACCGTAATATTGCACTTTCCCGTGGGAGCCCAAGTAACTAAAATGAATTGTTTTACCTAATTTCATGTTTAAATAATACAGATCTAAGATATCATAAATTATTAGGTGTGAGTGAAAAATTTGTTGGTATGTTCTTTGAAGGGATTTGAGAGAGCTTTTGTGAGTCAGTCAAAATAAGTATTTTTTTGCCCGCAGGAGCATACAATATCCTAACGCCTTAAATATTACATAACTCTCAAGATAATAGATGTTAAAAATTGGATCTAATCTGTATTTGAAAGAATATTGTTTCTGGGGATCCCATAGTGCACAGGAAGCTGCCTGAGATCCCTTACTGCCGTCAGAGTAAATAAAGTAAAATTCAGGCCATTTGTCTTTATATTCTGCTATTGTAGTAAATTTAGGAAGATATACATCTGGGAAAATTTCTAAAGGGCTCTGAATTTTGTAAATAAGTTTCTTCTTTGGTCTGTATGTGGAATTAATATAATCCTTGTATTGTTCTGTTAGATATATCCAACTGTTTCTAGTATTCGTAAACTCTTTTTCATACAGCAGGATCGCCTTTTTATACAAGGAGTTAAAGGATGTGACGGTTTGTTAATTTTTTTCATGAGAAATTTACTCGCAGCTCTTAATCTCCTCTTCTGTACACTTGATGTGATTCCAAGTAGGTAGGGATATTCGGATTATTTTTCATTGCCCCAAGAGCAATTCTTATTGCCTTTCTGCAAATTACATCAAGTTTTTCTAACGATTTTTTGGGTAAGTTAGGTATAGCTGATAAGCCATATTCAATGTTGGGTAAAAAATGTTTTTTTTTAATAAAAAGTAAAAAAATAGTTTGTGTACCACCATATTTTGTAGTCGCGATTGATTTTAAAATGTTTAAAATCCTGTTCCCTTTAGCAAGCATTAAATTAACATGGTCATTCAGGTTAAATTTTGAGTCAAGGGTGATTCCTAAGTATTTTACTCGATCCACAATAGGTATCAAAGTTAATCCTGGAAAGTTCGGTTGTTTGTATCTACTGTATGGAGGTAAGAAAGTAATTATAGAGGACTTATCTTCAGATATTTTAAAATTTTGTTGCTTTAACCATGTTACAATAGTCTGTATGAGGGTTTCAAGTTTGGTAAACCAATTATTATAATCACGTTTTTCGGTATCAATACACAAAAATCATCCGCTTACAAGATAATACTGAAGTGGGTAGGAATAATTTTGTCTATATCTGAAACGTATGCGTTAAAACGAAGGGGACTGAGAACTGAACCTTGCGGCATACCGACATTGATACGAATTGTTTGCTGTTCAGCTCCTTCTAAGTATAGGAATCCCTTTCGGGAAGAAAGTGAATTCCACAAAAGTTGAATGTAAAATCTAGGAATTTTCAGAGTAGCTAAGATGCACATTAATTTGTATATATTTACAGAGTCGTAAGCCGCAGAAATATCAATGAACGCCGCATGTACAGGTCTTTTTAAAGTAAAGTTATTTTCTATAGTTAGTCTCAAAATTGCTAAGGCATCTAGAGTTCCCATATTTTTGCGAAAAGCATATTGGTGAGGTGAGAATTTATTTTCTGACTCCAGGTACCACTCCATTCGCGTAAGAACACATCTTTCAAATAACTTTAGAACATTCGAAGTAAGACCCAGAAGCCTATAATTTTTTCCATCTTTAACATCTTTGTCTTGCTTGAGGATAGGGTAAATGATTTGTTCAGTCCAATCTATAGGAAGTATTGACCTGTTAATAAGATAGTATTAAATAAAGTGCATAACCAGTATAGTGCAATGTCAGGAAGATTTCGTAGAGCTTCATTAGGGATTCTGTCTGGACCAGGACGTTTGTTTTAGGTTAGTAAGAAGTATTCGCAATTCTTGGACAGATATAGGGGTATGTAAGGCTTTCCCAGCCATACTGGAAGTCGCCTACACAAAATCAAGATCAGTGGTCTGATTTTGATTTTGAAAACATACATTCCGAAATTGTTCTGTAAACTGTTCTTGCCAATTAGTGTCATATGTATGATGGGTTAATTTGTTAGTATTTTTAACTCGTCTTAGGACATTCAAAATTTGTCCAATAGTAGTTCTAGGTTGTAATTGTCCGCAAAAATTCTGCTATGCCTTACGTTCTTCGTGTTTGACTTTACGCCTCATTTTTGCTATCATTATCTTATAATGATTAAAATTTTCCCGAGATGGGTTTCCTAAAAATGTAAAATAGCTTAGCTTTTTTTCATTCCAGAGCATTTGACAGCTAGGAGTCCACCATCTGAAATTTTGTACCTGACTTGGATTACATTTGGTTTTAGTAACTAAAGGACAGGAAGAATTTAGAGTAGTTACAATTAAAGATATGAAATATGAGTATTGCTCCTAAACTCCTTTTTTGTTTTTAATTGCATTATCCGCCAATAGAAAAGTTAGTACCCGTCTGTATTTGCACCAATCTGCTAAAGAAGTTTTCCATTTTCGTAGGGGATGAGTTATTTTGTAATAAATACCAGTATGTGTATCAATAAAGGCTACTATGCATGGATAATGATCACTCGTGTACATATATTCTGCTGTATTCCATTTGACCTTATTAGCAAGCCAGTTTGAACAAATAGCTAAGTCAATTGCTGAAGGAGAGGTACCATTGGTCGGTCTATGGGTGACACTATCATCATTAAGGAGAACAAAATCATTAGTATCAAGAAATGTTCTAATTTTTTTTCCGAAGGGGCAAGTTAGTTTATAGGACGTTTCTTCTAAATGGCAATTATAGTCTCCCAGGAAGAATGTGGGATCATAAGTTAAGGTTATAAGCTGTTGAAGCTCTTCAGGTAAAATTTTGTTTTTGTCTTTTCCAGACGGAATATATAGAGAAAAGACAGAATTTTGTTTTAATTCTAATGCCGCAAGTTTCTACGTTGTATTTCAATGTAAGAGAGAAGTTACTGGGAATCTCAATCTTGTCCCAAATTACAGATTTGTGAATAAGTTCACCTACTCTATTTAATTTCTCATCATATGTGTTAGTGATGAAATTGTAATGGAGGATGGCTAAACTGGACTTTTCTTTCCCCCAAATTTCAGACAGGCAGAGCACTTGAGGCGATTGTTCCAAAATTAGTTTTTGAATGAAGTTTTTTCTAGCTGCAAAAGATTTAACATTCCAATGAATTATACGCATATATCTAAACCTATGACCCGAGATTTACAGAAAGAAATAACAACATGAACTAAAATTATTTTACACATGTCCGCTTTTTTTAAATCACCTGACATCAAAGTCAAATCGTTCATCAAAGCTCGGCAACGTAATATCGTTAATTGTGCTTTTGGATCTGTAAAAGTATTTAGAATGCTTGATACAGTAACCAGTAAGCTACGAATAGTATTATTTAATAATATAGGATTAATAAAACATGGTGGTGGTCCTAACATTGCAGGGCAGTCATTAAGATCCGAATGTTTTGGTCTTCCACGTTCTGTTTGGTAACTATCTGTCATGTCATTCCTTGGTGTATTATGCAAAGAACCCAATTTTAGTCTATCATTATCCTGTGGTCCATTATCCTGATGTTAAGCTGTAAATTTATTGTTAATATCAGATTCGTGAACTTGCTCAGAACACAGCTTGTTTTCTGTATTATATTTATAGCCAAGTGAAACAGGAATAGGAGCTGTAGGTTTATTTCCTGATACAGTAGGATGAAATTGAGTCCGTTGTCGTTGCCAAGTGTTAACAGGTAATAAACGAGTATGATTAGTTGGAAGCTTATCTACATTAGGCTTTCTTTGAATATACTTTCCTTGTACATTAAGTGAAAAACCAGAATTTGAATTGAAGGGTGCATGGCCTTGAAGTTCATTTGTTAAGTTATCAGTGTGCATTAATGGAGATTTCACAATATTTGAATATAACGTCTTAGTATACTTGGTTCTAGCAATGGGTAACCTCTTGACTACTCGAAGAGCTGTCCAAAAAGGTATATTATCGTTCATTGTTAGTTCAAAGGCATCTTGGTGGAGTTTTTTATCAGAGAAATCCGAAGCAAGAGAGGTATGAGTAGTAGATTTGTAGTGTACGCATTTTGGTGCTGTTTTATAAGTTTCTTGATGCGATTCACCACATAGTTTACATCGAGATTCTCGAGCACATCTAGCACTAGTATGATTAAACATGAGGCAAGAAGTAGATTGTATTAATTTACGTTTATTTTAGTTGAACTTCATTGCGTTGTTTAAAGGCTGTGATATAAGTAGGTAGAGTTTGGCATTCAAGTGTGTATTCCATGAGACGGGTGTCAACATATTTGGACTGCCCTTCAGGTGTAGCAATTCTTTATTGTATTCTCCTAACTGAGAGAATAGGATATTCACATTCAGAGTTTTGAAGAATGACCGTTACTAATATTTGTGGGTATACCATATATAACACAAATTCTACGTGGTAACATGATAGGGATTCTTGCAGTAATATTTAATTTTGTTAGTAATGCATGATTAGTTACAAAGAATTACAATGCTTACTAGATGCAAAGTATAACTTGACTCTGTATCTGCCTGCAGGTTCAATCTCGTCTATTTCTACGCCTGTTTCCTGTAGTTTCATGGCAAATATAGGGGTTTGATACGCACCAATATTTTCGTGATTTTTTCCTTCCGCCAAAATTAGGTGTGGACCGGAACTAGAGGATGGAAATAATATAGGAGCAGTGTCAGTGTCTTTGGTGTGAGGCAGCATGCCATACCTATCTTCTAACTTAACAGTTTTGTACGATTTATATAATTCTGGGTCAGAAGAGTCTAGATCAGAACATTAACTTTTTTTCACTTTAAAGGGATCTTTAGCTGCTGACATTTCTGTTGGTTTACTATTATCAGCACAACTTTCGTTTTGATCTAAAGCATTACGCTGTTAAAGTTGTAATAAGCCTTGTACTGCAACTGCAGAAGCCAGCTTACTGCACCCAGAACTTGGGATGGTGTCATCAGAGACCTTACAAACTTCAGGAAGGGAGGTTCCTGTGAGGGGGGCTACCTCACTTTACCCGTCGGAGAGTATGGTGATTCTGGGAAATCATTAAGCACTTTATTATCTGTTGCATCTTGTATAGATGGCTTGTAGTTCATTGAGATACTCGCTGGATCATCAATTACTTCACTAGGAGCATCAGATTCTTCAGAATCATCACAGTAAGGATTTACATCTACTTGCATATCATCACGTGACATTGTTTCAGGTACTTTAACAGTCTTTATTGATATGTTGCTAGGAGCTTTTTTTGACCTGTTTTGATTTTGCTTCGCATTAACTTTTTTACTTTTAGAGTTTTTACCAATTGCATAGTTAACATGCATAATTTAACTCATCAAATAAAGGATATCCAATTGGTTGTAGAAGAGTTGAACATTAATGGTATTACTTTTTTTCTGTAAAAAATACACTGTGACCATCGAGCTCCATGTAAACGATACTGGAGTGACTAGTTAGCGTTGAAAGATAGATGAGAGAGCAAATATTTAAACTCGTTTGTCCACTTCTATTGTAATCCATTGTGGACCAATGTTTCAGTTCTAACTAAGTTTTATACTTTTCTTATCGCTGTGTGACCCGATTTTTATTTAAGTCTTAATTCCTGAGATATTCATGTAAGAGTATATCGTACTCTGCATAGAATAGAAAGTAGTTCAGATAATATTTACATTTTTTGTCAGAATTAAGACATAAATAAAAAACGGACCACACAGCGTTATTAAGCGTAAAAAAAAACGTAGGACCGAAAATTTGGTTCATATTGATTTAGACTCGAAGTGGACAAATGAGATTAAGTGTACTCTTCCCTCCCTGGCTTCATATTATACCGTATTCATGAAGTTTTCAATGACTGCAGTCAGTCCAGTATCATTTTTTGATAACGGTAATTGGTTATGACAAACTTTTATTAACCAAGGTTCTTTAGAAGGGTAGCGGAAAAGAATAGCATCTGCTTAATTTAAATTTTCAATGCTAAAATATGGACGTCGAAGTGTTATTGCTGCGCGGTCTGAGAACCAAATCGGTCTGCGCGGTCGAACTAGCAAATTGACTGTCAAATGTAAGCTGAGGAGCCTTCAAATGCCTCAGGGTTGTGGGTATTTGACGTTCAAATGTCTGGTAGTAAAAAAAAAATCAATCTTAAGTTGAGCACTTAAATGAACCCTGACATACTGGTACTTGGAATCACATATATCAAATGTACAGACAAGGAGATTGAAAGCATCGACTAAATTCCTCATTAAAAAAGCTAATAAACCGTCACATCCTTTCAACTCATTGTATAATGAGGTGATCCAGTTGCACAAAAAAGGGTTTACAAATAATAGAAATATTTAGATCTATCTAACAGATCAATACAAAGTTTACATTAATTACATATACAGACCAAAGAAGGAACTTAGTTATAAAATTCAATGCCCTTTAGAAACTATCCCGGATGTATATTTTCCTAAATTTACTACAATAGCAGAATGTAAAGATAAATGGACTGAATTTTACTTTATCTACTTCGACGGTAGTAAGAGCTCCCAGGTAACTTCCTGTGCAATATGAGATCCCCAGAAACAACACTCCTTGAAATACAGACTTGATCCTATTTTTAACATGTATTACCTTGAGAGTTATGGAATATTTAAGGCGTTAGGATATTGTATGCTCTTGCAGGCAAAAAAAAAACAAAAAAACAACTGATTTTGACTGACTCACAAAGCTCTCTCAAACCTCTTCAAAGAACATACCGGCAAATGTTCCACTCATATCCAATTATTTACGATATTTTAGAGCTATATCATTTAAACTTGAAATTAGGAAAAATTATCCATTTCAGTTATTGGGGCTCTGACGGGGAAAGTTCAATGTTATGGAAATCAATTATATTCTCCCTCTGTCGTTGATACACGTACAAAGGAAAACTCCACACTATCAACAATAACGAATGCAAGGAGATACAAGCCAGACGCCTTAACTGCAATACTAAAGGAAATCAACAATGATTGGAAACTAAGGGCTATTAACGAACTTCATACCATTAACTCTCCTTTTAAAATCTATTTTAATGAACGAGCATCGAAACCCTGGTTCCAACACTTTAATATTTCTAGAAAGATTGTTTTAACTTTAATCAGAGCTCGCACAGATCAAACAAGACTTTTATCTCAATTATTTTTAAAATAGGCTGCAGCCTTTTTCCTCTGTGTGAATGCAGGTTAGCTGAGCAAACTGTTAGGCACGTCCTACTGTACTGCCCGAAATATTGTGCTAACAGAAGGTCACTTCTGAAAGCATTATACTGCCTAAGATATTTCAAAGCCTATTTCCTTAGAACACATATTGTATGAACATAATCAATAGATTGTCTACTTAGTTAACATTTATTTCCTTAAGATAAAGAAAATATTATGATTATTTAACGCATGTCTAGTTTTAACTTACAATAGTTTATGCATATACTAACAGGAACAAAAAATACATTGTTCCTTTCAATTACGTCTAATGACCTTGAGCTGTTTATATATATATATATATATAAATCACAGCCATATTCAATCCACTAGTGGATGAGGCCTCTCCCAGAAGGGAGGAGTTGGTCTACTGCTGCCACGCTGACCAGACGGGTTGGGATATATATATATATATATATAATTCTTTTAGCTACATTTTTATAAACAAATTAAATGAATTTGCATTGAACTGTCTTGCTGAGTACGAAACTTTTTCTTAATACATATTATTCTCATATTATATTTAAATTATTGAATTTTGTTATTTCTTGTCTCTTGTTGTATGCTGTGATGTAAATAGACCTCACTTTACAATTAACAAATGTACAACATCATCACTGTTATTAGCTAAGGACAAATGTAATTTTTCACATAATAACAAGTTATAAATCTAATTTATATAACTTACTACTTGAACATAACTCTATAACAGTGAGAAATCGTTTTGTGAAATAATGCTAATATAACACACATAATTACAATTATTGTCACCTAATATTGAAAACAATTGTTACTAAATTTCTGGCTTAGTCACATTTATGTCATACTTAGGTAGAAATATTGTTAGCTTGATACAGTTTTCTCTTGTAACACGGCTATGTATTGCATTAACTCCATAAAAGACGTACTCTTTACGAGCGGTGATGGTAAACAAGACAGACAGACGTATATGATTAACCGGTCAAAATGAAATGTATTGAAAAGTTTATAGTTAAGTTTAACAAAGATGTAAAATGGAAAATCTTCATAGCAGAAGATTGTATGTTAGAATTTTGCAAAGAATAGAAGACGCGTGTCACATTCATTAGCTTGATCTGAGATGATCAGTTAATTACCCTGAGATTACAAGTTTATATATATATATTAAATAATTTGCATTTGTCCTAGCTGCAAGAATTGAAATACTTCTAAATGTCTTGTGCAAAGTTAAATAACGAGTGTCGCGTTACTTGGTCGTAAATCCTAGACTGAATCCTGTCGGGCACATTAGAAACCTTCTACAAGCGGGCAATTTAAATATATATATATATATATATACAGATGCTTATCAGAATAATGGAAACACCTGAACGAAAGTGCAACTTACCAGATTAATATGGTGTCGGGTCACCTTTCGCCTTCAGAACAGCCTTGATGCGACGTGGGATGGAGGCATAGAGGTCGTGAATGGTAGCAAGTGGAATATTACACCATTCCTCGTGCAGGGCATCGGCCAGTTCTGTGAGAGAGGATGGAGGTGGAAATCGTCACCGGAGTCGTGTTTCCAAGATGGACCACAGATGTTCAATTATGTTGAGATCTGGGGATTGGGCGGGCCAGGGGAGGTGTTGAACTTCATCCCGATGTTCCTCAAACCACGCTGCAACAACTCCAGCTGTGTGAATGGGTGCATTATCATCCTGGAATATGGCGTCATTGTCCGGGAACAACATCCGGACCATAGGATGCAAGCGGTCTCCTAAAATTGCGACATAATCGTTGGCAGTGATGCGTCCGCGAAGTGTGACCACAGGACCCAATGAAAACCATGATATTGCGGCCCACAGCATCACCGTGCCGCCGCCATGTTTCACAGTTGGGCGGAGACACTGCAGATCATACGCTTCTTTGGGCGTTCTCCACACATAAACACGGCCCGTGGTTTGGAATAGGGTGAATGGTGACTCATCCGACCATACCACACGTTTCCAGTCATCAACGGTCCAAGTTGCATGGTCGCGGCAGCATTTGCGGCGTGCTAAAGCGTTCTGGTCCCTGATGAGAGGTTTGGCCCGCGCAACACTACCCCGTAAGTTCATGTCATGTAATTCGCGGCGGACTGTGATTGTCGAAACAGGTTGGGGGAGGTGCTGATTGAGTTCCTCCGTCACTTGCGCCGCAGTGGCACGACGGTTCCGCGTGACAATGCGCTTTAATACCCGGCGTGCCCTGTCACTGATGCTTTTCTTCCGCCCACTGTTCCGCTTCCCCGATGTGGTTTTCCCGTGTGTTGTGTAGGCCGTCATCACCTTCGACACTGTCCCTGGCGACACAGCTAACACACTAGCCACTGCCGTCACACTCACTCCACATAACCGCGCACCAACAATTTGCCCTCTTTGAAACTCTGAGAGGTCTCCCATTTTACTCTCCCTCCGTCTGCTGCAGCCACTGCACACTCCTGTTCCACGACGCCTGACGTAGTATGGAGACCGACCTAACACACCACCACCAGCAGTCCGGCCCTGCGGTCGCCACGACACCACTGCCAACCCATACATCTGACGTGTTGCCAACTACAGGTGTTTCCATTATTCTGATAAGCATCTATGTATATATATTGTAGTATGCAGATACTGAACTGTAGTTTTATCCATACCTTTACAACGTGGTGAGTCAGCGTGGTAGGCCGAATTACACAGAGTGAAATGGAGCTAAATATAACAAAGAAAGCAGTTAAGGATGATGCGAAGAGGAAATGACTACTACAGATATATGACATTTTCTTTTTGAGAACGGAGAGAACCAAAAGAGAATGATAAGGAAGAATTGTTGAATAGAATAAAACAATACAGAACAAAGTTAAATGTAAAGAAACAAAGGCAGAAGAAGGGATAAAGGAAATTGTAAGCATAAAGATTAATGTAATGAGCCGTAGAGCGTTGACGTTGCATTCGGGAGGTCGTGGGTTCAAACCCAGCGGTCGACCATCCTGACTGAGTTTTTCCAGAGGTTTTCCTCAGTGACACCAGGCAATGCCAAGATGTCCCCTTACAGCATAGACCCTGGCTGATACCTTCCGGAATAATTTTCTCTCCCTTATTATCCTTAGATACCTAAATACCATAAATAAAATCCAGTCATAAAGATGATTGTAAGCAAGCAACAAAGAAACGATATATATATATATATATATATGTATATATATATATATAAAGATGATTAAAGAGCTAAAGTTGATAATGAAGCAGTGAAAAAACATGTTAGGAAAAGGAAATATCGGAAAAAGTAGATATTGATATTGACAAATATGAACATATATGTGAATTACAAACCCAAGCTGTAGTCAAAGTTTTGAACATACTCGAGGACGATTAAAGCAGAAAAAGTTAATACAATTTTGTTTATGCCAAATTTGATTAGAATTTGAAAAATGTTATGAAAATATATAAATGAAGTAATTATTTTTAAATTTAATGATGATTAATATGATTTCTAGAACTGATGATATAACATTTTATGAATTAACACATAGTGTGATGAATTTGATGAGAACATATGATAAAATATTTATTTAGTGAAGAAAATGCTCCATTGTGTGAACACAATTTAAATTTTTTAACATAATTTTGGAATACATATGAAATCAGTGTTCATCATGGAGATAGATGATGGTGCTGAAATTTATGAAGAAGATATTCAAGTTATATTAATGCTTGTGTTTTTATTGCATATAAAGTAAGGGATCAGACGGTAAAATGAACATTAATATCTATTTTAACAAGAATATGATTAATGAGTTGCGATGAACTCTTCTCTAATGTTTATAGTTAAGTTGAACATAGATTTATAATATAAAATCTTCATATTCGAAGATGCTCTGTTGAAATTGTGCAACAAATAGAGGACTGTGTGAGGTTTATTTGTTGTAGCCGAGGTGAACAGTGAAATACCCTGAGATAAAGACATATTAACAAATCGATACTCATGTTAAATTAGATTTATTTGTGGGTAGTAAAGATATACACAATCCTTTAGAATTTAAAAGAGGAATAAGAAACAAATATGATAATCCTAAGGATATAAAACAATACTTGTAATCTGCAATGAACTAGGAGTAAGGACAATAAAAGAAAAGAAAAGGGTAACCTCCTTAAGAAAAGATCAGAAGTGTTTTTGGAAATATGAAATGAAGTACTGGTTAAAATATATACACAGTTTTCTATACGGAATACTACATCATAAGGTTTAAAAGCTATGTGATTCCATGGAAAAAACGAATATGCATTTCAATTAACCAGCTGCTTCCTAGTTTGGTGAATCACTTAATGAAAATTCAGTTATCGATTTTACAGACAATAAGAGGATTAAGTCTAACAGAATATGTTGGTAATTTTGATGAGTCTTTAGTATTTCTGGTTTTCTCCTTCCTCTTTTATCTGCCTTAACCAAGTTTCTGTTGTGCTAATTTATCGTTTAATGCAGCAAATAGCTTCTCTCGCGAGAGAAACGAGCTTATCTCGTGTCTTAGAGCATTATTTCCTTGATAATAAATTGTTTGTATACCCTGAATATCATCTGAGTTGCTATTAAAAATGAAATAAAAGATTGCATTTGTATGAAATAATGCTATTTTTTGTAATTGGATTTATAGGTTTATCACTTCTTACATTTAAGGACACATTATTTGTATCCCGGATTTTCTTTTTGCAAGCTTGCCTTAGTTGATGGTTTCATCTTTTTGGCGAGATATGGCATAATATTTAGCATGAAGTCTGCAGTTGTGAATTAAACTCCATTTTTTATTGCTAGCTTTTGTACATTGAATTTTACTGTAGTCAAACTATCAAGAGATGCTTAAATATTTGTAAAATTTATTCACGTGTTAAATGTTGAACTTGAGTTAAAATAATTTCCTTAGTGGAAAGTTTTCTTTCCCCAGACAAATAACTTTGTTGCAGTCAGATGTTGTTATAAAGAAGAAACGAACAAAATAAAACAGAATTAGTTAAAAATAAAAGCTAAAACTATACTTGGAAATTGTGTTGGTTCAAATTGAAGTAAAGCCTGGTGAAAATAAAGTGTTATGAATTTTAAAATAACGTATAAGACTAGGTAAAGGAATGATAAAGACCAGAAAAGATAAAGGCTAGATAAAAATGGTGATGAAATAGCCTTGAGGTACGTGTGGATTGTACTTCTTTCGAACCAAGTACAGTGTAACTTAGAATCCAAGTATCCAGTTTTCCACTTGCAAAACTTACCTTGATCTAGTCTAGCGCGTTACAGAGGACCTAGTATATCAAACGTACTAGAGAACAACAGGTACACGTTCACAGTAGGATCGACAGTACTTTCTCAGTACCTAAGGGTATAAATTAGTCTGAGATAGCTTTAACTGCACTGAGGCTGATTGTTCACTTATTATCACTGACAGACTACGTCTATAGATCTTATTACCATTTTCACAATGAACCTTGTGTTCCTAAATGTTAAAATTATCACAGAAAAATTGACAGCCGTAGCGGCCGGGACTCGAACCCGGATCCTGTCCTGTCAATTTTTCTATGATAATTTCAGACTATGTCAACTTTTTCTGACAAAGGCTACTTCAAATACTTTGGGCTTACTTTCTCTACACAGTGGAATATGAAACACAACATCATGTACTATCAGCAGTATCAGAAGTACTGAACATTACTAATTTCCAAAAAATTAAACGTAGAGCAGAGAACACATCTACAGCCTCACGCTCACGATCTCGTTTACCAACTCAAGTCAAATCATCATGTTCTTCGCCACAATCAGCATCATATTATCAATTACTCCTACTCTCCGATAATCAAAATAAAAAAAAATACATAAAACAGAACATTTTACACCACTAGCAGATTCAACCATTGTGAAATATACCTTCTTGCTAACTAACTTTGATCCGAAATATTAGAACCCTAAATTTCAACTACTTCAGTTTTCCAAATACGTCACCCGCAAGCAGATCACTAGGATCTTTCCAACCAGGAACGGTGTTATAATTCGCTCTTCAGACCCACGTCTTGTTTTATCAATGAAAAAACATAACTATGAAGACTTTTAAAAATCTGCATCCAACATCACCACCTCGCAAATCAACCACATTATCAGTCGTAATTCGAAGCAGTCGTCAATCCATTTCAAACCACAGAGCAGAGGAAGAACTAAAACTCGACGGACTCACTATTCTCAGACGCATCCGTGTCAAATCACGCACTTGAGAACCAACATACATGGTACTATTCCTCACCACAAATTAAGATACAATTGAGTACCTTCTCACAAACGGTCATACGCATACTAACGCTGATAGAGAGTAGAAAATTAACATAAAAAATCACCGTTCCCTATCAGGTGTGGAAAGTGTCAGCAGTACAACAATCACCAAGCATCCATGTGTCTTAACAAAGATAAATGCGGCTTTTGTTCAGGACCATCTGTAACTAAATCTTGCAACAACGTTGAACAGCCACCAAAATGTACTACACGCGGAGAAAATCGCCCGACATTTAGTTACAAATATAAAGAGACATCAGCACTGGAACAATCAAATCCAGATCTCATACTTCGTATCAAAGCACAATGACAAAGCACCACTTCTGTTTCTCAAACAATGCCGACCAATCCAATCGTTGCATTCATCACCTTAGCATTTCAGAATGTACAACCGTTTAAGCGACCATTCATCTTACAAGAAAAATATCACGCAACGAATACTATTTCTCATGTAAGCTTCCACGCAATATACTGTGCTCGCTTTCATGCCACGATATGTGGAAGAGATGTCTAACAGATGTATAAATATGTGCTTTTTATTTTTATTTTTGTCTCATTTCTTTGTAATTTCTTTGTAATTTTACACTTCTTATTTTAAAATCCGTTAATACTTCAGAAAAATCTGTAAAATAGCTTTACTATGTGGATTATAAAGAAATTAATATGATATATTTTAAACGAAATACTTACCAGCACCGTCAGAATTAATAGTATCATAAATCCAATCTAAAATTTGAATGCTTGGTTTTGAATATATTGAATATATCCCAGGACAAAAAGGGGCATTCACGCCGAACAGTACTAAAGATACCAAGCCAAATATTGCGCCATTGCATACCATTGCAGTACCAGAATCACCCTATATAACAAGGCATAATTAACTAACAAGACAGTAAATTATATTGTTAAAGGGCAATAATATTACAATTAAAGGTAAGAGGTTACTGTTATTTCTGAGATCTCTCTCAGTGTTACCTAATTTTTTATTCTCAAGTTAGTGACAGCACATTCGCTAATTCGTTAAGTAATTGCACCTAGTGAGTCTCATGTTTACTGCAAAAATATTTCTCGTATTTCGTTGTCTTCTGTTTTTAAGAAGGTTTTAATATTTTCGTACGTCTTCCATCTCTAAAGGAGGTTCTAAGTAAGGAACAAAATAAAAGAACAAAGTTCTCCAAATACTGTAATTATTAATTAATGCCTCTTGATGTTCAAAGTTTAAGTGGTCGAAAGGAATTGTGGTTACGCTATAGGTACACACTATACATTCACAAATGAATGGTGCACTGGTATTGAAATCAATTAAATATGTTTGTTAACTTTAGTCATTTATGGCACAGGGCAGATTGAGTATGTGGTAATTTTGTGGTATAGATGAAGGAAGGAGTCGTCCAGAGGTTGATTGGAGATACTTCATTTAACGTTTCGTTCAGTGTCATGTTTTCTTCTGCTAACCTAATTATCATGTGAGACATTTTTTACACTTAACTGCAAACGACAATCAAAGAAGGTTTAATTAGTTCTTCACGAATGGAATACCGTAAGGTACTTAATACTTCTCTCACTATAATGATATAAAATGAGATGCTCAGAAGTGAAGTGGCAGTGGTTTGAAGCTTAGGAAATAATTTTCTTTTCTATTTTAAGTGACACTCTCTGAATCATAATGAATTTAATTGGTTTGTTAACTATATCGGAACATTTTTTGTTCACATGCTTAGTAAGTTGCGATGGTGTCTAAGTTTAACTTCCCAAAGCCGTAGCAAAAAATGAAACATTGAAGTACTAGTAATTGGTGAGTATCATGGCATTGCGTTGTATGAAGCAAATTGGTAAATAGCTGTCCACTTTTCCTTGTGTACTAGTAGATTTACCTTCCTTTTGAATGCAGTGATATTTCTATATTGTGGCGTGATATGATTTTATTGTTTTTTGCAACATTGTTATAAAATATGAAGATGCGTGCTTGATTTAAAATGTAATACAATATTTAAATTATTGCAAATGTGGATTCTGTCTAAGTACGAAATATGATGCTGCAGATTAGGAAATGCTGAAGATATTATATTTGGAAGGATATATGTATAACGGGATATAAATTATTTTAATGGAGGATTTCGTCACAAAGGTAAGTATTCATTGGATTGGAATGGCAAGCTATTATATGTGTTTCTTATCGAATTTCATTATGAATTGTATATTGGTCAATTGATATAGATAACTTACGTTCTTAAGATTAATGCTGTGAAATTATATAATATACCTTAATGGCTCACATGTCTATTATACATTGTTTTATTGCTGATTGGAATAGCTTTAGCAATTGTAGTTAAAGGCTGCATTTTAGTATTGTGCAGTTACGCTATCGATTTTTTCACGATATATTTGGTTACTTACGATTATTCATGATGACCACAATAAGTAAAATTAAAGCAGAAAAGGCACAATCAATGACAATCTCACCTGCCAATGTGTAATGTGTTTTTCAACGGTTTGATCCAGATACTAGGGATATAGCAGTATATCTAGAGCTGTACGAAACCTACTGCAATGTGTGGACTTATCACCTGAACCTAGAGTAGTATTATTATGTATTGTTGCTTACGTGATCTATTTGCGCCTGAGCTAGTTAAGATTCAATCTCAGGATATTTCATCAAAGTTAAGGGAACGTTAAGAATCTAAAATTAATTTAATAGATAACTTATTCGAATTTCATTCCATGAGACAATCTCTTTTACAGCCCTCGAAAGAATATGTATTGATGCTAAAAAATAATCAATAATTTACAAATTCGGTGATTACTCAGATGATATGGTTCGAGATCAGGTTGTGATCGGGATAACTAATGAGAACAAACGTAGAAGATTACTTGGTAATGCGAAAGTAACATTACAGAACGCAATTTACACAATAGAAATAGATGAACAGGTCGAAAGGGATGCAAAATGTTTCCAAACACATATAGTTTTATCGCCAGATTGTTTCAAAATACACAATGTTTCACGGAGTAATTTCAGTAAAGGTCTTGTGAATCGAAAAACAGAAGGGCCATCTAAGAGAACATGTTACGATTGTGTTAAGTGTCATGATAATTTGAAAGATTGTCCTGCCAAAGAAATGAAATATTTATATTGTCTACAGAAAGGTCATTGAGCAAATGTGTACCAATTACAAATTTGAAGTAAAAGGTTAGGAATCAATTTTTCACCATCTAATGAGGAAAAACAAAGTATTGATGGTACACAGATAACATCAGTTTTTATTGATGATTGTTTATTGTTAACAGTTCCGGAATCAGACTTGAGGACAAGGTAATAATAGAAACATAGAAAAATGATCAAATCATTAAAGTGTTTAGTTAATGCAGGTGTTTCACATAATATAATATCAATGAAATATTTAGCATATCTTAATGCGCTTCACTTGCTCCGTCCAGCACCAAAACAAATATCGTTATTGAATTCTATTAATCTAGATGTGTTGGGGTCTATGATGCTTGGGCTAATGCTTCAAAGGAAAGTTCACATCTTGGAGTTTAGTCTAACAAATGAATAATACCTTAATAGGATGTCAAGGTTTAAGACAATTATGTCCGAATTTGGTGGATATAATTTTTCCAAACAGACCCAAAATGACCGAAACAGTTATGGTAGAGACAAAACAAGGGCATACAGCTAATGAATTGGAAAAATTTCCTAATATTATATATAAATTGGCTAAGGATTGTTTTAGAAAATCGTTTAATCACATTGAATCACACGTTCAGACATTACAATCAGATCAGTATAATATTTTGCAGTTTGTATAGGATATGAAAAAATCATGAACACAAATGTCGCAACAACAGACAGTAATTCAGGAAATAATCCAATCCTCACAGTTATGGGACAAAGAGGACAGTAGACTTTGTGAGATAGTGTCTAAGGAGGATGTAGATAGCTTAACTGATGTATATAGCTTTACAAAACCATTCAATAAAGATTATATAATCGTCAAAAGAGAGAAAAAAGAAGATTTAGACAAACTGTTGTTCAAGACAATGGCTCAGGTAAATGAGTCACCGAAAACTTTCGAATCAGGGAGGCAACAACGAAGTCCTAAAGAGAAAAGAAAAAAATCTAAGACCAATGTATCAATGAGGGAGCTAATTCTTCCTGTTCTGAGTTAGGCTTAAGAAAATTGGTGAATATGCAAGCGTTTGGCACATATACTAATAGAACCTAATCTACAACAATGTGTGCCCGAAAATAAACGCGAATGTCTTAAGTTTACCTTTGCTATAAGAATGGAAACGATTCATTTCTTTTATGTTATTTTTAATTGATTTAATACCATTGTGAGTATATTTTTTTAAAGAAAAACAAACAATTTTATAAACTCTCACATCTATAATTTAATGCTATTATCACTGTTAGTAATTAAACGATTATCATGTGATGATTTTTAATTGAAATTCATTTACATGAGAGTTGAAATGATTAAAGGACACGGTAACGTTCGACAATATTTTCTTTACATTGATGTGAATACATCAAAATCCAGTGTCTTTCCTTAACTTAACCTAACTGAAGCTAAGTCAATCTATGTATTTGTTAAATTAAATTCGTTCATATTTTCAGAATACAGGAAGTGGAAGACGCCCCATTTTTGTTGGACAAGGGGTAAATGCAGTGATATGTCTTTATTGTGGAGTGATATGATTTCATTGTTTTTGGCAACATTATAAAATATGAAGTTGCGGGCTTGTTTTAAAAAGTATTACAATATTTTCATTATTGCAAATATGGATTCTAAGTACGGAATATGGTGCTGCAGATTAGGAAATGCTGAAGATATTATTTTTGGATGGCTATATCTATAGCGGGATATATATTATTCTAATGGAGGATTTCATTGAATTGGATTGGAAAGCTATGGTACGTGTTTCTTGTCGGATTTCATTACGAACTGTGTATTGGTCAATTGATGTAAAGAACTTACGTTCTTAAGATTAATGCTGTGTAGAATTGTGAAACAATTCTGAAATTATATAATATACCTAAATGGTTTACTTCTTTACTACGGAGTGTTTTATTACTGATTGGAATAGCTTTAGCAATTCTAGTTAAATACTGCATTTTAGTATTGCAGAGTTACAGATATAAAATTTGTTGGATTAAATTTAATTACTTGTGATCATTCGTAATGACCACAATTAGTAAAAACACAGCATTGCACTCTCTGAAGATCTGAAAACTTATTTGTTTCAAGAAATAACGATATGTGGGTTTTCTAGACATGCGAACTTCAGAGGAATCAATTATGCATTATTGGCATGGACTTTCTTGATATTCAATTTTTTTTCAGTAGAAATAAATCTTTATACTAACTTGCTGATAGGTAACTGTCGTTTATAGCAGATATGTTCTTCCTTCAGTGTTCAGCGGATAGGATTTGCCATGAATTGCTGTAATTGACTTGCAAGAAATTTCCATTTCACGTAATAAACAATGAGGGATTTGCCCGAATATTCAACTTTGGGGAATTAAATCATTGTGGGGGAGTACAGCAGAATGCTTGTAAACAGTGGTATTAATCTCTCAGTGAACAAAAATTTAGATTCTGTAATGTGAAGCATATGCGAGAACAAACGTCTAAGTGTAATTTTCAAGTAATAAAAAATCACGAGTACATTTTTATATATAACAGGAAAACTATGAGGTTTAAAATATTCATACTTTGCACAAAAACGGACGTTAATATAACATGTCTTCCTGCAAAATATGAATATTCTATGTCTCATATGTTTCCTATTATATATAAAGTGTGCTTGCGATTTTTGGTTTGAAAACGCGTCAATTCCCGATCATTCATGAATACTTACTTGTTTGAAAATACGCGAATTGGTCATAGTTATTTGCTATTTAGTTATTATTTCGGCGTTCTGAGTACGATCCTATCGACACATTAACGAATGTTATTCCAATATAATTTAACTTGTTCATGAACATTGCTGAGTAAATGGTATTTATTATTATTGCAATTAGCATCATGGTTTCGGAAAATCAAAGTCAATGCTACATCGCAGATAATGTACCGGTTTAAGTATATGAAGATCTTGTCAGCCTTAGTTAAAACAACTCACGGTCAGGAGGTTTGATAGTTTTTAGTTGTGATTTTAGGTAGATTTCGAAGTAAAATCCCTTTTTAAATTCAAATCGATAAATTGACCGTTTACTTGTTACGAGGTTTTATGCGGAAAATTAGACAACAGCTTTAGATGACAAGAATTGTAGATAGGAGGTATCAATGTTTCACCCTTGATGCATTATTATCTATATGTTTCGTATTTCTATATTTGCTTTCATTCTTTCTGCCCCCTCTCTCTATCTTTCAATTTTTGATTCGAAATAGTTGCACATTTTAATTATGTAAAAATATTTTCATTTTTAACAAAAAGATGTGTTAAGCATATTAAATGCGACGCTTTAGTTGGGACACCCTATATATTCATAGATGAAAGACGGAATAAGATTATCAATTTATTTTTAAATTCTGTTAAAGATAGGAAAATAAAACTTTACCTATTCTCACTTTACTATAATTTCAGGTTAAGTTAACAAAGAAACGTTATTGCTTTTTCTCATTTGAAGTTCTGCTCAGACAAATGAGTTAATTGACAGAAAAGCATGTTTCCCTAAAGGTATTTCCTTGCTTTTATTGATCGCTCCAAGACACAACAACAAACTATATAGCAGTTTTTGTCTAACATAAAATTCATGATTCCTTTAATAGACTTAAAAATAAAACTTTCCTTCCTTTTAGACTAACAAAATCCTTACATTAAAAGGAAAATAAATGATAACAAGCTAATATTAAAACTTTGATTTTATAAGAAGGAAATTTAGTTTAGGGCCAGACTTAGTGTAATAGTAGTACTAATATAAGAACATCCTAGGGCACATTATTCAAAACGTTACAAGTAAACATTAATCAAATTCTACGTAATAAGTTCCAGACCTAAACGTTATATCTGTTCTTTTTAATTTAGATAATTTATTTTCCACTACACACTTTACATAGATAAATCTAGCAGTTAATTCTGTCTTACACATTCCTTTTTTCCTTTCCATTCTACCTTTACTAATAGATTGTTCTCTAATAATTGTCATATAACTGTTTTTTTTTATTTTCGTGTTTTCTTAATTGTGAGTGTTGCACAGGAAGGTCTGCTGCTTTGCTATAATTATGATTTACCAACACATCTATATTGAATAGTGATATAAAATAACATTTGTTTTGCTCTGGGGAACACTCTAAATTCTGGTAATTCAATGATTTGCTTCATACTGTAGTTTGAGACGCTGACCCTTGTTATTCTGTTCATTAACTTAGAGTACTGTAAACAAATATAGGTTTTGTTGATGCATGATACTAAACGATGATACCCGCTATGATACTAAACTATCGACTTATCCGCAATTATCACAGATGTTGTTATCGTGAATTAATTTTATAACTAGTGTGTCTTTCGTTGGAAAAATGTTCTGAAATATTTGTTACGCAAGTTTGAGAAGCAGCGGAGTTTGTTTTATTTCTGCTAAATTATTCCAGAATGCGGGCTAGTCATTGTTTCGATTTTTCGCTGTATACTGGCGATATGTTTGTTTTGCTCTTCACTTAGAAAACCATACAGTTGTTTGACTGACTACTGATCTATCGAAAATTTGTTCTTAAAGCATATGAAATTTTAATCAAAGGTTTTGTGATGTATTGCTTAAACCTACTCCACGTTTGGATGTTTAGAGGTAAATCTAGTTCTTCCGTCATTAATTGACCCGACAACGTCTTTGTAAAATGGCAGATTGTCAGGGTTTTCCTATTCAAGAGTAGGGCCTCCTCACTTTGTAAGTTTATATTTTTCAATTGCAACTCTCCATGCTCTATCTGCAATTGGCAAGTGCTCCTGTTGGTGTTAAAATTGTTGTAACAAAAATACTCCCCTATATTTTTAACTATCGAAACACGCGTTTTCAGGGATACTTGTAGTTTTTGTAACACATTTAAGTATACTGAACCAATATTATGACGGGATGATGGTTCGGACGTTCCAGTCTCAGTTCGCTTTTTCAAGAGCGCTGCGAGACACAAAAGGAATGCAGGTTTCCAAGCTTCGACAAAGGCAAATCGAAATACTTGCTTCCGGAACTCTGTATAGCGCTGTAATCGGTTGGTATCACCGGGCACAGGTGATTGTGGAAGAGATAATAATTCCCTATTACCTCGCGTAGTACGAATATTAAAAAAAAACAGTATAAGTTTGGAAACGGTCCCAAACTTCTCGCACTGCGGGGGATCACTTGAAAAAGAGTCGAAACAGCTTAGAACTACAGTAAATCGCGATTTTAAGCAAAAACGTGTGAGGACCAAAAATCGTCAGAATTGTGTACGTCTGTTACTTGCTTCAGAAAAATTTTGTGAAATTTTCCACTTCTGTTCGGACAAGCTTAAATAGCTCTGTTAGCATGTCTACAGGGTATTCCAAGCAAAATAGACATCTTTTGAGCACATTTACACAACCATGGAAATAAGAAAAATGGTATTTATTAATACATTAAGTGTACGTCCAATACACACTTAACGCGTATACCAACTTCTCGTGTATTTATATATCGGTTTTACACGCCACATATGATATTCACATAAAATACAAACGAATTAGAACAACAATATTTCTGCGTAATCTGTCCAACAAATATTGTTTGATAACGTGAAATCACGAATATTTTCAAATAAAGATACACTGTGTAAACATACAAAAAAAACGAACAGACTTCTACATAAACTGTATTTAGAACGAATGATTGCATACAAAGTGATCGTACTTTCTTATCGTGATATTAAAACGTTTTACTATACTAATACTATACTAGTACTATAGTATAGTATTAATATACTATGTTAATGCTCTTGTGGCACACGATAAGAATATCCTATTAACGTTAACCTAACTCAGTTATCAAAATCTGTTTTACATAGTAGGTCAACCTATGCTACCACTACTACAGCTTATTTTTTATTTCTGAAATACATAGATTGGATCCTGAGTGCAAAATTATTATTTTATTGTACCCACTGAAGATGTAACTAGCTAACAACTATCTGCTGTTACGATTAATGCACAGACTCGAGCTTTATCAAGAATTGCGTTGCAGTAAATGTGTCACGTGACTTCCGGCAACAATCTGGGCTATCCTGCTATTGTTGTCTTTGTTATTTGTACGGACAAAACAAACGCACGATTATAGTTATTTCAGATATCGATGTAGAACATTCATATCGTAACATTACCATTATTCTTCACACTATCCAGTATTCATAATAGCAGTTCATATCTTTTCCAGGAGAATATCAACATGGAAATAATAAAAAGCATTACCTGAGTAGCCGCTGACAGTTCCCTGCTACGTAGAAGGCACACAATTCTTATCCTGTATAAGACACTATCCCTGGATGATCTTGAAGATTTCTACATTCCAGTTTGGTCCGAGACATGTACTTTACGTGGATACAGTTTTTTAGTTAATTTTCACAATATTATCCTTCGAACACCATTAGTTTTCGATGACGTTCACTTTCATACGTCCGTAACCATGCAGCTCCAAGACTGCATCTAAAGTCGTACAGTGTTGCCACATCAACAAAACTTTTTCTTCATGTATCCCGTCCGTGTTCGCTTCAGGCGCGACCGGGATACACCAATTCACACTGAATGGGTTCAAATCTAAAATCTACTCTACAATAACTGTACAAAAGTGTGCGGACTCCAGGCGATGATCTTCCACGAGTAATTATGTGACCGTCACAATATACAGATGTTTAGAAATGTAACCCTGGCTAGTGACATGGAAAACAATATATCATCTTTGTTAATTCTAGTAAAACTTTCTTGGTCAACTTTTTTGGTTGAGGGCTATTGTGTTACCCCACAGTATTTCTGGATATGTTACCGTTTCTGTCACTTGTGCGTATTTACTGTATGCGTTTTTCTTCGTATAGTCCATTGTCAACATCCTTGTTTAATTCGTATAAGTTTTAGGTTTGCTGCCTTACTAAACATTTTAACATTTCTTATATTTAGTCCATTTCTCTTGTAGATTGAACCATCCAGAGAGCATCGTCTGCATATACTATTACCTTCAGGTTAACATTTCTTAAATCTATACCCTGTATATGCTTTTAATTTCTGTGACTAGCGGCGTTAATGTTATATTACATAAATATGGCGACAGAGAACATCCCTGATTGAGTCCTCTGTCCAAACGAAATTCTGTTAGTAAACATTTATTTACCTCCAGTCTGATCGCTCTTACTTTATACAGATTGGTTAGTAAATATATTATGGTTGTCGGAAACGTCATGATCTTTAGGGTTATAAATAAATATCGCAAGTTTAATGACTGGAATTCTTTCTGTAATTCCGTTGAGAACAAGATGAAGTTCTCGATCTGTTCTTGATTGTAGTCCTGCATCGCGATTCTATGGATCTTTTTGGATATGAGGATTACAACTCCCGAAGCGAAATTGAGATCTATTAATTTGTTATCTAAGAATGTATTAAATAGTTGTGATAGAATTGGTACCACTAGATTACTGAATTTTTTGTACCATCTAACTCCTTCGGTCTATTCCTGCTGAATAACATTAGTTCATGCATTTTGATTTCCTATCAAATTTCATGTTTTGATAATTTTTTCCTATATCCTCCTGTTGCTGTATAGTTAATTCCAGTCAATCCAATTGTTTATCCGTAAACGAATTGCATTCACCTTCTTCCCTTTGATAAATCTGTTTGTAATTCTTCTTAATGGCCGTATACATACTCTTTCTTGTAAGTTTGCCCTGACCGTATAAATGTTAAATATTTTGAATTTAGTCTTTTACGCTTCTGAATGTTAAGCCTGTGTGAGCCATTTTCTATTTTGTCTTGAAAGATCATTATAATGTTTTGGTAAGTCATAAAAATATTGTTGTTGTTGCTGTTGCGTTCTCGTTAGTTATCGTTTGTTATTTAATGTTTTTAAATTGAAATCAACACCGTTGTAATTTTGACCTATATTGCAACAATTTTGGAAATAATATGTTGTGGTGGGAGAAATTTAGGCTTTTCTTATGTACACTCTGTATATGGTTTTTGAAATGTTGGGAAACGTATATTACGTAAAATCTACAATAACAATTTTGGAAGAAAAACCTAGCACCAATTTCATTTGGTCTCAATTCGAGTCATACGTTGATTAGGTTAAATGTATTGAACACTTGTTTGAGGGCCTCACTCACGATTTTACCCGTGGAGCTGACCGACAAAAACCCATGCACTTATTCATGTCGGCTGGTGTTATGTTAGTGTTATTTTTTTTGTAATTCAATACCAAAAATGTTTCGAATGAATTCCTCGCGAGTTTTCATTTCATGCGTGCCGCTTTGGGTGTAACAGCAGATTAGCGCCATGTCTTCTATCACTAAGATGACCACTGGGATGCACAAACACATTCGTATATGGGATGTCCTGGCGTACAATTTTACTAGTTCCCTATGCGTTTGGTAGTTATAACTGAAGATAGAATTATAATATGGAGTTTCCCATTTTCCCATTTCTGTATACACGCTATTGGGGTCCCGCGGTCCCTTAAACATTTAAAAAGATCCAGTTTGGCTGCTTGGTAGGTGTGACATGAATTTAAGCTGGCGACGGTCAAAGTAGTTTTTGTGATACCCAGTGTCACTAACAAAAATAACAACAATGTTGAAACATAGTTCCTACTATGCTCTTTCTTCCCTATCTTATGTCTATATAGAATTAGAAAAACAGCGTATGTACCTAATAGTGTTCGGGGAACGTACTTACTGAAGGACGTCACAGTTTCCCTTGTTCACTATTGCTGACAGCTTTATCCTCCGCCTCCTTGAACTCCTTGTTGATCGAATATTTATGTAACCTAGCGATTCTTCCTAGAAAATCTTCCCTTAAGTTTTTTTCCTCGTAAAACACGTAATTTCTTTTTCTCAAGTTTAGCACTACCATTTTTAAGTTTATATACGTTTTTACTGCGTTATCCACTATCATTGGCACTATAAGCGTTTCTGAAGAGGACCATCCTTGCTTCACTCACTTGTGCCTTTTCAAAGCACTAACCGCTTTCCCCCTAGATTTTCTTACCTTTAACAGTGCATATTTTTTCCTTTTTCACTTTCACTAACACTGATTTCGAGCATATGAGACACTTTTTCTTGCTCACTATCGTTCTCTTGGAGCACTCTGGCACTCACAAACGCTGATTGGTATTTAAAGAGGCTTGATTTTGTTCGAAAATTTCACCTTGGCACTTGCTATCGGGCAACTGCAAAACACTAATCACTTCTTCTCTCATCAGTTGATCTTCGTTTTGTCTTTGTACAGGATCATCTTCTTTTCCAAGCGCACTGTTACCACCTGTTGTATTTGTTGACTGTGACATCACACTTCTAGATGGTGTTAATTTGGAAAATGTTTGGAAGTTGAAATAAGTGCCCCTTCGTCCTTGTTTAAATTTATATGTTCGTTCTGCTCTTTGTCGGTAATGTTTGGACATCTCATGAATCAAAGTGACCATGTACACTTGTTTGGATTTTGAAAGAGTGAATAGAAATATATTGCGGTATAGGCTTCCTCAGTTAATAGAAATTAATCAGCCTTTTACCTGTATAAACTCCGTAGTAATAAACTGAGTTTGCTGGATAGTTGATTTTGGATACTCGTAAAACAACTCCGTATTCACTACAGCGTCAGATATTTCAAGAGGAATTATCCATGCTCAGAATACTGTTAATTATTGTCATTGCCATGTGACTGTCAGTTGAATACGTTCAAATTAGGTAATATACGTAAGTTGTCCCTTGCAGAAGTTCAATATCCTTTCGATTATTAGACTATTAGCTGCGTTGAGGTAAAGACATAATAATGATCGGTGCTAGTACTCAGGAGCCATTCTGGTTCTAGTCTCAACTTGCGACAAATTGTTTTATGTATGTTTACCAATTGCAATTTAGATTTTAATTCGTGTAGATCGATTCTTAGAGTATTAACTCGTTTCGCTGTGTGAGCTGCACTAGCAGCCATATTTCACTGTGAAACTATTTTCAGTATTTTATAATGTTCGTTTACGAGACAAAGTATAAATACTCCCAAATATCTTCCACTTAAACTAGAATCCACTAGCGCAATTAAGCAGTGGACACCAGTCTCGCCACACGTCCTCACCCTCCAACGCTCTAACGAGAACTGATGCCATTTAGCCACCGTACGTACAAGAGAACAAGTCCATTTTTCCATAACTCCTTGACTAGTGAAATTGTAAAACTCATTGCGAAACTAATGTATAATATGAAACTGGAGACAGGTAAAATTGTATCAATATGTTTCTCCAGGAACCAAAGGGCCAGGCGAAATTATGCCATTCTAAATTATCAAGACAATTCTATGCACAACTATTTCTAAGTAAGGCGCTCTTAGTGACTTTCCGCGTCTGTTAATGGATAAGTTTAGTCGCATACATGAGCAACGTAACCTTTAAAACCACCACAAATGTATACTTTCTAAACTGCAGGGCATCTCAAACCACGGGTATGAGGTATTACCAGGTATGCTCACAAGTTCTGTTTTGTTTCTACTACAAAACCTTGCAATGGTAGTTTTTATTTGTTTTCTTTTGTTCTTAGTAATAGTTTAAATCACATTAAACCATTCTACTAGTATTATATATATGAATGTACTCATTAATACCATAAGGAAACAGTTAACCGAATATTAAAATTAATAACTTCTTTCTAAACTATTGTCTGAAATAGCTGCTCAGAATGTTGTACTTACACTATATTATGCTATTAAATTATTATACGTAGAGGTAAACAAAGTTGTAAAACATAGCGTAAAAATCTCTATGAAATTTTTAAAAATTAAATTAAAGAATTTTATATTTTCCATACCTGACAAACACTTGTAGTGTTGTCACTTTTGAAGCATTCCAGGAAAGTCGAGTTCAAGTTTAGTATATTGTTTAAGTTTAGATTGTTTAGAATATATAAACATTCATTCCGATTGAGGTACTCCAGGTACGTTTTCTTCAAACACGACGAAGTAATCTGTATAGCCTAAATATGAATTATTCATTGTAATGAGACTCTAAAGATATAATTATTAAATTATAAGGAATATATAATATTAACATTTAAATAAAATAAAGATAAAATTTGCTAGTGCGAAACTTGAAAATCTTCATTTTTTCCACTGAAACCCAGTTGCAGTGATAAAAATATTAAAATATAGTGGCATTAATGTAAAAAATAATATTTCTTTTTCTTAATTAATGCTTTTCTTAAATGAAACAAAATAAAACATTCCTACTAAAAAGCAAAAATTTATTTTGTTTATGCATGACTATAAGAAAAGCATGAGGCGCTCTCTCATATACAATCCATTCCCCAATTGGCGCACCCCATACCTTTCTTTTTAGTAATGCCTAAACAAAATTATTTTTATTATTTAATATTGTTTACGCTTTAGTATATAATTGTTTAATCTTAAATGCATATTTTAAAAATATTTTTTATTTATTTTTTCAAGTTATTTTGGTGTTTGGATACTTTTCCTTACCTCATATGAAATAAATGAACTCCGACAAAAACAAGAATAAACCATTTTTAAAACTTTTCATGCTACTTTAAAAAATCGGTTTTATTCTTACGGGCAAACATTCTTATAGAGATTGCCTCTGTCAAAGTTTTGTAATATTATTTAAGTTTCCTCGGTCTGAACCAAAAGTTGCCAAAAGGGTGAAATTTTTCTCTCGTGTCGAAGAGCGCTAATGAGATATATTTCATTCATAATGTACCATAAGTAGAAAGTTTAATGTATATTTTAGCGGAAGAACATTGAATTTTACTAAATAAGAAGTGCAAAAGGTGTGCTAAGTATTTAATATTGGTGATGAAGAAGCGAAAATATAGGATTTCATCAATAAAACTATTGTTCTTTTGCCCCGTGGAAAAAAAATCCGAAATTGTCCGTCTTTTCTCCAGCCTGCCTATCACTATTGTAAACTGATAATAAAAATCAGAGTATAGCCACACTGGTGCTGTCGAGCATTAGAAACGTGTTGAAACCAGCCAACCAGAAAGCAAAGAATAATTACGTAGAGGTCCCACAGTTATGACTTCAAACAGCAGGACTCTGAACTATTAACAACTCCCAAGAAATAAGCTAAAAGCCACATAGAGCAAATCATCTACAACAATTAGAGACGGGCGTAAGCCATAGTGCTGTTACCGCCCATAAAATTAAATTTATGATTTCTACAGAAATTGACTTCATTAAAAGGGATGCAAATATGGTACTTATACACGCTATGGATGTATCGTGTCACACGATTAAGAACCTAAACACAAATACGACCTACGATGTTTCCGGGAAGCCAGAGTTTCATGTCTCATGCCAAAATAAACAACCTTGTGCTTAATTATGAAATGAGATATTTACTCAATACTTTTATCAATGCCAATTTTTTTACTTACAATGTACTGTTTCACTTGTATTAATAACTAACATTCTTCGAAACATTCAATTTCTATTTCACTATTCCTTGATTTTACCACTCTAATCAAAACATTTGTGTTCTCGCGGCGCGAAAGCAGGCAGGCAAGCGATTTCGTGGCATACTACTGTATCAGTGCACATCCTTTGAGAATCATTATTATAATACGTCTAGTGAATGTCGGGCAGGCACCGTACAAGGTTTCTCGGCGATCCAGTTGTAACTCCAAACAGAAGTAATGTAGAATTATTCACCTAAGTGAAGGACGGCGCAAATGACCGAAGGTAGTGCAATCATTTGTGCCGCATTGTACCACAAAAAGTTTCGTTTGTGCTTAATTCGTCAAAACAAAAAATCCACATTCAGGTTGGGGGAGGCCAGCTTCTCACAATAATTCGCCGAAAATTTCAATTTCGAAATGAAACTCGTGTGTGTCGTTTGTGTCGGGTTGTGCACCAGAAAATTGCCTTTGTCGTCAATGCGTCGCAAAGTTTGTAGATTAACTTATCTGTTGGTGAATGGTTTATTCCTAACACATTTCGTTTCTTACAGTGGGAAACATTTTATTTTGCAATTTAGGCTTTTAAAAGAGAGTGATCATTTAATGATTTACTGAGTGTACAGTATTTATATTTTTCTCCTGATACAAATTGGCTTAAACATGTATTCATTATTACCGATTCCTCGGGAAACTTTAATTTTAATCATCAACATTATTTGTGTTTCGGCCTATAAACGTTAAACCATTGTGTCTTGAATGTCAAATGATTTTCGGACCATTGTTACCAAGATCTTTCGATTAGGTTACCAGTGAAAAATACGTATGTGATGACGTAAAATCTAGATGCACACATTCGAAACTATCCTAAGACGGGAAAAATAAATAGATCGTGGTGTGTGTGTGAGAGAGAGAGAGAGAGAGAGAGACAGACACAGAGAGAGAGAGAGATGGTAAGTAGAGATAGATATATGAACTTACTGAAATTCCCCATCCAATACCTGTGCACCAGTCTCCCTCTTGAAGACTGAAGTCTGGATGCAGCAATGGAGCAGGGCCAACATTCACATAGTCGAATACAAATGGTTGTTTAACCTACAAATAAATTATATATTATCTCAATAAAACTGTGCTTCTCCAGGGAACACTCCTTGAACACGGCAACAAAATTGTTTCCATTAATATAACTAAAGTCATTCAACTTAGAATACAGATATTCTTTAGGACTTCAAAATTTATTTTGTTGCTCAAGAATCTTATACATAATTTTATAATGAATCTATATGGCAAGTATCTATTAATTAGCTGGGTCGTATACAATGAATAAAATTTGTATTTTGAAATGCAATTATTTACACATTTTTCATGTTCAAAGAATCACTTAAACATACGCGTTTGCCTAGCGTCAATTCGAAAAAAATCTCAAACACGTAGTCAAAATGTGACCTTTCTACTTAGACTTTGAAAGAAACGGAACATTAAAAGAGAAGCTATTATATTCATTTCCATCTGTAAACAATAGAGATATTTAGTAACTGAGCAGATCGCTCACTTTGGGATTTTGACCAAACTTGGCAGACATGTAGCCCAATATCACAGATGAGCACCCGGGGTAAAGATATGCCACTTTAGATTTTTACAAGTGAAGTTAATTGAAGCGTGTTTGCGAGGGACAATCACCAAATTAGAGAGCCCGATTTTGATGATACTTCGTATGTAGGTACATTGTAGGTAACATGTCATAGCCTAAATTATAGCTGATATGATCATCAAATTTATAACCAACAATTCACCATAGCAACTATAATTTTGCCTGTGAAGCTTTTTAGCTGAGCACTTTACCTAGACAGGAATTTTTATCAAAATCGGGTTTTGTAAATTGGTGACTGTCACTCGTATTAACGCTCCCATTAACTTCACATTTAAAAATCGGAAGTTGCATATCTTTGCCCCGGTTACCCATCCTCGGCGCAAATTTTTCAGTTCACTGTCTCTGGTATTGGGATATTGTCTGCCAAGTTTGGTCAAAATCCGAGAGTGAGCGGTCTGGTCAGTTCCTAGTGACGCAGTATGTAATTTTCAAAGAAACCAAATGTGGTATATTCCGAATAGCAAGTGGAAGAATAAATGAATATGTTGTCTAGGAATACTCCAAAGGAGTTAAATTTTTCTTTGGGTTTCCTTTAGGTAAATCTAAATCGAAACATGGATGTTTAAAACTACTTACGGGTCAACATGGAATCCCTAGTGGCAAGGCACATAGAAAGATTCGAAATGGTGGATGGTTCTTTTGTATTTTCCGTGGCTTCGTAACTCGGAAGTAGCATTTGCGTTTACTGAAAGGAAGTATCTTTTGCTTAGTTCAAAAGAGAGTGAATGTTATTATTCAGGCGTGCGGCTGTTAGTGACTACAGATATATCTGGCTGTAGGAGATAATCGTGCAAATGTCAAATATCACCCTGGCCATAACTAGTGTTCTGACGAATGTACGAGATAATTGACAATTTATAAGCACTCCTTTCTCGTCCCGAACTAGTGCTCACCTTTTATTTCTATAGTAAAGTTCTTTAATTCTGTCATGCATGTTTAATGGTTTTCCTCTATTTTGATTTGTTTCCTCAACTATAATTTCAATTTTCGCTTACAGTCATCTGGATGTAAGCAATGCGAACACACGAAAATGCATACAAAACACAGAACAAAACAATAATACTTATATAGAATCCTACTACTAATACTAATATATATTGTAATTCTATTCTATTTAAAGGCCAACGAATTTAGACGGGAAAGATTATTTTTCTTTTACAAAACTGCTGATGCCTCAGAATTTGTGACACGAATTTATTTGCAATATCAAGAATTACTATAGCGAATTATAATTAAAACTTCCCTTGTTTACTTCTTGCTATGTAAAGTGAATTTTCAACATGAATTGTCAATGATTAGTCGGATAATTCAGCTCAAACATTGAAAGTAATATCAAGAGGTCATTCATTTGCCTACTTCGAATTATTTCTATAATTATTCACTTTTGTTTACACGACACGCCATTTTAAGGAAGATTGCTTATTGAGTTGGTATCGTAAAGTTGATATCTAGGCAACAACTTGTCTGTATGAGATATTTTGATATTTAGTTTAGACTACAGAATGCCATCTAGCACATCTGCACATTTTTGAAGTACAATTGCCTATTATAAGAACAATATTAGCGTCTTGACTTAATCTAATTTATCTTTGTTTTGCGCGTGGACATTTTCATTAATTACACTGTCGAATGCCTATCTTGTGCGTATAGTACCCTGCTCTAAGGACATGTATGAGAATACTTAATCAGACGTTATGTTGTCACTTCAAATAGGTATATATATCAGAAATAATGAGTGGCACTAACGCACACTCAATCATCAACTATATATATATACATATATATATATATATATATATTAACCAAACACAGCAACTTCACTGTGTTGATGATACAAATATTTTCAAAATAGCAACCTAGTACTATTTAGTATGTCCTATCTCTCTTACACTTATGTGAATGCATTCACTCTGTCGTTGCATCTCGATGCAACTACAATTAAGCGCATTTCCATTGTTGTCGATTATGTACATATGAAATATACCATGCTTTCACTTAGTTTTGTGCCAATAAATGCAATTAACTTTAACTTAATCGTTTCCCTGACAATCGTTTTTCTTAAGGTTTTACACCGTACCGGTAACCACAACGATGTACAAGGGTACGTGTATCTGCTAAAAATGTAACCCGTATGCAAGTGATTATTCGTCCTTCAAACAATATCACTGTCTCCTTAAACAGCGACGATAATGTAAAAAAAACAAATTACTTACGATCTTTGTAGATTATCCTCCAAAATAAATATTCTGTCAGCACACCACAGGTCGTCCGTCTAGAACCTTCATGGGTTCAAAAAATAATAATTAGCTGCTGCCTCATACACTTCGTCTGCATAACTAGCCAAGATCTAATACAGTCGAGTAGCTGCTTCCGGCTGCTCGCGACGAAAGTTGATGACGTCATATATCTCATGTAATGTACAGACATATGCGTCGTCATCACAGGGAGTGAGTCAATCCAGGAATTCAATGTAATTGGAACGCCCGGTTACAGTTTCTGTTCAGTTTATTTTGTCGTGTCAGATACATTTTTATATATGCAATAAACACACCAACCTAAATTTAAATGAAATTCCACTTTCTTTTTAGTTAAAATAATCTACAAACATGTATCGTGAACATACGCAAGTGAACGAATTTCCGACACCTTACATACAAATGAACCGAAAGCACACACAACAATGACTAGTGGACGAAAATGTCCATCAAATTGGCGAAGAAACATTATTAGAACGGTACCCTCCAACTTCTTGAATTTTTATGTAATTACGTATTTTCTTTCTAGGCGGTGAATCCCCGCTTTGAGTGTTAAAAATAAGAAAAAAAATACATTGTGTAAAATGAGACTAAAGTATTTAATTATGGGAAAACTCAATGACAATTTTAATTAGTAAACTAGTAATGAGTGAACACGTAATTGATCTAAGATCTCCCCATAATTTGCTTTGCCCAGGTTTATCTTATTTGTCCCTGATATTCTTGACCGGGATATACTAAAACATTTTTTGTATCTGTCTGACAAACTGATATAGCTTTAACATCATATTAAGAAAGTTGATTGAACCAAGGGACTTTCAGAATGCCCAAAATGTTGTACCTTTAACTTCACCATTCGAGCTTAATAATAACATGCGTTTTCATACTTATGGATCGAGCTTAAGTGTGAAGCACTTGATTGATGCATGCGATCATAAAATCTAAAATGACAATGATGTTACCCTATATAACACTAGTGGGGATCTTAAATTAGGATTGTTTTTACTCCAGATAGTGCTAATTGTATATCGAAAATGAGTAAATAAATTTTGGTATTATAAGTTCAACTAAGTGCGTATTGAAACGAATATATTTTAATTAATTATTAGTGAATTAATGCGAACTATTAGTACATTTAGTATTTGTAAAGTTATAAATGAATAATACTTTTATTTGGGCTGAAAGGTCTTAGAAAACATCAGACGAGAGTCAGAGCTTTCGCAGACCCCAAACTTTGAGAACAGGTTATCTGGTAAATCAAAACATAACATGAAGTTCACTACCTTATTCAAGAACAAAAAGTTTTAAATCAAAATAGTGATAATCGTAATAATTTTTCTTGAAAGTTTTTTTAGATACTGCGCACTCGGTTTATACGTACATTCGCGTGTGTTCAATGGTACGGTTTAATAGAGAACGTTGTTGTATTACTGATTTTCCAGAACGTAACACTTATTTCTCAATATTAAACACCCACTTACTTTTATAAGACCAAAATCATTCATGGAAATCCAATAGTTTTCATATGGAATTAGTTTGTCCACTATTCGTATTTGCTCATGAGGTGTTTTTATTTTCTTACTCGTTCCTTCCACTCTTCCTGCCACTACATGGACTTCAGCACAATGAAGATAAAGATAAGCTGCAAACCTGAAAAAGGGGGGAAAATTAGCTGGAAATTCGCTTTATAATTTTGGGAGAGAATAACACTCAGTGCCAATTACACATAGGTATTATATATGTATTTAATCCCTAACCGGAAGTGTGTCTGACATACACGCGTACTTTTTTTCTTTTGTTGAATTTGGAACACTGTTAGTGCTATTGGTGAAAAACATTTATTTCTTAGTTTTGTGATGCGAGTCATCGTTGTCGTTCACGCTTTTAGGTCCCTTGTTAGTGAAGCTATAAGAAAAAGGGACCTTCTAATCCCGCTCATAGCATCTCTCCATCCGTGTCCAGAAATCATATCTCAGGAATTACAACGTATAGAGACATGCATAAGGTGCCTTTGCAAAGGACTTGACGAAACCAGCTCAGAGACCCTGGAACCTTCTTCATTTGTATAGTGGTTCAGTATTGCCAGCTCATTTAATTATATAATTGTTCAAATTGCTTGCCTTCAGTTAGACTTAACTGCGCCAAACATCACATAAACATTATTACAAAAACACTGAGATCGCCTGCGTCTGAAAACAACCAACTTATTTTCTATCAATTAAATTTCTTTTCAAATTGCCTCATTTATTTTAGACATAGAATCAAAAAACTTGGCATAAACATTTTTTTGAGATAATATGAATATATCGCGGATGTTTCCGATCCTTATTAACCTCGTTATCAGTATTTCCAGTCCATGCCAAAAATATATTTTATGAACCATAAGGTGTAAAAAGACACTTCAGGTGTCATTCCAAAGATCTTGTCTAGACTAGGTCAAAGGCACTTGCATGGGCAAAGATAGATATCCAGGGGAGTAAGGGGGCTAGTCCACTGATTACTTACTTCAAAGTGTAATTATAGTACAAAAATAATTGTTTATCTAAGGGGAAAGTGGAAATAAAATAGCGAACAGTTGTGTGCATAAGCAGAGGAAAATGTCTTAAGGCGCGGAGGGCCAAGGGAGTTTACCCCCAACTACTTACATGACATTTCCATAACAGTTGAATATAAGCGTTTCGTTAAAAGATACATTTAATACATAACCACTGAGCTTCCCTACGAACTACGTTGTCAGCGTTGCCAGCCCATCCCAAAAATATAACTCTTGAACCAAATGCTACCAAAGAATCGGAGCCTTTGTTATTGTTAATAACGTTAGAATAGCAGGTCTAAATTGTTTTGTTTAGCAATAACATTATATTGTCATACTTCGGTGGCTCTGTCGCCGAAGTATGACACATACCTCTCTGGCTTGTCAAATAGATACATATTTCAAATTATTGTGTTTTGCTGCTGACAGTGGAATTGATGGGAAAGAAGACAGCAGCATTGAGGGACCCTCTGCGCCCCAAAAAAGGAAACAGAATGACTCAGTAAAAGCGGATAGTACTAATTTCCTCCCAAAATGGTATAGATTGGGGAAGAAGATAATGATGATTCCGATGCCCATAATTCGCTCCTCCCTGAAACCTTCGGTTCGGCCACTGATGAAGAAGGTACACATTAAAATATAATCCGGCAATGGCCAGGATTGGGAGGGACGGTTAAACATTTAAGCGAAAATACCACTTTATGATTTTCCTGTCATTATATAAGAGATTAAATTGGGACAAGGTAGATGGGTAGGCCACTTAACTTGGATGGGGGAAAACCGAAGATTGTATTCCATCGTAATTGCCAAACCGGAGAGAAAGAGACCATTAGGAAGTCTGAAACGTCGTTGGGAGGCCAACAATAGAAGTGATCTTCAAGAGGTAGCTGTTTGTCATGAAAGTGGCTTTATCTTGCTCAGGATAGAAGCCAAAGTTTGTTACTGTGGCGATGAAGTTGCGAATTCCGTAGTCTATCGAGTTAGTTAGTTAATTATATATTACAAGCTGTTGCCCGCGGCTTCGCTCGCGTACATTTCAGAATTTGGTACAGGTTTTTCCTTCTTCTTCTTTTCGATATCCTTATTATTTTAATCTTCACTTCTTGCTGTATTTTTCTACTAAATTCTGTTCTTTCGAGGCAGACTGACCACTGAGCTTCGCCACGAACCGCGTAATTATATACAGTTCATACAGTTATGCCAAAATGAGAGACAAAGATTTTCGCTATATTGATGGTTAAATTTTTCATGATAAGCTACTGAAAGACTTCTATACGAACTATGTATATATTCTATCTATCTACATAAATATAAAATCCTTAATTTCTGTATCTGTACATCCGGAAGTTTTTATGGCACTTTCCGCTGGCCTACAATGCTAAGATTTGGCACGAAGTTCCACGCCAATGTTAAAATTTCGTGAAAAAATCCAAAATTTGCATATATCTCTTTATGTATCCCAATTATGTTAAATTAATTATTATTAATAATAAAATAAATAAATTGTTACTAATTTTAATTTCGAGCAATAATCTGAAATAAATAAATAGTTAAGTATTTTTAAATTTAAATCTAGATTGTTGCAAACCAGAAATATATTTACAATAGTTTAATAAACCTTTCAGTTGTCCAGTCATTTGTGCTGGATTGATTTGTATGATCTTTCTTCTAAAATATTATTATTTTTGACTAGCATGAAATTAATATGTTATGAAGCATTCACATCTCTTTCGGACTGTACGGTCTAGGGATGAAGTACTTTACAGCGAAGCTAAGTTTATCGGGTTCGATCTCACCTCAGAGAAGCATTTTTTCATCATTAAAAAATCCTCTTTTTCATTTCTCCTTTCGAAAAATACTCTTCTTTTGCTCTCTTGCCGAAAATCAGTGAAATAGGTTCACCAGAGATTACATATAAACATCAAGCCTAGCTGCGGCCTGGACGTTGATCTGTCAGTCTGTTTAGTTTGATAAAAAATTTGTCTTCAAGTGGTTTCTTTGTCTAACTCTGCTTTCAGAGACAAAGATACAAGACTATAAATATATCTCACTTTAAGTAAAAGAATGTAAATATAAGGCAATCTCTGTTATTTAAGAGACCCCTTGCAGAGAGATAGAATAAGATTAAATTAATTTCATTGGCTGTAACAGAACTATGGCTTACGTCCGTCCGGATTGCAAAGATTAAAAACAACCCATAGAGTACGCAAGTTCTTCTGGCTTAATTAGCTTTTTCCGTATCTTACAGATCTAACAAGTGTACGGTGACAATTCATATATACCAAAGATTTCTGTCTCATTAATTGCTTCCAACATAGTTAACAGCATTCAGATCCAACTCACGAATAGCACTGATGAACTTGTCTAATTCACTTTAATTAGGCGAGGTCACTTAGAATTCAGAAACATTTTAAAGTGATACCAATCAAGAATCGCCATATATTTGTACAGGTGATGGGTATGGATAACAGAACGTAACTCTATTTTGAATTTACTTATTGCGCTTAGTCATCTGAGGCTCAAACTGGGATAGGGTGGGCTAGTCTATTCAGGTGGGCATTTATTTTTTTCTGCAGGAACCTTTCTGTAGAATTAAATTGGTTTTGAAAGTAATATTTAGGACGACTTGCCTGTATTCTTGTACAAATATTATGCATTAGTATGCAGGTTTAACTGTTTGTGATTTTGAGATTAAAATTAACCTACATAAGGAAATTAACAAGGTTTTGAATATTCGAGTGGGTGATGAAGGAGTATCGTTAAATAGCTCATTTACATATGGTTCAATTTGTTTGTAAAATATATAATAGATAAGATGTGGAATAAATATAAAATCATTCATGACTTATCGCCAACACCTCATTAGGGTTGCATGAATAAATTTCATTCCACACGTAGCTAATTACCGTACAATATGATCTTAGTGTGATTCAAATTAATATAATGGAAAACATATAATAAAGATGAACACAACTGTTTATGAACTATTAACAAAATCTTATTTTACTTTACTTGCTATAGTTATTTTCAGTTACAGTAAATTACATCGGATCATTTAGTATCAGGCAATGACCGGCGGTTAAAATCCAATATTCATTCAAGAGAGATCCTCCACAAATGTGCTTGTAAGTTTTATCTGCCTCTACTATGTTGAGTGATACCTAAAAATAATAAAACATAAACAAAATAATTAAATGATTATCAACCCAATAAATTATCAAAATATCGAGTTTAGCTAATATGTAAATCACAAGTCGTTCGTATTTACATAGACCAGGAAATAACATAAATATCTTAGACTCATGTATTATGTATATTCTACATATTGGGAAGTTTTCACTCAAACAATAAACATATGGCTTCTTAATTACACTCTCAATCGAGTTTTTTTTAAAAAATATATTAAAAACAATTTTATTCCTGAAAGCTTCCGGAACTCGGAAGGATATAATGCAAAAATAAATTGTGAACAATCAAATTCAAACTAGCAATGCATATTCAATGGCATTCTTTTCGCTTCTAAAATAAGTCACTTAATGAACAAAAAATAAGATTACAGAACGATTCAGTTGCAGACAATAATATTTCATCGATATAAAGATTTTTATCCATGTAACTAACTTCTTATTCCAAACAATACAATGAAGCAACTGTTCAACATATTATATGAAATTACGTGACCCAAAGTACAAATTTACTTTTCAGGGTTTAAATACTCACTCCAACTAAGTTTCTAATATTACGGTTAGAACAATACACCTAATTTAATCTGCATTTGAAACCTACAGAGCAAAGTCAATTTCTAACAGAATGATGGTTCAGTTGGAGCCAGCTAACGTGAGTCAGCAGAAAACGTCAAAAACTTGCTTCATCTACGCAACGTTAATTAACGTTGTGTAAACGTTATGTAACATTGCGTAGAACTCATGCGTGTGAGTTCTCACTCACACTGACTCAATGTTCAAACTGTTCGGGGCAATGTCTGTCGTATATACATCCTCACTAACTGTTGCACTCTCTCTCTCCAATCGATATCGCCATTAAGTACTACTAACTGTAGGTTTCACTCTCTCTCACCAATCATTCTCCTTCAGCTAATCCTTTTTCTGTCTTACTCTCACCAATAACCATCCCTATTCGATGTAGGTTTCATGCTTTGCATCGCCCTCTCCCTTGAACACCATCATACCATCATGTTGAAACCCTGATCATTATATATTTTTCATGATTCTAAACAATGAAACTATTGCTCCTTTAGAGCTTCTAGAAACACCAAAAGCTTTAAATCCAAAATGTTAAACATATTGAACTAAGTTCTACAGTTTTTCAAAAGGTTTGTCTCTTTAGGACGGTTACAGATCTCGAAAACAGTTACAGATAGAGTAAACACTACTGCATTTTCGACGAAATTGAGAGTAGGCAAAAATATTTTAAATAAACCATATACGTCGTACAAAGTTTCATCGATCTAACTCCATTAGTTTAGAAGTTGGCAACTTTATCTTCAATTAATCAATACCAGGTGTATGCATAAGTAGTTTCCGGTTTACCTAAGAGATGACGCCAGCGAAAAGTACGCAGCGTATTCATTTGACACATACGTCATTTTGTTCGTCTGACATTAAACTACAAACACACACAAGTTGAGTCCGCCAAACACTAGCGTCTTTGTTTTATCGTTCAGTGATCATGTCGAAGTTTGTGCCTGAAAAAGAACATTTGCGGCACGCATTGCTTTTCTTATTTAATCAAAAGAAAAAGGCTGTTGAAAGTCATCGTGTGCTGGTAGAAACATATGGTGAACACGCTCCATCGATTAGAACATGTGAGACATGGTTTCGACAATTTAAAAGTGGTGATTTCAATGTGAAAGACAGTGCGCGCTCTGATAGACCACAAAAGTGCAATTGCAGGTGTTATTGGAGGATGACTCAACTCAAACTCAACAACAATTGGAAAAAGTATTGAATGTGTCACAAGAAACAATCAGCAGACGTTTACGAGCAATGGGAAGATCAATAAACTAGGTAAATGGGTCCCACACGATTTGAATGAACGTCAAATGGAAAATCGTAAGGTCACTTGTGAAATGCTGCTTCAACGCCACGAAAGAAAATCATTTTTGTATCGAATTGTGACGGATGACGAAAAATGGATTTATTTTGAAAACCCGAAGCGGAAAAAATCGTGGCTTTCACCTGGCGAAGCCGGTCCTTCAACATCAAGGCCAAATCGCTTCGGCAAGAAGACCGTGGTTTGTGTCTGGTGGGACCAGAGCGGTATTGTGTATTATGAACTCTTGAAGCCCGGCGAAACCGTTAATGCACAACGCTATCGCCAACAAATGATTAATTTAAATCACGCATTGATCGAAAGACAATCGTAATGGGCCCGAAGACATGGCAGAGTGATTGTGTTACAACAAAACCAGTGAAAGACACCTTGAAATCGCTTGGATGGGACATCCTTCCGCACCCGCCGTACTCCCATACCTGGCACCATCTGACTATCACCTCTTCGCATCAATGGGACAGTCGCTCGCAGAGCAGCACTTCAGCAATTTCGAAGACGTTGGAAAATGGCTCGACGAATGGTTTTCCGCAAAAGACAAGCAGTTTTTCTGTCATGGTATGCATCAATTACCTGAAAGATGGGCGAAATGTGTAAAGCCGATGTCCAATATTTTGAATAAAACAAAATTAATTTCCCTTAAAAATTACGTGTTTGCTTTACCACAAAAACCGGCAAAAACTTATGCATACATCTGGTATATCATAAACTATTAGAGATAGGTTAAAACGAATGATTTTTTTTTTTTTGCGTTTTAGGTGTTCTAGAATTATGGAAACACATAAATTCAAAATTGCAAACATATTTAACAAAATATTTTTTTCTTCAAAATTTTGGGAATTTAGGACATCATACTCGTATTACGAAACGATTACTGATATAGCAAAACTAACATTCTAAAACACTTTCTCAAGAAACGGGAGGTTTTGTATAAAAACAGATACTACATTTCGTCAATCTAGCTCCATTGGTTTAGAAGTTAACTATTCCGAAAAGGGACCATCCATTTCTTTGGTAACTTAACCCCCGGTAGATTGATGAAATCTTCTCCGTTGTATATTTTTGATTATTATACAATCTTAAAAAGGAGAAAACATTCGATATTTTTGAGCAAACTTGAGTTTTTGTCGAGATATGAAGAAGAATCACTTGAATTTGTTTGATCAGCATGACCCCCGCTCTGAAGGTAGGGTGTTAAAACTTTGATCATTATGGTCTTGATGGTTCTACAACCCGTAAAGGGGAAAAGATTCAGGATTTTTGGGTTAGCTCCAGTCGTTTTTGAGGTATGAAAAAGGACCACCCCCATGAATTTTTTGCAGGAAATAAACGGGAAGTAAGCCATTCGGTAGATGCAAAAGCAAGAGTTTAGAGTTATAGCCTGTAGGTACTGTGTAGACTGTGTATAGGAAGACTGAATAGGCAGCATGGATATAGGAACCATATATATATATATATAAATATACCTAGACTGTATAGGGTATATGAAGGGTGTGAGGCAAGAACATGGTAACCCACAATGTTAAACTTTTAAGAAATTCGATTTTTACTGCTGCACAAGTCATTTTCATTGGCTGAAAGCTGATTTTTCACGTAAAGCTATACATAGAGGCTTAAAATAATTGTACCAAAATCAAAATAACGAATTTCTATTTTTCATGCTGCTGTGTGGGTTACCATGTTTTATTATTTATACCATAATATTCGCTACTTAAGTCACTCAAGAATAAATCTTTTCACTGATCTCGCTGTAAGAAATGTTTAATTTACAAATTCTTTTCCTTTTTAGTGGCAAGCTGGTATACTGCTCCTCGTTTCCCGCCATCTTAATTGTTGGTTACCATCTTATGAATCCCAAAATGTTACAATAGCCTTACCATAAGTAAATATTGCTGCCATCTCTGGAGCACAATTTGAAGTCGGACGCGGTATGATTCCTTTCTATCGGGTGCTGAATAACTAAAAAAAATAAACGTTTGTGGGTTACCATGTTTTTGCCTCACACCCTTCATATCATAACCGGTAGGCAGGTGGAATGTGATGACCCGGAGGGCTCCGGTAGAGTATATACCTAGACAATGTGTGAGTTCGTAACGGGTGGTCTATAGGGAAAAGGCTCTGTATAAGCTATGCGACAACAAAAGTATGAGATAAGACTGAAAAGTATGAAATGAGTACACGCTTTTTAGTTTAAGTAAAAGCTCCTATAAGCGGGCAGCTTTTGATATTTTTCCTATGGATAAATACTGTTTTTCATTTACAGATAATCCAGAACTGGCGTTTTTATGCTACTTACAGCTTTCTTTAATATTTATAGTACGTATTATCATTTAATAATAATAAACATGGATATTTTGCAAGGATTGGTGTTTCCTTGATATTGTCGAATACCTATTTATCTGCTACAATTGAATTCATACTCTATTTTAGAATATATTTAAGAGCATGAGAGATTTCTGGTTGCTAGTGATATAAATCAAATTAATTCCATGTACGCGTATTATTAACAATGTGCGATATGCTGATTAATAAGGTAAAAATTGTAAGCATTTCTAAATAAAGAAGTAGTATTACTTGCTCCATTTGTGATGGTAATTGATAAACAGTTATTTACAGAACAAGACGAATTTCCATGATTAGGTGACTTATTTAGAAGAAACGTTTCATATTAAACACATCTTAAAACATATATAAATTCAACTATAGTTAAATAACTCTAAATTGCAAAGGTTCGGAAGTCCCTTACCCGGACTGAATATGGTGGATATCCGGAGATAATACTTTTGTTTATTAACACTGGAATGACGAACTTTTTTAACAGTCTAGAACAGTAACTCTCAACCTAGTGTGCCTGTTGAAACGTCCTGAATTGTTAACATTTTCGAGACTCTGATTTGGCTGGCTAAAGTAATTCGAATAATTTCACTTAATATTTATTACAAAAAGAACAAGATAAGCTTAACACGCGTTAAGACCTAGTCACTAGGCGTTCGTGTCAAGTCATATGACGGACCGGAGTGAAATACGTAGGAAACCACTGCCCTAGAAGGACGAGGCAGACACACACGCACATACGTACGGACACTCAAAATTGTGAGGAAAATCCAGACATCCATCTTGAAATCCGCCCTATCGGATGGAAGTATATGTTTAAAATCACGATTGTGTTCTGTAGCATATCAAACAACACGTGTATGTTTCCAGAAAGTAATTTCAGGTGTCAAATTTGACGTACCTGTTACGATGTATTAGTTATATTCACTGATAGTTGGTCGCTTGGTGTAAGAATACCTTCCCTATTACAATCTTGTTTTTCGCAAAGCGATAAGAAACTGTGCATCGCAGTACACGAATGTAGAATGATTGTGAGAGACTACAGTATGGAGTGCATTATGAACGTGGTCGCCATCTCGAAATCCTCCATATTGTATGGAGATAATTTTTCTATACAACTAAAGAATTATGTACATATCGATCAACACCTTGGATACTTCAGAAACACCAATAGCATCTCGGTAAATGATAAGGCCCAGAAAAGACTACCGTTCAGGAAGTACTATTTAGAAGACTTGCGTTGCCTATTTACTTCAGCATCGATGCACTTTACGATATGTGTCATAATTCTTTCATCGAACAGCAAACAAAACCCACTAATATATTTCTCCCTCCGACTCTCACACTTTTGGGAAATTAGTTAGACATAGCTTCCCACCACCAATATTCTTCTTGAAATCCCATATCCAAATTAGTCCATACTGTTCCACCTCGAATTACATGTTGAACCGTCTTCTCCATGACTTTCTTCCTCTTCTTCCTCACTTGAGTACATAATTTCATCTTCAGAATTACTCAGATTTCTCTGGTCTTCAGTGAAGTGCCGTAAGGCATTCCAATTTGTGTCCTCAAAATCAGACCTCGTAGTTCCTGTAAAATACGCATTATTTCTTCAGGCTTCATTCTGAAGTGGCACATAAGAATAGAGGACACTTGAATACCTTATAAATATGCAAACAAATACCGCATATTTAACAAATTAGACATACTTTGTCAGATTCATGAAGCAGTCAGAATGTCTGCACTGTATATAATTTTGAAAAGGTTTTTAAATTACTAACGTGATAGCGTCGGTTGAATGATGTAATGCCGTATCTCAAGTTTGGTAACTTCTCAGGAGAGGAAACAATTTTTTCAGTATGTTTGAAAAAATGCCATACAAATAAGTTTATATAAATTTTATACATACTTAAAAATTAAGTTTATAATCTATGCTGCAACGTATGAATTGTCAAACAATGTAGGCTAGCAGGCGCTATGTAAAATGACAGTAACTCACTTCTCATAAAAGTGAGATACGCTGTTATGTCAGTCTCCTGACGAATCAATATCCCGTTATAAACTAATACATGCGTACAACTTATTTCATTTTTAGTAAAACTGTGATTCGTATTTTAGAAGATAACCTTCTTTCAGAAAGAATAAATGTGTGATGAAACAAAAACATAATTGACGTTGAAACAAGCATTTCCTAGTCATGTCAATGGAAAAGTCAAAATAACTGCTTCCTGCATCGAGGTATAACCAATGCTAGCGGCACAGGGGAAAGCTATAAATATTTTTATCCATTGTGCCAGCAACTAGACACAAAAATAGGAAAAGTCATGGATATTTATGGTCTAGGAAGCAATACACAAAAGTTATCCCGATTTGTATTTCTTCCGTACTTCTAGTGTTAAAAACTATTTTTTCAATTATAAAATAAGGATTTTTGGTAATGTTTACACCACAAAAATATCTAAACATAGAAGGGCTCTATGAAAAAATTACAATTAGAAATAATGGGGAATAATCCGAGTATGGACACTTACTTAGAAACAAAGGTTAAATATTTTTAATTCATGACTTAATGCTGCATTAAAATTTTTACTGAAGACCAAAAAATACAATAAATGTTCGTATAATGACGAATACTTTGAAACACTACAAGTACAAAATCAACATTTGGGCATCGTTATCAAATGTAATTTAAAAGAACATCATATAGACCAAAATGAAATCCGATATGCAGGATTCCTTGTCAACTATCATCAGTATCAAAATATATTTTCCGGAATATAAACATCTATATTTCGGAATATTTTGCCAGATGTGAAAATGTTACTTCCTTTATTCAGAAAAACTAAGGATATAGAGGCCGCAGTTGTGAAATATAATATCGAAAAATATGTATCAGAATAGAAACTTAACTTTACCCTCAGTTTACGTTATCACAGATTCAAGGCGAGTTCTTCTTTCAGAGAAAGGTCTTACGATAATGTTTAGTGAACATTTGATTATTTATATCCTCGAGATATTAGAATTAAATAAAAGAGTGGTCAAAAGTGTACATTTGAATTTCATATACAGTCTCGGAAATTTTCGAAAACATTTGGATCTAACAGACTATTATGCTCATTGAGCGAAACATCACAAATTACTCAAACTAATTGACTCTTTAGTTGAGGGGTGTTTCTACAAATCTCGGTACCTGCTTTTTGCCCGATTTTCAGGTGTTAACATATCCTAAAGCTTGGGGTAATATAAATCGAATGGCGCTATCAGAATCAAACTAAACCTGATAAATACATCAGTACAAAGATGTTGAAATTTGAGATTGAGATATGTAAGATAGTGTCTATATGGAAATATTTTTTTAAGAAAAAGTTTTCCTTAAAAGAGCAAGATTTTCTAGGTAACCTCTTGTCAATAGGTCTCTCAACTGGTACCCTAAAAGCGCTTAGTGGTTCCTGGAAATGGAAACCTTAAGGGAAGTACGTAAGTCTGAGTCAATAAACAAATGGCTTAACAATGAAATTGAATTAAACGTTCATTTGAAAAAAAATATTGAAAGTAAAATATTAATACCGTATATTCAAGTAGACACAAATCACATTACATTACGATACTTGAGAACTATATTGTCATATCTCCATAGGTATCCTATAGCAGATAAGACAATATAATCCTGTGCCGTTGATTAAATGCGTATACCTTCTAAATAGGAACTATTTACTTTCCAATAAATGTAAGAAGTCATTTAAAGATTTACCCCAGGGGGGGTTCACCAATCTTCAGTAGTTCTTAATGACTCGTTCATTAATTTTAGGTGCTTTAAAATTCATGACATTGGTTAGCTAATGTTTAGTTAAATTCAGAAGAAATGTTGATGAAACCTTCTATGCATGTTCTAGTACATTGTCTAAGATATACAAGGTAACGAGAAACTCACGAAATTCCTGCATAAGTTTAAGATACCAAAACCAATAAATTTACCATACACTATTCAATCAAACGAATATATATATATATACATACTTTTGTTTCATACTTTTTTAGAAATTTAAGAAAATTTGTTAGGTCAATTGGACTAATACATAAAAAACATATGGGTAAGCGCAAGACTCTTTTCTGAGGGACTTGAACAGATTACTCAAAGTATGTATATCTGAAATAAGTTTAATCAGAAAAATACTTTAATACAGACTCTAGTCAAAATTGTATTTTTAGAGTTAACAGGATAACCTAACGTATAATAATAATACATTATCAACAAAAATATGGATACTTGCAGAAATGAAAGATCTATGTAATAACAATGCTCTAAGTAGAAAGACTGCCCATATACGAAAGACAAAAGTAAGAAGACAAAAAGGTGAGGTAGTAAATGCTAGTCCAAAGAAGTAATTAGCATTGCTTCTAGTTATTAAAATATACAATGCTAAATAACTTTCGTAAGTTGCTGTTAAAGGGCAAGTGTTGATATTAATCTTGGAATTGATAGTACCTACATTTTCTGCCGATATATTTGGGAAGTATGTTAGGTAAGTCACATTTTAATGCACATTCCGGTTCTGAAATAACGGCGTAGTTTGCACTTTCATGGTATTATAAAGGGGTTTTCTTTATCTGAAGTATTGAGTAAGTGAAAAACTTCTATCCGTTTTGACAGGTCATAGGTGTTACGTCCCTCACCAACATAAGTCGAGAATGATGAAGAGGTGACGTACATTTTGTCATCCCGACAGGAAGAAGCTAGATCAATATATTTGTTAATTGTTTTAAACTGATTTTCAATTGGATGTATACATTTAAATTCATTTGAAAACAACAAATTATTAATTAAGAAAGCGATAAACAAGCTTAAGATAAGATGTTAGCACGTACACTGTTAATAAAAAGACTTGGAAAAATAACATTTTAAAAACAAAGAGGCATCAAGAAAAATGGAGTACTTTGAGAGCATTAATATATGAAAAACTAATTTCCCCTAGCGGAAGGTTTTGTATGTTAAACTGAGAATACAAAAGAGAAATTTCAATGTAAAAAATAATAGTCGTATTTTTGTCCAGCTAGCTGTAATCATATCTTAGCAGCCTTGACACATCTTCAATTAGATAAACCAGAGGAACAAAATATAATCATGTGAATTTTTATATTCTTACCCCTATAATCTCATCTTGCATAGTATTTAGAATAGTCCCACAGTAAATCTTCTGACAGGTGCACTACCTTCTTTCATGTTAGTTAGTATATAGGTTTCCCTACTCCACATGATATGCATATGTGGACAATAATGAAACTCGTCCCATATGACTTCAAATTAACCCTGCGATGCCCAGCGGAAGAACAGATATAAGTACTACTAATTAGAACTTATGAAATTATTCGGAGAAATAAGATATATATTTGGGTAATAACAGATATGAGATATCTCTCCTTATATTCATATTTTTGGCGTATGTCCCTGCTAAACTCATATATTCGAGACAGTGACGTTACACAGGTTAACATAATACTGATCTCAGATATGGTGCTGCCAATGTCTGACTCTATAGCCAGGTAATCGGGGTGTGATTAGAGCATCCACAGACAGTGTGTATGGGAAAGAGCAAACGGGGAGAATGTATCTTGTCGGTGTAATGGAGACCGGCAAAGAGCGCATCATACTGTTTACTTTTAAGTTCAGTAAAGGCAGTAATGCGGCTGCAGCGTGCTCCAACATTCTACTAGTGCGTGGTGAAGATACAGTCGACGATAGAAAATGGCTTGATGTATGTCGAAAATTCAGGAGGGGAGACAGAAGTTGTCAAGATCACGTTCCGGTCGTCCATCACTGTGTTACAAGGAAGGTATAGACATCCCGAAATCATTGGTAAATTAATTAGCTGAAACATTCCAGGTACACAAGACAAGAGTGGGAAGATGGTTCCAATCTCTGGGTTTTAGCACAAAATTTGATCGTTTTATTCCACATCAGATAAGTGAAACTAAACAGGAGAGTTGCGTCGCGAGCTGTGTTTCTTTGCTTGTCTTCTAAAACAATGAGCAGTTATTGACGTATCAATACTTATTGTCACGGGTGATGAAAAGCCGGTTCTGTATCGAAAAGTAAGGCGACGAAGTAATTTGTGTCGCGTTTCTGAGTTGCCTCAATCGAAGTGGAAACCAAAATTTCATCCCAAGGGGATTGATTACGTTTCTGGTGGGATATGAAAGGAATAATTTACTGGGATAACTTGCATAGTACCCAAGTAAATAATCTCATCTTTAAGCTAGGTTAAGTAAGGTTTGGGTTCAATAGATGTGGCAATAGATCATGTCATGCACGAAACAAATAATAATGAGAACTAGATTTAATCTTACTTACCACTGACGTCAGATGGTGCATTGCTTGATATACCGTAGATTAGATTAAAGGCTATTTCACACATATGGGTCTGTGCGCCGACCGTGATGTGTTTTCATTATTCATACATATAGGACTGTGCACCGATCGTGCTCCTACTAGATTATTTTTTTAATTTATAGCATCTTAGGCTTGGCTTGGGGAGGGGAAAGGATGTAGGCAGATGTCGACCAGGGGCTAATTTGATGATGTCATCCCGACATTTGCCTTGTGTGACTGAGGAAAACCTCAATCAGGATGGTCGGTTGATGGGATTGAACCCACGAAGTCCTGAATGCTACGCCAACGGTCTACCACGGAGCTACGGCTACGGCGGAGAAGGTAGTCTCCTTGACGGGTTGCCAAGTCGTCCTGTTTTTCATCTTGCATGGAAAAGGTACAAGGAACACTATAAGATTCGAATCATAAATTATATGCAATAAACGTAAAGAAAGGAAAGACGTGTAAAGTGTGATAAGGACCTCCGTCTGATACAGAAGTTTGATCCGCGTACCTGTGTTCAATTTTGAACTAACACCTATCTTACGAAAATCTCTGAAAACACTATAGGTTGGCTTCAATGTATTCAGCATGAGTCTTTACAACAGCCCTGCACACTAATTTCCAAAGTAGGAAGAACAGGAAGTGGAATCCTCTGCCACTTCTGATTACAACTTTCCACAGACCTTGGAAAGTGGAGACACGACGAGATGAAAGTGTCCTTTTCAGTAGGTTTAACTCGCAGAAATCCAAAGACTGGCATCTGATAACTTCACCGGTATATCATGAAAATGGAATAAAATGCATGCTGGTATCTTGTGCTATCTATTACAGAAAGTTAGGTAGAGTGAAACGTATGGGATGAAGCCTGATCCATATACAAAGATAATTATCTGAGCGATAACATTTCCATACAAACGAAACAGGACGCTTGTATATACTGCGGTCAGAATATGTTGCTGAAAAAGAGAAGAGTTGATTTTCCAGTTGTTGGGACCTGAGGAATAGTTAAGTTTTCTTGAGAGCAGTACCCCACGTCAACCATGAATCCCTTCGAGATAGTTCCTTTGTAATAACGGATGAACTCTGAACGGGATTTTGCAACGTGTGAAGTGTGATGGAGCGAATTTTGCTACAGTCTGATAAAAACACCCATGCCTCATTTAGTGGGACCACATACTTCCACTCTCCGCCAAATAAATGGCGTTCGCAGATGCGCTTGCTCTTCATCTTTTTCGTACACCGATGGGCCAAATTTAGATGATGTCCACAACTTTTAAATATCTCCCGGAGGTTTAACTTCTCACGCAACTTGTTGTTTACAGTTGACTTTGGCATGTCGAGTAGTGTGGGCATCACACGTTGCGGAGGGGGATTTTCCTGGATGGATATTCGATGCAACCTCTGAGACACAGGCGGCGTCACTGCAGTGCATGTTCGCTTCCTAGTCTCCTTCTGGGGTGATTGAATCGCTGGTAACTCTTGGTTCCTAGCCCGATTAATTATGTTTTTGATAGTCGTCGCACCCAATTCGCAGCCATGTTCCTTACATTAAAAAAAAATAGACAATGAATGTTTGGCTTAGTAAAGTATAACTACGTAGCCCTCCCAAAACCGGTTGACATTTCGCGCCACGATGCACACAAGCACACACTTACGGTAGTGATTCATTCTTCTTTACTTTTAACGACTCGGCTCCGTCCTTTCTGTGTGCAGGGTTCATGATTTAAAATTGAACACATATATGCGGATCGACCTTCTGTTCGGTTGTCGTAAACTGGAATGGAATATTTGGGTGACATGTGAAAACTATTACGTGTGAACAGCATAGAACAAGCGATGTAGTTACAATAACACCATGCAGAGTAGCCATCTTCCCCGCTTCATATATATATATATATATATATATATATATATATATATATATATATACCCTACCTTGCTTGTGCTACTTTGTTAACACGTAATAAATTTCACATGTCATCGAAAAGATCCATTTCCATTTTACGACACTTATATTACATCAATGTCCGTATCACACGTTACACATATTCCCGTTATTTATGTGTTATAGGGTGTCTCCGAAATAATGCTGCAAACATTGAGATGTGATTATTGCATCGAAACAAAAGAAAAAAAAATACTTTGAAGAAATTCAAAATTGTGTAGTTTCGGAAATACAGGAGCTCAAAGTCATGGCTGCATCGTCACATATTACGTCATATCTCTACAAGTAATTTACGTAAGCGGTGTAGGCTTAGCAATTCACACTCACAGTAGTGCTCAATACGTCTGTTAGATACCATTCCGGCATTTGTCTGGTGTAACTACGAAAACCCGTGCGCGAACTTTAGTCAGGAACTAGTTGCTGGAACCGTTACCAGAACCTTCCGATTGCTAAACAAACGCTATACAAACTGAGCTACGGTAGTTCGGTCTACTCCAAAGTAGTAACGTTAGTTTTGATAAGGTGTCATTTGCGCATTTGCTTGGTGAAATTAGTGGAAACCTCAAAGGTCTGTGAATAAATAAATAAATGAAGGATGGCTGGCAGCAAAACTCGGCTCCAGTGTTGTAATAATAATAATAATAATAATAATAATAATAATAATAATAATAATAAT
>JAGDQP010000047.1:152249-170054 GCA_022664845.1 Lepisma saccharinum
ATAATAATAATAATAATAATAATAATAATAATAATAATAATAATAATTTATTATTATTATTACGCACTTAGCGTCCCTGTTTCGACAAATTGAACTCAATGATCCAGACCAGATAATGTACCGGTTCAACAAAATCAAAATATGGTTGTGACATTGAAGTTATCAAGAACGACATCATTAACAAAGACAAGGTAAAGAAAGTGGGAAGGGGCCATCCTTGGTCTGAAAGTAAGTTACCAAGTCAGCATTTGCTGTATAGAGGTGAAGAAAATAGTATTAGAAATTACTGTCAGCAAGCCCCCCCCCCCCCCGGATTTGAACCTCTAACCTCCAGAAAGTAACACCAAATCTGTTCGATTTTGTTTACTTTCTTTTATTTTACCTTAGTTAATGAAGAAATACAGTATTAAAAAGAAATAATAACAAGTATTGGAAATGAAAGAGAGAACAAAATATTAGCAAATGGATGTTTAAAATAGAAAATATCTAAAAAAAAAAAAAAAGTAACCAGAAGTTACATATCTTTTTTAAGGAGTAATTTTACTTAGTCAAATAAATTAAAACAGAACAAGGTTACAGGAAACTGTTTTTAACTTGAATTTTTATTAAACCATGGATGTGCAACGCGTCAAGATATAGCTCGAAAATAATTGGCAAAGTGTTTCCTCCACTCTGCCACACTTATTTTTATATATTGTTAGAACAAATACTATAACGAATATCATAGGGGAAGGAGCTTTGCATTGTTAGACGAGAAGAAGTACTCTGCGATGTTCACACATATATGAGTAATAGGAGCTGAAGCGTGCGGAGCTTGTTCCACTTCGTTCCAACAATATGAGTTCAAAAATGAGTCCCAAAATAAAAAGCGTTTCTGTAATCCTTCAGGATCTCACCTTATACGGAGGTACCCAAATAATGCACTGAAACTCGCTCGGGCCGAACGTGCTGGCATCGTAAAGAAACATCAGCCTTCTACTTCTGAAAAAGCGAATGTCTCAATTCAAGATCCTAACTCCACTTCGTCTTCATCTGCAATACATGATTCGTTGAACACAACTGGGCTGATTCCGTCGCCGGAGTTGAAGTCTAAGTCAAATACCTTTTTAGGGCCACTTGAAGAATCCATGGGTCAAGACACTGATTCCTCTATGGATATTACTGCAGTACCTGATAACAATGACGGCTTTATTGCACCGAAGAAAACAGCTAAACAGCGGACGCATGTCTCTTCACCTACAGTTAAAATTGTAAACCGATTTCAAACTTTTGAGTCCGATGACACTGAAGAACCTGACGCCGTCAAGTCAATCAAGCCACCTGCCCTTTTCATTTACGGCATAGATCAAAAATACAATTTCACCAGAACCCTTTCGGCTACTTGTAGAGTTCCACCTCAGATCCGTCATACAAATGAATTCATCTGTTTTCAAGCTGCTTCTCAGGAAGATTACAATAAATTAAAAGCATACTGCCAACAAACTGACGTTCAATTCACTACAGATGTTCCTAAGCAAGATAGGCCATATAAAGTTGTTATCAGAAAGCTACCATCTGATACCAACACTGAAGATATTTATACGGAGCTACAAGAAAGAAATTATCCAGTACTCGATGTTAAACAGATGTACCGCAGAGAACCAGCATCACATCATCGAACTTACTTACCTCTCTTTTTGGTTACTCTTCAAAGAAATTTCAATCTCAAACAGCTGTTTCAAGAAGAATATCTATGCTATTATCGCATTACTATTGAACAATACAGGCCAAATAAACTTCTGCAATGCTACCGCTGCCAGCGTTACAATCATACCCAATTTACTTGTTTCATGAAGCCAAGATGTGTCAAGTGTGCCGGCGCCCACCTGAGCACTGACTGCCCAAAAAAGGACCGCACTTCACCTGCCAAATGTGTTAACTGCAATGAGGACCACCCAGCTAATTATAAAGGATGTTCCATCTTCAAGAAATATAAGTCTCATCGCCATGCAGTCACTGCAAGTCAAAATGAACCTGTCAAACAGCAATCTCAAGAAAAAGTTCCTGCTTCTCATTCCAAGCCAGAACAACCGAATCTTGCTGCCAAGAATACACAGAAAAATACTTCTCTACCTGACAGTCCGAATTTTCTAGAAATTATGCAGAAAATTACACCATTTGTACAGCATCTCAGTTTTGAAGCCGTCATGAAAATCATCGCTGATGGATTTATGAAAATTCAAGATACGCAAGACACTACTACTATTATAATGATTCTTATTGATGCCGTCACTAGTATTCTTCAATTGAACAACAAATAAATAGAACATTGTTCGCTATTTCAAGAAACAATTATATAAATGGAGTAACTCAACATCTACAGTGATTCAAGATCATCGGCCAGTTGACTTTAACATCATTCTTCCTTCTCCTAAAGTATGAACTTCAATCAACATCAAGAAAAATAATTCTACTTTGTCAATAGTTCATTTCAAGATTAAAATTATTCACTTCAAGTGCACACACAGGTCTGCGACAGTTGCGACCTGTTCACTTCATATACGCTTTTTTCATCCCGTCAAAACAACCAAATAGAAGCCATGAGCAGAATTGCTCGATACTTCACTCAAAAACGCCATCATTTTCTCTGGTTCTCTGGTTCTGCGATGTTCACTTCTTCCACTTTCCAATCTTACGCGGTACAAACTGCGGTACAAACAAACAAGCTCCTAGCCCTCCATTGCCAACATTGCGTGCTGGTTGCCCCAGAACCGTGCCCTCAAGCCCTCATCTTACACATTTCTCCCAAAAACGTAAGTTGATAATTACTGGAAAATCCAAAAAAATAACAATAAAAATTCGAGTAAACCATTGATTGGCATGCAGATAAATAAATAACATTTCTTTTGTAATTAATAATTTTGCTTTATTATTCTAACATAAAACGTTTAGCTATCCTAACCTAAAAGTCAGTAATATGTAGCGTCTACTAGCTCCCATAATTATATGGGCATAGCTACTCATACATTATCAGGGAGATGGTAAGTATGACTTTTATACGAGAAAGAAACAAAATGTATGGAAATGGATTTTCTCTGCAGAATAAATTTCAAATTTTGAAGTAGTATCTTTTCCTCATAGAATTTTATCAACTACGAGGTAAACTCGTAACGTACTGTAAACTATGTGCATTTGTATCTTGTAGGGGAATACCTAAAGCCCACCCGTTTTTAAATTTAAGTTTCATGTTTCGAATTTATGTAATTTGGCATCTTTGGTTCAGATTGGAATACCTAAAGTACGGGGAAGATACGGCTAGGGCCTTCCTTCCAGTACCATACCTATATTGGCCTTGTGGAACAGGAAGATCCGGGAAACCTTAGTCGGGATTTCGGGTGTGAGATAGGAATCAATGTGCCTACTTAGCGTCCTAAACTTCTTTTAAATACATGTATGTTGATAAAAGTTATCACGACACATATTTATTTCTAAACAATTAATTACCATTAAAATATGAGCAATCGGTATCTGGGCTACATAACCTTATGTTACAAGTAATCCACTAGCTTAGTTCAGACATCTAATCCAGTTGTAAAACAATTGGGGATAAATATTTCAAGTAAAGTTACTTCAATGTTTCACTCAAATATTAAAATCTATAAATCCATGACAGCCACATATAATTTGAAGTATGTCACTTTGTGAATGTACATAACCGCATAATATAAATATCATGAAGCCTATTCCAGTTCTTTACTCGTCATTACCTGAATATTTTGTGGGGTAACTCCGAATGCTTTTCATATTGAAAACAGCTTAGCATAACCCGGATGATCATTTTGCTACGTGTTCAAGGAAGATTTATTATATATATATTAAGGAAAAAAGTCTTTAACTAAATGTTTCGATTACCTTCCAGACAAGAAATACAGTCTGAAAAGCTGTGATTGTTGTCTTAAATGATTATTTTTAGCTCAAATTGCCTTCTTTTGATTTCCCGTATCCTTCAAAACCTTGAATCGCTAGTATTGGATCCCCTACAAGTATTCACTGGAATATATTTCCTTTTACAGGCTTTTCTTTAGTTTACAATATTTTGTGGTGTCCTCAAATCTGGCAACGTTAATTTCCCATCATCGTGCAATGATGACATTTTGCACAAGTCCGTTGAAAATTATATATTACTTTGTTATTTTCACATATCTCTATATATTTCTATACTTTAAAAGCATAGTTTAATATTGTTTTCATATGGACTTCTTTATCCTAAAACAATACAAGCCTCGAATCTATTGCATTTAACTAGTTGCAACACACTTTAGGATTAGGGTCACGAAACGTTAGTATGATACAAAGTACCCGAATACTGAAATTACTGAAAGAAATAATAATAAAGAGTTAATATTAGTTCCACTTGCTGACATATAATATAATATTATTTATAAGTCCTTTTCACTTGTCTACTAGTTTCTTTTGGATATGAGTTATTGGATTGAAAAAGGAATTTAAATGTTTGAGATTATGTTCTATAATGTTAAGCTATTTTTTTGTTAGATTTTACGACGGTATAGTTATAATTTGCTCTTTAAGTTGCAGATTACTTTACTGAAGAATAGTTACAGAAATATAGTTTTCTTAATACATAAACTTTCGTACAGGAAGTAAAAATAAGGTAATTAATCTGAACCGTACTGACTTAATTTTAGTTCTGGCACAGATGTATTGGAAGATGAAATTTAAAGTCGAGCTAAATGTCAAGATGATTGAGGAAGAATAAGGCCATAATTTTACTTTCGATTTGAATGTCAATTTTGCGGAAGAATTTAAATAAAATATATCGTATTGTAATGTTGAGTTTGCCAATTATAAATTCTATAGGTGGAGTAAAACTATGATATATTTTGTTTAACGTGTTTATTAGTTGTTTTCGTCTCGTGAGTATATAGCACACTGGAAGATTAGATGCTTAGTATCTTCTATTTGTGTAGGTAAACAGTCACAGAGTGGAGTATCTGAAAGTTTGATTTCATAAGCACGTGCTCTGGTAGTGAAATGTTTAGGCGACCTGAACCGTGTTAGTAAAATTAAGACTAAACTATTTATATTTTTGTAAACCATATACTAAGGTAAACCATCCAATATGTTAATTACATTGGGTAGTTGTATTGTATCTCGAACAAATTTGTCAACGAGGTTATTGAGATATCAGAATTGATGTGACCTTATATGTGCAATTCCTAACTTTCTACCTTTCTAAAAAAATAAGTACATAAATTTCATGTAATGTATTAATTGAATATGGATTGATTTTGAATAGCTTGTTCTTTAAGAAATTAAGTGTTGTAATGGCTGATTACATGCCAGTACGTAGTAGTATTTTCTTTCATTTTAAAGCCTAGGCTCATTTCGTAGCTAAGTAACTAAGCCTATGTATTTCAGGAGTAAATATAGATGCAGTTTATATGCTATGATCATTGTTTATAATTTTATTTGGCATCATACACTGCTGTTCTGACTCCCTTTTCTCTTTAGATCCGCACGAGAAGATAGAGTGAAAAACCTTCCCATTTCTCGCTGTACTCCTGCATACTGTGGACGGTATGAAAGTATGAACTATTAGTGTAGAGGGTTGCTTTCAGTTCCAGTGATTATTTGTGATATTTGATCTTTGTAGAAACAATATATTTCATGCCAAATATTATATTATGTATTTGCTGTATTTATTAAGACCCTTCTCTGATTGAAGTTATGTTCGTAAAATTAAATATTAGACTTGTGTTCAAGGGAGATATATTCTATATCAGTTTCATCTTTCAAAGTGTATTTAACGGTGATTTGTTGTTGTCAAAATCTTAGAGGATACTCTCAAAATTCTGAGTAGACAAATAAATTGGGATTACTATTCATCAATCCTAGAGAGCTTCTAAGTCATATTCTTTGACTTACTTCTAATTGGTTTAAAAGTTTATTAGTAAAGTTGTTACAAGCTATGAAACTGTATCGTATCAGAGAACGAAGCATCGCCTTGTATATCTGCAGCATAGGTCGAGGTAGTTTTGGCACTAGCATTGAAAAAGTTATAGAGATTGTTTACTACCTTAATGAATTTATTTCTGCTTTCCAATTCAATTTATGATTAAACCAAACCCTATTATATTTTGTTTCATATGTTATTGGTAAATCAATTATGATGAAGATTGAGGGGATACTATATTTTTGTAAGAATTATTATGTTAGATTTGTCTTGTGAGAAACGTAAGATTTTAAGTTGGATTTCGTTTTGAATTTTTGAATCTGATGTTCAAAGTGTCTGAAATTCGTTACCGAGTGTAAGGGTGGATGATAAATTAAAGTGATGTCATCAGCAGGTGGATGAAACACATCAACTTGATTAGAAATAATGTATATTATGATGGATTTTTCTTTCTGCTATTAGCATGTAGTCATAAAATAACATGTTGGTCGTTCCGTTTCGTTTAATTGATGTGCACTGTATATGCGTGATTATACAGTGTTGCGAAATAACAGCTATAAATCCACCTCGCGAGATTCCTGACATGAATAACAAAGAAATATAGATCATTTGGGGTGTACAAATGTTTCGTTCCTGCGCTATAGGTTTCCAAATATATGGGATGAAATAAAATCTGCAGCTTGATATTTCTAATAGCATTAACCGTCAGAACAGTATATTACATTGAACTAGGATAAATATGAGGAAACAAGTTTTATACCAAATCGATTTCGTTAAATTTCCAAATCACAAGTTTTATGAAGTGAATTAGCTAATCAAATTTAACCTTTTCTAAGTATGCAAATGTTCAATGAGATTAGGAAAATATATTAAAGGTACTTCATTACAGTGCACGCGAATGTTTATTATCTCTTCAATTTGTGTTGACCAAATTAATTACTATAAACATTTAATTGTTTACCTTAACTTACAATGTAAGGATATTCTCTTGGATACACATATTTTCCTCCCCATATACGGGGACTCCGGCACCCACAGCTACCTCCAAAATTTAAGCTATCTGATGATTCTGAAATGACGATTTACAGCAGTTAACTTCATTTTGCGTTAATGTTTCCAAACATTAATTTAAAACATCTAGTCTATTTTCATCAGTATATTAAGACAATTTATATAAGATGCACTGCAACTCTGATCTTGCTAGACATATATCAGTATTGTTGAAGAAGAAATGTCAAAATGCCTAAGGTTTTGGTTGGATTTAAATATAATATATATCAACAAATTAAATAATTCTTGTTTAGTTATGCAGTGTATATCATTTTCTAAGTATCCTTGCTATGTACACTTTGGAAAATCAGCTAATGGCCAATATCAACATACAAAATAACAAGATGTTGGTTTTTGAAATAACTCACCGGTAAGTAAAAAACAAGGAGTAATACACGCTGTTTTACACTTGAGGTATCCACAGTGGTTTAACAAACTGGCTGTGCAACCATCGGCAATTTTCAGTTACTGCGCCTTTTAACACTAGTGAGTCACGACGTGCCTAAAGCTCGTGCGCTTCCCCCTGAGTATCCATTAAGTAGAACAATCGAAGTTATGAAAGTGAAAAATGTTTTCTTGAGCCTTGGATATCACACCAGAACAATCTATTCTACAAAGAATAATCCCAAGTTCCAACGGCTTTATCTATGTTTGCGAAAGTTTCATCTAATAACATAAAATGAAGATAGGGTATACTTACAAAGGTTAGGTTTACATTGAGACACCAATCCGTTGGCATAAAGACAGGACAGCTGTTTATTACTTAGCAGCAAAAGGGAATAAACGTAGGAAATTATTGAAGATAGGAAAATAATAGCAGAAATGGAATATGAAATAAAAGTTATTTCCCCGAACTTTACACATAAAAGAAACATAAATCTTTGCATTGTACAAATATTCCCTACATTTCGGAAAACCTCGAAGAATGTTAAGAGATGTGGCATCCAAGCAACAATGTAGTTAATATTACAAATTCAACGTTTTAGACATATAAACATTTAATACGAAATAACAAATAAGGTAATAGAATCATAAAGGAACGTAGATGAAAAACTGAGTGCAAATTGTTTAGATGGCACTTGGTCTGATTGGTTGGTCTTAAACAATGTGTATAGTCGAAACGTTTAACTGTGATTGACATTTGCGAGACGGGATTTGATGTGGACAGCGATAGAACTGTCGAAATGGTTTGAGTTTCAAGAATGGCGATAGTTGTTAATATTTATGTTGATATGCCTCCTGGTTTATCCTATGTAGAAATCATCATACGCATTGCGTAGAGAGAACAAGATAAATTTCAGGGGAGAACAAGTGCCCTGAGAGTGCAGAGTGAATTATGTAAAGCGAATCAAGGTGATGCTACAAGGAGAAGATATTTATTACACATGGTAGCAACTTGGTACAAATTATGGATACTCAGTCTAGTATTGACCAATATTTTTTCTGGGGTTTAGTTAATTATTCTACTATTAGGTTTGCTTAGTTGGAGAAATAGTTCTGGTTTCAGTATTAGGTCTGCTTTAGTGTTACGCATTAAACTGAGATAAACAAGATTTCAGTTTAAGTTTCGTTCTGAGGAATAGTTTAAGTTCTGCCAAGCTTAGTCATAATGCATATCTTAGTTCAATTTCATATGAATACACTTCTATTGCCAGTATATAAACTTCATTATTATATTGGGTAGACATTGCATTAACAAGTTCAAAAGGAGCTTACTAATTAGGTTAACAAATATCGTTTAACATAACAACGTTATTTCCAATATTATATTTAAGATATCAAAAATGCTTTACCCATCATAAATACGTTTAATCAATGTGAGCACACAATTCTGTAACATTTCTTGATGTGATTAATTACCATAAATATTTACTTTGAGAATACAATAAGAAAGTTCCAATTGTGCAACAGAAGACATGACATCTTAGTTGTTTATTTGATTTGTTCATTGATCACAGCTTTTATTAAGCCTCTTGGATCGAAACGTATTTTAAAGTTCTTTTCTTGTTATAAAATATCTACATGCTCGAGTGTTGTATAACAGTGAGTAAAATATTATTAATGCTTGTTTGGCTGAACACCTAATTCACTGCTGAATGTAATTCTGCAATTTTGAGCGAAACAGTGTTTATTGTATATGTTTGTTTTTAATAATATAACAGTGTGTGTGTATCTAGCCGTATGTCCGCAGTCCTTCGTCCTTGATCTTCACAGTTCCACTCTTCCAGATTCCAGAATCTTCCGTTATGTATTTCAATGTACTTTTAACACTTTAGATTTCACTAATACTTAATGAAACACATACACAATGATAATGTCGTTTCGAAACCAAGTATTAAGTTTAAAAATGTTGAATAATATCGTCAAATTGCATAGAAATCACTCCAAAATCTTGTCCATAATCCGAAAAATATTTTTCGCTGAAATTATACGCGTCTAAATGGAATGACACCATTTTCTAGATCTCCGACATCTTAGTTCAGCAAAATTAAGACATAGAGTATTTAAAGAAAATCAACAAAATAGACTCAGCACTTCCATTGTTTCAAATAGCCGTACATTATAAAAAGACTAATAAGATGAGAAACGAATGCATAATCTAACCTTTCACCAATCTAACATATATGCATGCAGTATGTTAATATTTTTTTGGCATTCAGTACGTGATTAATTTCGTAAATGTTAGGGTTGTTGGTGGTGAGGATAGACTCTAATAGTGTTTTTTTCTTATAGGTACATTTTGGCATCCCATGTGCTACTTGGCCGTATATTATTGTGGGTGGCATCATTTTTCTTCCTTATTAAAGAATGATTTAGGAAAGTGTTGGTGGACACCTGACACCCGCGACGGCGTAGGGTTAAGAGGGGCGGAATATAAAAATTCTAAATATTTTTAATTACCCGTTTTAGTCCAGACAATCTACTGAAAAAATAACCAGGACCTAAAATTTCAATCAAAATCATTTCTTCGCTACTCTACGTAGAAAGAGTTTACATTACAACTTACAGAGCACGAGAACTGATTGCTATTTTGAAAAGATGGTGACAAAAATAGCTATATTTCACTCATGCCATAAGCGGTGGCCCGTACAGAAATTTTGCAAAAGTAAAAATGAAAGATTTTGCACATTTTTTCTTTCTGAGTCATCATTAAAATATCCCTACTCAAACGAACGTTAACCAAATTATCACCGATTCTAATGTTGTAAATTTGAATCTGAACAGGAAAGCGAATTTGAAAAATTGATATATTTGTTTCAGGATAAAGAAATGTGTGGGAGCACCCGGGTAAGTTCGAAAATGGCTATAGGAAGGGAGACCAAATGTTAGATATCACTGATAGAAGGGCGGGCTCCATGTCGACCATCTTGAAAGCTGCTGCCTTCAATAGTATCTAGAATTTAAAATGGAAAAGGCATCATGTGACATATAGTTTTTTGACTAGTTCGTTCCCAGAAAATCAAATTTCTAGTTCTTTTTCACCCACGTATATTTGTTTAGATAATAAGGACTAAATCGTCTCGGGACTTGACGAAAAGTACTGGATTGGTATTTTGTCTTTGCCGGGTGATTTGGCATGGTGATAAATCATCTAGCGTTATTCTAGATCGAGATCGTGGTGGAGTGGTGGTCGCAGCAGCATTATAATTGGGACTGAGTTCAGCGCACGTAATCTCAGACAGGAGACAGAGCACACCCAAGCGTATTGAGATATTTGAGAAATTTCAGGTTAGAGGAACAATGAGTGACAGGGGATGCATTAGACGACTAAAGGTCTCAACAGGCGAGATCACGCGAAGAGCGCTTGTGGCGACCATTGTCAAGATCCAACAGCTCTCAATCAGATGTGCGTATTGCGGGCTCTGGATGAAAGAAGAGGCATCATTTAAGTTGCAAATGCAAAATGAGGATGGGTCAGACAGGCGGTTACAATATACAGAATAGATTCCAGAGCAAATCAATTAGGTACACTATTTCTGTTGAGTGAGTGATTTAGAGATTAGGCTATTAGCAAAATTGTTTTTAAAAATCTGATGCCAACCCATCATCGTCAGATATCAGTACAGCAGGTGGCAGGATGAACGTCGTGGTATGGTATATAGGGCACACGAATTTGGGCAAGGTCATGTTCTGGTGTGCACCCATGCTATGTTGACTGATTGTCAACACTTGTACATCATTTGAGAGAAGGTGTTCCTCTCACGGCTAAATCCTGAAGATGACTTTCCTCCATTTTCGCTCGCCTACACTACTCTGCAGACATGCGAATGGTTAGATCTCGGTAGGTTAAATCGGTCAACATGGGTCCATCGAGTAGCATACCTGTTCACCTGGTCTCTGGAGCTACCTGAAAACGTGTGATATAGCAATTCAACGACCTCCACCATCTCGAACAACGGATCTAGAGTAGATGAGTAAGCCTTAAGTCCGATGTCTAATATAGGGAGTATAGGGATAGAAGATAATGACGTACAGTGTGCTCGACGTATAAATCAAATAATGTTGGGAGAAAATTATTTTAACAGTCCCTATCACGTACAATATAGCATCGGTTAAAAGACTCCATATTCTAATTTCTGGGAACAAGCAAGCCTAAAACGAAGTTAAGGCAGTATACCTAGGTATCGTTAAGTAGTAAAGTTGCCATTGATGCCAGCCACCAATCAATTCGTGTTTCTCATACCCTACGCCACATTATGACCTTGCTGTACGGTCATCTCATATTACACATCTTGCTGTACTGATCGCTATCAGATCCTTAATGACGGTTCTGTTTATTGTCGTCTCCGTGGATACCGATAAAGATTTCATCGCTAAACACAAAAGGTTGAATTTTAATTAAACTGCTCTAGAGACTATTGTACTAACTGTATTCGTCTGTCTGGGTCATCCACACTCAGATTTTGTAGCATTTGCAACTTATACTTCACTTGTTTTCATAAAGCACCAGTAGTACGTACTTTTCGACTGACAGCAACTTATATCGCCTGTAAAGCCTTTGTCAAATTATGCTGGTTTCCCAGCTTCTGTTTGCTGTGGACTGATAGCAGCTGTCTAATAGCGTAGTGTGAACCCTACCCAGCCTCTGCTAAACGCCAGCCGGCGAGTAATTAACAGCTGCTGGTAAAGTAGAATGTGTCCAACCTTTACCAGCACCAGCCGATCACCTGACCGCTTCATACTGCTAGTAACGTTTCACCATCTAGTGTGAATACATCACGTTCGACACGCAACTGGCAGCGGCTGGTAACGTGTCGGAAAATCCACTAGAATTCTTTTAGATTTTTTTTGTTGCTTGTATTATGTTTACGGTTTGACAATGTCACTGGGAACGAGATATGTGGACTGGGAACGAGATAATGAGATTTTGGATATATCGTCGCTACTTTCATGACGTGACGAATGTTCAATAATACATATATTTTTAACATTAGTCACTTCGTAAAAACAGCGACGATATATCGAAAATGCAAGAAGAGCTCGAGCAAACCGACTATTAATTATCGTTTTTTGTGGTATTGAGAATGCCATTTGGATACTCTGCGAAGTTGATTACTTACTAGCATACCAGGGTAACCACGGTGGTTAAAGGAAAAGTGAAATGTGGAGTTATACAACTGTGTTGATGAAATGGTGGAATTGATGCCATAACATCAAGGAGCAAATGAGAATTGAATAACTTTTTAATGCGTTATAGCTGAGAACTTAACTAGCATATATACTGAACTAATCGTTAGAGAGTGTGATATGTGCAGTGGATAAGAGGAAATACAATATAGTTATAATGTCTAAGAATATGTCTATTTGTTGTTTCTAAATCTTGGACTTAGAAGTATACCCTCTGCTGTTTTCTTAGTATAAATCTTGTTTATCAACAATGTCAATAATTATAGATATGAAGAATATATGTTGACAATCGACTATTAATGGTAACAAGTTATAAATCGCAGATTAGCAATAGTAAGAGCGTTTTAGTTATACCAATGATGTGATGTCTATGCTCTGCGCTGCGAACGGTTCATGTACATATTATGGTGAATTCATAAATGTTTATGTATAAAGATAAGAGAATCCCTGGTATCTTTAAAAATATATACTATGTTGTGAGACTATTTAAGTTTAATGGAAGAAATGATGTGCGATCAGGTAGTGATGGGCATCTATAAGTATAATGATAACACAAGAAAGCGGTTATTTTCAGATCCACATTTGATGCTGTCAAAGGAAGTGGAACTCCTAAGGATAGAGAAACAATTGGGGCGGGACTTTCGTTCAATAAGTTATGATATCTGACTGGAGGTACGAGTTTTCAAAATTGAGTCAAGGAGCTTTGCTTGTAAAGAAGTAAATAAATCAATGAATTGGTACATACATTGTCGGGCTAACATATGATGATAAGAATCTATATATTATATGATATAACAGATGTGGTAACAAACATAAAGAAGGTCAGTTCACAGACTACATGTTGGACGTGTCGTAAACGAGCTAATTTTAGCGCCGTGTGTTGTCAAAAGACATTAAACCAAATGACAACGGCATCTAGTGTCCTTTCAGATAAAGAGAAAGACTCACCAATACTATAAATTTTCGATGTGTGGAAGATGTCATGTGGACGGAATTGACTAGCGATTCAACAATTGAAGTAAATTCCCCAGTTTACGCGGATATCGGGATAAATCAGCAGTTACGAATGGCTTTAGATAGAGGTGGTTGATTCAGTATAATTGATATTATGGTGATGCATCGTCTTGGCTTGAAATCTATTCTCATTCCGTTTTATGATAGACTAATATAACGCCAAATGGTACACAAATGAAGATGGTAGGAAAGCTATCAAGCAAGATAAGGCATAAATAAAATGTGCTTTCTATAGACTGGAGGACTACATATTCCATAATGATCCATCTCATTCTCAGAAGGCAAGCTATTAACCAGTTATAGCCTGTTGGAATGAAATCTTTATGACAAACCATTCAGCTTCAGACCGAGTTGACAAGCACAGGCTTGATGAATATGAAACTTATGAAAGATTATCGGTGTTACTGAAAAAAAAGTAGTGAATAGACAAAGGACAATAGTTAGTACAGAATTGGAAACGAAAGCTGATAATACTTTTGAAAGGATTCCTGAAAATCTTGAACAACTAACGACATACGAAAAACAACAAATATGGTAAGAGAATGCAAGAGAATGGCGAAAGATAAAGGAAGCTAGTTTTAGCATTGCTGAAGTGATCGCAGGATTTAATACTTTGATATGAAGTCCATGCAGAAGGGAGATTATAAGTGTGAATGTTCCAAGGGTGACTGTTAACGGAACAGGAACGAGTAGAGTCGTTCAATCACTCAGACATGCATAAATATTAGAGTGTTTTGGTCACACAAAGTTCTGCTAAGGACATACTGACAAATCAATTGAAAGAAATTTTAAGTCAGGATATCGTAAAAAGGCATGGGATGGATATGGGGAAATTTCTTAAAGAAGAAGGGAAAAGTAAAGGTATTTTGGAATTTTGCAAGAGAAGAAGTTTAAGGAAGGAATATCCAGACGTAAGTTTCAGGGGTTTAGTAGTAAGAAGTATAAGAAGAAAATAGAGATGAAGCAACAACTTCAAACAATGTATTTGGCAGAGGAAGTGCGATGAAACGTTATGAGCAGACTAAGAGAACCTCGTAATATGTGTACTTTGTAAATGTGTTCGTAAAAGAATGGTACAATTTTTCTTTTTTGTTTTAAATATTTTTTCTATTTTTTGTCAATTAGAATACTACTATAATCTGTAGATTTTTATAGAAAGCATTACACTAAAAAATAAAGTTCTGAAGTAAATAGTTAAATAAATATAGATATGATAAAGTGAAGAACTTTGTACCTGTACTAATAATAATTAATTATATTATACATGTAGGAGAGAAATTCAAGTATCATGCCAACATTTGAAGACATTCTCGTGAATCAAGTTGAGCGTTATACTCCACAATTCTCTTCAAACTGACACTATTTTTAAATGCAAAACATAACGACACAATCTGAAAAGTATAATTGAAAATATTATCAAATTTCTAGTCTGTCGTTGCTGGGTTGAGAACCCAAACTTGTCTTACTTGTAAATACATACATATATTTTTATTATATTAGTTGACTACTGTGTTATCTGTATAAACTGAGTATTCTATGGATGTTCTGCCTTATTAACCTATATTTCAAAGTAAGGAATTGCGGCAAATTTTCGTTCTGTATTATCAAAATTATTTTAAATTAAAAGTGAGATTTCTTCCGAAGATGTTTTGTGTATTCTTTGCAGTAATCTCCGTCAGACCTTAGCGTAAGATTAGTATGATTCCTGTATGAAACATACATTTCCGTCGAATGTTTGGAAAAGACAATAACGAAAAAGATTAATTGAAATTTAGAAATAGAAGCTGTACAAAATTAATTGCCAATTCTAATTCGAAATCTGATATTTTTATATGGTTTCAGACAATAAATCAAATCATGTCATGTTATAGTATTGTATTTATTAAGTTTTGAACGTTCCAAACGTATGTTTTTCTTAACAGAAATTCTCCTTAAAGAAACCTTTCTAGTTGTGAATACCCTTGCTTATGACAACTCCTTGTAATTCAACTACGGTGCAAGCAAGATAGAGTGGTGTAGAGAAAACACTTCAGTGGCAAGTTGCATCGAAATTTGATATTTGAACTCACTCTGCCTATGGCACGGTTCGAGTGATATTCGGACTTCCTGTTAATATAACGTCACATCATTATCGTATGACAAATGGAACTTTCATTTTACCTTATATTGACTCAATCTTCAGCTACATTTTGGGGAACGTTAAACTTTTAAGTTGCTTATCATAACCTAATTTTACATTTAACCTTTCGTTTGGAAAGCTTAAATTACCACTTAACATAGAGCTTACCATAGTTTGTAGATGACCATGAAGTAGTAAGCTACAATAACAAAAGAAGAAATCTTGGTAAATTGTAACAATCGATATTCATATTCAAACAACAATGTTAATGTTAAAACGCAAAATACTAACACGAATACCACTTGCAACAAACCTCAATATGTACATAATTGCTCAATTGTCTAAAATTAAGTACTCTTTAATTGATAGATGAACGCTCTAAATCATTTTAATATTCGAAACAACTGAGGGACAAATCTTACTAATGGTAATAAGATTTATCTACCATTTAATGACTGAAGTTTGTACACACTGGTACCTTTCTGGTATTGCCAATATTCTACCTATATTTTTACTTTACTAAACTCTTTTGAACTTAAATAACCAAATATGATAATACTTTTTTTAGCCTCAGGTTGCACGGACATTTAATGTATCCAAGATGTGTGAGGAAGTAGAAGACCAAAGGACAAGAACGTGCTTTTTACATTGTTGGTAAATTGAGATATAAGTGCCCTCATTTAGCTCTTTCAAGGGTCTTTTTAGTAATTTATGGTGCATGAAGGTAGCATTTGATGTTCATCATTTGATGTTCAAGTATACGCGAGGCTAATTCTGAACTTTCGAACCCCTCTCATGTTAAATAAATAACATGCATAAAACACGGTATTTTCCTCTAGTCTTCAATTGGAAGAGACAAGGGAATTCTTTTAAAGTTAACAAGTTAGGTTAGCTATTTACACTAATCCAACTTCAAAATAAAATTACAGGAGAATTGAAAATTGATGTTTGTCTTCAACTGATATATTGTTTTATGCTACCACAAGGTACACCTTTATATTTAATTCTCCATTCTTCTGGAATTATATAACAAAGCTATTTATATAATTAAGAATGTTTCATGTCATACTTGCGAAAAAAAAAACATGAAAAGTAAACGTTATATTCATATCATTTTCCTATCTTAAGATACTTCCTTCACACTTTAATAGATTACAGTGGTCAACAGTCAAAATGTATCTTACGTGAAAGCATAATTTCTTTAGTGATTATATTGCTCAATGCATCAACGACTTCTTTTCACTTGACTGAATCTTGTTTTGAAGATACAAGGTTTCGTATCGTATTGGTTTCGCATTTCCCTATATAATTAATGATTTATTGAAGCATCTAGGACTGTTTGGCAACCTATGCAACATTGTAGGACTGTTTGGCAACCTAACACCGCTACATATTAAGTTACGAATTATGATTAAAAATGATGAAGCTCAGTAAGAATAGACACGCATTTAGGTACCTTCTCCAGAAATTCTCTGGACTCAGTGAAGCTAAATCAAGGAAGGCAAATTTGTTGGTACTAAAATACGATTTTTTTAAAACTGTCATTTTAATACACGTTTGAAGGGAACGGAAAACAAAACTTTGGTCTCGTTTTGAGTAGGGTCGCAAAACTTCCTTGGAAACAATAAAGCGTTCAATGCAAATGATTTGGTGGATACGTTGAAAAGGCGTATCAACAAATAGCATGTGGCAGGAGCCTATTTCATGAACTAACTCTGCAATTCTTGACTCCTAGTTTTGCACTTTTCCTTGGGTTATCGGGTTTATGAACAAAAATATGCAAAGTAATCTTTAAGAGTGAAAAGTGCAGACTGTAGAGCGAAGAGTTCATGAAACATTGAATCACGCGTACTCTACACTTTCTCCCTTCACTCCTCAAGATATGCAAAGTAAAGAGGAACTGGGTTTCTTCATGTTTTTTATTGGCTCTGCAAATCAAACTCTTCAAAGATATCTCTTGCAAAGTGCAGAATGTGAACAAAATTCTAGCTTCGAATATCCCAAAATGCCCTCAAAGAAAGTTGAAACAAAACCTAAGAAA
>JAGDQP010000047.1:170454-194012 GCA_022664845.1 Lepisma saccharinum
GCTTGAGTAGAGTATGCACCTTGCAGTTCAATTGGTGAGGTTCCTTTGACATAATCAAAAATGTTGGGCTGCATTTTCGTAGTTGGTGGTCACTCGAACATCGAGTTTATATTGGTTTAGTCAAAACTCTTTTCAATTCTTATTAGTTCTTTTTATTTCTGGTTACATGCACTTCTATAAACACCTAGTGACAACCAGTAATCCAAAAAGCGTTAAGAAACTCCACATCTTATTATTAGTTTCTCGAATGCTCACCCTAGTTGACCAAGAGGCAGAAACATGGCACCATGCGGAAGAATATTAATTGTGACACTTTGTGTTATGGCACTATTCTGCCAGAAAACACGACCAACATCTCGAGAGAGCGATTTCCAGCGAAGAGGGGTTAGTTAAAGTCGGGTTAGTTTTTTATTATCGCGATGCACATGACTGCCACGCATTCTCCGCCCAAAGCCACAATATTGTAGTTCTCACTTCACAGCAATAGTTATTGCTAAGAAGCGCACGTTTATCTCGCTTTCGTTTTGTTTAACCCTAATCTCAAGTTTCCAGGTCCAACTAGCTATTTAAAAATTATTAGACTAAACAGGCCGTGATGTGATTACAATGAATCAGACCGTCAAGACGCTATATGAATTTATTTTTTACGTCTTGTGCAGTAGTTGTAGTTGTTACCCCTCCCTTGCGGCAGTGATCGAACTGTCTTAAGGTCAATAAGACAGAGATAAATCTCTTGTGGCAGAATACGTGTCATTCATAACACAAAGTGTCACAATTAGTAATCCTCTGCATGGTGCCATATTTGTGCCTCTTGATTAACTAGAATGAATATTTGAGAAAGTAATAATAATAATAATATGTGGGTTTTGCCAACGCCTTTTGAATTGCTGGTTGCCACTAGGTGTTTATAGAAGTACCTGCCGCCCATCATTGTTGAACCTCACCAATTGAAATACAAGGTGTATACTATACTCAAGCCAAATACTGGAACAAAGATAACATAAAACATTAGTTTCCAGTGTGAGACTTTTCCAGATGCTGTACAATTTGTCCTTTACAAACTTCACATGCTCCATTCCATGCATTTGTGCTCCATTTCCTAATCAATGCAATGTCGATAGCACCCGTTGTTTTGAGGATAATGCCACGCATCTTTCTGTAGGTTTTCTTATTCGGGCAGTAATACAAGAAAGGGCATATTCAAATTGAGAATATGGTAGACGAAAGGTTTCTTTGAAAAGGAATTCACCAAGGATTTTAATTTTATTTGGGAGTACAGTCAAAATTGAGGGCGTATGTAGACTTTTGCACGGTTTCTATCACTTTTTCATAACAAAAAAATAAGGTTGGGATGGTTTCGAGATTTTTTTGGGGTGACACCCCGACAGGGGGAGCCTGGCGGAATCACCGAATTTACTGGTTTTCAAAATTCTCTCTCTTACTGTTCTCACCGGGGTTCTATTTGAAGCGGGGGATAGTTGGGATTTCCCCTCTTGGCGAAAATCTTCCCTGGCTCTGTTTTCCTAAATGTCCGCCAAGCCTGGGATATGAACGGATATGAAAAACGATATTGAACGTTCTGAGAAAAAAATCCCCCACTCTCGAAATTGTACAAATTCGACACTGGTTCTCACCCCGTCAAACGTTTTCTGTTTTTCATCTCTGGAATCGTCGCCAATCAAACCCAACAAATTTCATATAAAATAATTATAGTAATATTAGAACTGGAAAAACGTCCATAGTTCACTAGTAATTATTTGCAAATACCCTCTTCACAGTATGCAAAATAAAATGCAGAGTTGAAGAGTACCCGTCACATATTTGCAGCACATGAAACAGAAACATCTAAAATCGTGCAGAGTTTCTACACTCGTTGCTCTTCAAACCACTATTCCTCACTTTTCAAAATGTTTTTATTTGAAACGAAATCAACGAATGCAGAGAGTAACATGAAAAGTGCAGAGTTGCAGAGTACTATGATGAAACAGATTCTGCAAAGTTTACTCTCGACTTACATGAAACAGAATTAGTTTGCACCATGCAATATTTGTAAAGTGCAAAGTGGAGAGTGAAGATTTGCAGAGTTCCTTCATGAAATAAGGCCCAGGGCCCACAAGACGTAAAAATTAAATACATATACGGTATATAGCGTCTTGATGGTCTGATTCATTGTAATCACATCACGGCTTGTTTAGTCTAAACATTTTTAAATAACTTGTTGGATCTGGAAACATGAGATTAGGGTTAAACGAAGCGAAAGCGAGAGAGACGTGCTCTTGTTAGCGATAACTATTGCTGTGAAGTGAGAACTACAATATTACGGATTAGGCCGGAGAGTGCGTGACAGTGATGTGCATCGCGATAATAAAAAAAAATCTAACCCGACTTTAACTAGCCTCTCTTCGCTGGAAATCGCTCTCTCGAGATGTTGGTCGTGTTTTGTGGCAGAATACGTGTCATAACACAAAGTGTCACAATTAATATTCTTCCGCATGGTGCCATGTTTCTGCCTCTTGGTCAACGAGGGTGAGCATTCGAGAAATTAATAACAAGATGTGGAGTTTCTTAACGCTTTTTGGATTACTGGTTGTCACTAGGTGTTTATAGAAGTGCATGTAACCAGAAATAAAAAGAACTAATAAGAATTGAAAAGAGTTTTGACTAAACCAATATAAACTCGATGTTCGAGTGCCCACGAACTACGAAAATGCAGCCCAACATTTTTGATTATGTAAAAGAAACCTCGCCAATTAAACTGCAAGGTGCATACTCTACTCAAGCAAAATAATGAAACACTGATAACATGAGACATTACTAACCAACGTGCGACATTTCTAGACGCTGCACAATTTGTTCCTTACAAACTTCCAATCGTGGATGTTGTTTGTTAGGCCAACTGATTTTGCCCTTCTTAGCACCTTCTGCCGAGCCTCTACGTTGTTCTCGTTTGTTATTCTTGAGGAGAAAGCAGTGTATTCCTTTGTTCTATGATTATCTGTAGAACTGAGAATGTCTTAGGTTTTGTTTCAACTTTCTTAGGGCATTTTGGGATATTCCAAGCTCGAACTTTGTTCACATTCTGCACTTTGCAAGAGATATCCTTGAAGCGTTTGATTTGTAGAACCAATGAAAAATATGAAGAAACGCGTTTCCTCTTCACTTTGCAATTTTTGAAGAGTGAAGGGAGAAAGTGCAGAGTAAGCGCGATGGAATGTCTCATAAACTCTTCGCTCTTCAGTCTTCACTTTTCACTCTTGAAGATTACGTTGCATATTTTTGTTCATTAAACAGATAACACAAGGAAGAATGCAAATCGAGGAGTGAAGAGGGGCAGAGTTCTTTCATGAAATAGGCTCCTGGTATCTAAAAATGCATTTCCTGCCTTCTCACTTTGACCTTTCCCCGGAAAACCTCGTTTTAGCAAGTGGCAAACATAGCGAACGATTCCACCAACAGATTGCATCTCTTGAGCAAGTAGAATGCATCTAAAGTGTTGTTTTTCTGTTCATCAGGGATAAGTGACAATATACCAGCAGGCCATGAGACAGACAAAGAGGTAACGACACCGATGTGAGTCTGTATACTCATTAAACTATTTATATCTGGCATTATATATTTACGATAGTATATTATGATATCATTACTGTAGTAGCTACCAGGGTGTGACAATTTGAACATTTCCATACCATTTTCTGGGAAATTCCCTATTTTGTTCCATGTAATACGCCACAGTCTCATGCGAGTTGGGTCATTGGAAGGCTTTGTCTATTACAAACAAAATTATGTAAGAATTGTCACACTCAGTTGATTACGTTAGGAGTTACAAGATTTTTTAACTGTAACTGCTGTTAAAGTGACTCTGAATGGAAAGAGTTATTCACACTATATCTTGAGAACCCGAACGAATTAATTTCTTTCACGATCATTTTAAAAATTCAGCATGGAAAATTACAGAAGAATTTGCTGTTCTCTTTGAAGATACAATCAATTTACTAAAATATGTTGTTCAGTGTTATTTATTTCTTTTACCATCGCATTTATACTTTTTCATACAAATAAATAATCATTATGTATTTAACATATCTCATATATTACTGAAAAGATACTTAGCTCTACTTTGTTTTTTCTTCTCAGCACACTTGACATTGGAACTGCACATGGTAAAGTATATTTAAAGAATTCGTAAATTAATTTATGTGAAAATATCTCGATTATTTTTTTATCAATTAAACGAAACGATTACTTCACATCACCTCCTCGATTAACAACATAATGTTCCTGTATGGAACACTAAATTCAGCTAATATGTGTACCTTGATCACGTTTATACTAGAAAATGAACTTACCAGATGCTTCGAACTTAAGTATAAAACTTGAAAAATACTTGTCGTAAGAGTGACGTCCATGTTGTTATATTGTGTCTGTTATGTGTTCAAGAAATTAAAAAATTTCCATTAACTAAGAAAAGGAGGACTCTTTTCTCTTTATTTAGAGACAAAATTAAATGAATATTTTTGGTTTGAACTTATTTATAATCAATGCTACATTTGAAAACATAATTTTGCAATATGTATAATATTTAGAGTTAACCCAAATGCATTTAAAAATTGTTTTTAATTAGCTATATTGGCAAAGCTTGTTGGAATAGTGAATATAATTAGTTGTATAAGGATCAGAACATAATGCTTTTGTTTGTAATTACAATGTGTTGGTTGATACAATCTTTGAATAAATATTGATTTTTTCTTACCGAATTCACAATGCAAGGACACTTTATATTTTCCCAGATTGAATAGGAGCAGGTAATAAACATTGCGAAAATAATGTTGAAAGAAAATTTCCGTAGCAGAAAATCAAAAATATCATGAGAGAAAGGAACTTACTACCTAGCGGACTAGATACTGCAAATTTCTTTGGAGTGTGAATTCAGAAAACTAGAACAGTTTCATTTACATAACTTTATATTCAAAAAACGTATTGTGAAATAAATTTGTATACGATTTATATTTTTCTCTTTATATTATTAATTTTATTCTATCTGTCTTTCTCTTTAAATATATTAAAATAAAACACTTTCCATATAAACGTTTTCCAAATTTTAAAGAAAAATCGTAACTGTCCCAATGCTTGAAACAGAATTTATTATTAAACTTGCGTCTTGTGTACACATATTAAACACACAACAAAACGTTTCGACTATGCCTGTAGCCATTATCAAGGATAGTGTTAACAGAAACAATTGTTTGTATGGTTTTATAAATATTTGAATTCATATCATTGCCAGATCATATTATTTATTTGTTTTAAACGGTACTTTTCTTTATTTTTGTACACATTTATGACATTTCTCGTTCTTGGTTTAAGCTTTCACATTCATTTTCATTAACATTGTTCGGATTATATAACAAATAAAGGGTACAAGGAAAGAACTGGCTCTTCAACATTTTACGAAGTTTACAGTAGAAGCAATTTAAACATTTATTTCTGCATGGATGCTCTTAACATTTATTTTCCTTACACATTCACTCTGTAGGGAATCTTTTCTTTTCGAAAATGAAAAATTCATCTTGCAGTGGCACTGAATAGCAACAGATGGTGTCAAGATTGCAATTTTGCTGAAAACTGCAATGAGCCCCTTTCTTTTTGTGATCCCTTCAAATGCGATATATTTCTCTAATCATTTTTAAAACGTCTTAATTCTCCTTCACCAGTGACAGCGTGATAACGCTTTGAAACACTTCTCCAATGTAAACGGCCCTTTTACCGCTTTCCCAATATTCAACAATAGTTTTCTTAGTTTCTAAAGATAATTTTTTGCGTACCTTTCTTGGAGTACTTGATGTGGAACTCAATACTGCTTTGTTCTCTGGTTGCGAATCATTACTACTATCGTAACAAAGTGATCCGCCGTCTTCAAGTTCAAGCTCCATTTAATGGAATCCAAATCCGTAGTCTTCTCGATGCACAATGTACTTGAAGATACGAACTCGTCAATAATTTGCACTATAAAGACTTTGATTCAATCTCATGAGCATTGATTCGTGTCTCATGAGCCGTGCTTTCTAACTCCTCGTAGAGCATTGTAACAACATTGAAACGGTAAATTTTTGCCAGTTTTTTCACTATGGCAAATTCAAACTTGGTTAAAGCAAAAGTAATATGTTATTAAAAGACAATTCAAGGTTTATTCACGTCAACTATACGAGAGACGCCCACTTCTGCTTGTAATGTACCGATGCTCCAAGTCACATGCAAACGAAAACTAGCACACACACATCGGCCCTTCCATTACTCGTTTATTGAATCCTAGCACAACGAAACAACTCTTACCTTGCAGTCACGTGATACCAAAGACGTGCCTTGTAATAGATAGTAGATGCGACGAGAAAGCAAATTAACATTAATTTTAAGAAGGAAGAAAAACTATGATTGATGTTTAAATTAATCGTCTTTGTTTTCTTTCATACTTATTTATTGTTTTATTATTCCTTTTTTATTTATTTTCTATTGTTTTCTCCAATTAAAAACATCTATTTGTAATTTGTTTTTAACTATTGTTGTCCAACAAAAGGAAGTTCATATTTGTTAAGCGTGTTGGGAATAGCTTTTATGACTGTTTTTAAATTGATTGTTGCTGTTCTGTTGAAGTTGTATTTTTTTTTGTCGTTTGCATAACATTGTCTGCTATATTTTATGATGATTTTGTGTTATTCTAACAAGAATCGGTTAGAATTTCATCTTGGTTTGTTCACTTGTCATAGGCCTATCAGCTTTTCATGTTTTGTGGTTTGAAATAAATAACTTCATCGCAACTTTTAAAAATTGAGAAAGAATAGCGGAAGCTCATCCCAACACTATGCATGCACTGGCAATAAATCGCAAAATCAATATATCTATACATAGAAGACATGAGCCTAACTTCGTACTGGTTAACTATAGAGCATAAATAAATATACCATTAAATTTGTGGGAACATTTACTATTACAATGAGGTGTCACATGCTGTGCTTTATATTTCGAAAATTGAGTCTGATTGAAGATGGCGCATTTCAAGATGGCTGCCGTCAAGGTCACACCTACCATACGACTTCCCCCTAGGCCTAATATATCTCCACATGGTTGTTCTTCACTTTTAATCATTCACACGCAGTATACAAGGGGTGTTAAGAGATTTTTTACTTTACCCCGTAAATAACTACAGCTCAACTCTTCAACGTTCAATAACTCTTAAACAACATGCACCACGGCAAAAAAAATTATCATCAGGCATAATGCATACATGCTCTCTATCAGAAAATAAAATTACTTTGAAATCGGAGTCGGACACTTGGATGATGTCTCTTGTTAGGTCTATTGTCATAATTACAATACTGTGAACAATATTTTGGGATAACATTTCTGTTTCAAACTAAATTAGCAAGATGATTTGTTAGCATTGTAGTTATAACTATATGTATGGTTACCACTACAATACTGTATGGTACTAACTAACTAACAAATTCTATGGCTTATGGAACTCGCAAGTTCATCGCCGCAGTAACAAACGTTCACCATTTAATTCTATCCTGGGCAATATCAAGCCAGTTTTCATCACAAACACCTACTTCTCGAAGATCTCTTTTAATATTGTCCTCCCAACGACGTCTCGGACTTCCCAATGGCCTCTTTCCATCCGGTCTTCCAACCAGAAAATCTTCGTTTTTCCCCCGTCCGAGCTACATGGCCTGCACGTTCGATTCTATTTCGGAACAACAGTGGTCACCAAGCCCTGCTTGCCTCTGGGAGACGGTCGCCCATCATCTGACAGAAACTACCATTCACAGCATCTAACCTGTAACCCCATTCTGTACCATTGCGCCTATATTGGCTTATTAGCTTTTAGTACGCAATAAACCACCTTATCGCACCTGTTCGCACTAACGAGGAATACCCTCAAAGAAAGAAGAATTCATATATTTTGCAGCACATGGTAATACCTCTACCCAACTGAAAATCACACTATGAATATAGGTTAAGAATCCAACGAATACATGAATTTAACGAAAACAATAACATCAGCCCTGTATCATGAAGTTAATCCGAATGGTACAGATTTCCCATTATGATCCGAGCATATAGCAACCGTGAAAGGAAACAGAACACAAATGAACCGAACAATTTGATACAATACTTGCATGGACAAGATTATTATATAGGAGTACGTCATCTAAATTATCCCCGGTATATCTTAACGTGAGGAAAAGCATCTTTAGCTCCTCTAAGAGAGAGAGAGACGTGATTTGCATCAAATAGAACATTATTGTGAATGTAAATCAGGTGTGTTTCCGAACCGATACTAAAAGAATATTGTTTTTGAAAAAAAATATCGTTTATCAGATACATAACGTGATGTTTTCTGTTTTCCATCTTTCTACGATAACACTATCGCTCTGGTTTGTGCGACATTCCAATTAATACTTTGGAATGATTCGGAAGTATATGCAAGTGTATAATTCAATTGTGAATAGATTGTACACAATTGAATGTCGTTTTTTATTGTGTTTTATTTCTCTTCTTATTTGCATGAAAACATATTATATTCTATTCCTTAAAGCAAATATTTATTTGATGAGTCACGGTCATGCTTTGAAAATTTGATACAGAATATAATTATTCCTTTAAAAATGTCGTTCACACTTCTTACGTCAAATACAATCCCTAAACAATTTGAGAAAATAAAAACATTCTTAGAATATATACAGGGTAAGTCAAAATGATGGACCCGATTTCATAAATTTATTTTGTGAAATATAATGAACATATCTTAATGTGAGCTACGCGCAAGGAAAGGCAAAAGTTCAAAGTTTAGTTGAGTTTAGTTTATGTCCCGCGTGGTTGCATTGTCTACCGCTACGCGGTGCTGGAAGCAGTTAACGAAAATGGCGCTGACTGGAGAGCAGAAATCGTTCTGTGTGCTGGATTACCATGTAAACAACTCTGTGATGAGTGTTCAACGGCATTTCCGTACCAAGTGTGGCAGAGACCCACCTACTGGAAAAAACATTCGTACGTGGTATGAAAAATTCAGAGATACGGGTTGCATCTGTAAGCGAAAATCGACTGGCCGTCCTTCAGCTGAGGAAGAGACAGTGGAACGTGTTCGCGCCAGTTTTGTGCGGAGTCCACAGAAGTCTACCTACCGGGCAGCGAGGGAACTTGAAATGCCACAGAAAACTGTATGGTGAATTCTGCGGAAACGTTTACAAATGAAATCCTATCGCTTGCAACTGCTACAAGCCTTAAGAGACACTGATTATGCTGATCGAGCGTCTTTCGGTGCTGATTTGCTCACGTTAATGGAAGAGGATGGGTTCGCCGAAAGGTTACGTTACAGTGATGAAGCGGTGTTTCACCTTTCTGGGAAAGTGAATAGACACAACGTAAGGATCTGGGGAACTGATAATCCCCACGCAGTTGTGGAACACCAACGCGATTCACCCAAGGTGAATGTGTTTTGTGCCATTTCCCCTGAAAAGATTTATGGACCCTTTTTCTTCCTTGAACCTACTGTGACAGGACATGTTTTTCTTGATATGCTGCAACAATGGCTCCTTCCACAGCTCGAAGAGGTTAGTGCAGATTTTATTCTTCAATTGGATGGTGCCCCTCCGCATTACCATGGCAGCGTTCGGGATAATCTCAATGAGGCATTGCCACAGCGCTGGATAGGCCGTGCATCTCAGGAGGATCGAGTTCTCATTCGTTGGCCACCTCGTTCCCCCGATCTGATCCCGTGTGATTTCTTTTTGTGGGGTTTCATAAAGGATCGTGTTTACGTACCACCACTTCCAACAACATTCGGTGACCTTCGCGCCCGCATCACAGCAACCATTGCAGAGATTGACCGTGACACACTACACAAGGTTTGGCAGGAGATAGACTATCGGCTTGATGTGTGTCGTGTTACGCGAGGTGCTCACATAGAGCACTTGTGATGTGACTGAAAAAAACTTTGAGAGTTACTCTTCTTACCACATGTATTACATTCAGATATGTTCATTATATTTCACAAAATAAATTTATGAAATCGGGTACATCATTTTGACTTACCATGTATTAGTTCGCGAAATATATAATGTAGTTCGGAAACGTCGGTATTTTCGCAAGGAAGCATTTGAAAAAAAAATAGTTGCATAATATTTGTAATTTATAATAGGAAATTCCGTGTACAAACATTTTAATATATATAAAAAAAATATCATACGCAGAATATTTCAAAGTCGATTTTCTCGGACACGGCAAAGAAGCGTGTTTTAGAGCTTTACCAAATTAACACTCAGGTCACATCCCAGTAGCACACATACGTGTTTTCAAAGTTGATTTTAAGGTTCATTTTACTAATTAACCGTAACAGTTGAAAAAAAATACTTTTATTTTAAAATCATGATTCACCAAAAACGTCATTGCGTTGACAAGACGTTAATACAACGTGTATTCAATACGTTATTTTCAACGATGGTATAATAGATTTTGTTTAATGTATTTCTTACTAATGTTATGTCAAAAAATATAATTAAAAACTATTCGAATGACCTAAACTAATTTTGGTGTTCTTATGTCCACGTTGAAACAGATTGAATTTTAAACTACGTATATTTCAATGATGTTAGAATTTCGTTGAAACGACATGTGGCGTACTTTGAACTATCATTCATACTATCTCCTACATTTCTGTTCACAAGTGTATTTCTATTTTAATTGCTTAAACATTGTAATTAACATTTGGACGCATGTGCATTTTTTTATCGTACTTTACATATGTGGGGTCATATTGATCCCAAAATAGAATTTCCTAAAACAGGTATCTACAAACATTTTACCTCTATTCCGAAGGTTTATTTAGATAAAGGATATATTGTTTAGACTATTACTATATAATTCACTATTACACTATTACAGATCAGGCACTAATACAAATAATAAAATGTAAACATTGACTTCATAGAAGTTTTGCAAGAAATGTATACAAGTGTTTTAAGACTTTTATTATGTATTAGTTTACCACTGGATGCTACGCTGTCTAATATAATGCGTAATACTTGCAATTCACTGAAAATACGAATATTTTGATGGTTGTTAAATGTTGCTTGAAAAAAAAAAAAATTTCAAAAGCAAACTAGTTGCTTGCATTTTTGGCACTAGACGGCACTATGAACATCGCAGACTGGAATCGAGCATTTCACACACACTACAGAGGGTTTCTTGTCTTGGCTTCTGTCACACAAACCGCATCGTTTGCTTTTTCCTAAGGATGTTGACGGTGTTACATTTTTTCTTCACGGATCATTCCACACAATTTCATTGCTTCCACTATTGGTATTTTCAATCCAGGATTCTGAATGCGCTTCATCATATGTGAAGTAATTAGTTCCTGAACTAGTTCCTCCAAGAAAATACGACGTTTATGTATAACGTTGGGATGATAATTAGGATGTTGTTTTATGTACAAAATATATGCATTTAGTGCACCGACATTTTGAATGCTGTCAAATAAAACCATTGGCCATCTCCTAGTTTGCCGCTTGCAGGTATATGTAACCACCATTTCGTCCATCTTCTCCACGCTACCTTTAGTAGCATTATAAAATTCAATAATTTCAGGCTTTTGCTTTGTACTTACACTATCGGCATTCTTATCGTGATGCATTGCGCTCACTAGAACTACATTTTCCTTTTCTTTGGCACGTACCTGACGAGGGTTACATTCCCATCGAAGCAAAATTTACTTGAATAAATAGTCCTGTTTTTCACGTTCAGCGTTTCAGGTGGAATCTCACGTTTATTTTTCTTACTGTCCCAACAGTTGTAGTACGTTTAGTCAGTAGAAATTTCGCAGTATCATAATTAGTGAAAAACTGGTCAGCAGTTATGTTCAATCCAAAGTTCAGAACTGTACAAGATAACTTCTTTACGATATTTGAAGCTAAATTGCTTTGAGGAGCTTCATCTGTCTGTCGCCCAAGATATAGATCTCTGCATCCTTAGCATAACTTGTGTCACTATCGCACAAGCAAAATATTTTGATGCCGTATTTGGCAGGCTTGCTGGGCATGTATTTGATAAAGCTACACCTTCCACGAAAACCTACAAGTTGGTCATCTGTTGTTACGCTAGGTCCAGGAAAGTATGCATCAGTGCAGTTTCTTATAAATAAAGACCAAATATAACGAAATGGAGCTAATTTGTCAGTAGTCTTACTTGTCGTGTTCGCTTATCATCAAAACGAAGCATTCTTCTTATATTTTCAAATCGGCTGTCTAAAAATGTTGCACGATACCTATGATCAGCAAACTTGTTCAAATAAAGCGCGCGTGTAGGAACATCCCAGTCACGATTCACTCCCGCCAGCAATAGTAATCCAATAAAAGCCTCAAGTCCTTCCTTCGAAACTTCCTTCCACGTTTTCCTTTTTTCTTGCATAACCCTTCTACCTTGAATATTTGTGCATACCAGTATTTCATCCAGTATGTCCGGAGTAATGAATAAATCAAAAGTACACTTTGGTGACGCTGTTGTAATACCTTGTTTTGGCCCGGGCTGCTTTCTTACTAGATTATGTACAAGGGTACGGGCGACTGGAAGGCGATCTTTGTACCACTGAGTTCCATTTTTCGATTTCAGTGTTGACTGTATGACATTTACTACACTCGTACCATCATCTTCTTCACTTGACATATTGTCGCTTATATTTTCTTCATCACTTGACAACTCACATGATGGTTCCTGTTGGATTTGCATTTTTCTTCATCTGCCTCATCTGACATTTCATTATCAATAGAAATGTAATCGTCGTCTTCATCTAGAGCTTCAATTATTTCGTGCTCCTTCAGACTCATTGTAGTAACGACGAATTGATTGATTGATTACTAAGCTGCAAACTATATATATATAAGTTCGTTGCTATGCTCTGTTATATACAAAATACAAATACTGAACTATCGTCTATGAACGCAATGAAAACGCACCTGCAACGAGCAACTACATGCGCACTGCTGCCAGATCATAGTCACACATTGTAGCCAACTCTGAAATTAATAAAACACAGTAAAAAACCCTGGAGTCAATTTGACCTCACATATGTAAAAGTAGCATTAAAATTGAAAAAAGAATATAGCATACATTCTACTTGCAATAAACAAATATTTTAGGTATTGAAATTTGTACTAAAGACCAATAAAGGAATACACAAAAGTACGATATATTGAGTTAAATTACAGAAGAGATAAAGAAAGAAATATAGGGTTTGGGGTCAATTTGACCCCGCATATGCATCCAAGGGTTCAAATACAATGAAAATAACTATATTTTTCATGTTTCCATTTGCATGTTGGAAACAAATTGAACTTTAAGCTAATTTCAAAGAGCATTTAATTTCAATGATACTGTAAAACAGTAATGGCCTCTCCAGGTGGATGCTTAGATAAGTGGTCAAGACGTCTTCGAGCTACCAATGAGAAGTGCAGAACGTTCTTTTGTTCGAACCCCACAGCTTCCGCTCGGATTATTTATTGTTGGAAAATTAACACATACATCGTGATAAAAGCATCGGATAAAATGAAACTAAATGTGTGTATACCAATAGGCAGCATTCATGATCTGTTTTGGCCACCTAAAGCCGTTTCTCCATCCTTTCATCTCAACCAGTATTCAATGTCGAATAAACCGTTGAACAGGCGGATTTTTCGGTACATTTACAACGTTAACATAACGTTTCGGTACTAATGTTCAACCACGAATTTTTAATGTCCGTGTTATACTGGGGTGAGCTTTTATTACAAAAAATATAAATTGAAGATACATTTTAGAATCGATGAACTATCCCTGTAAGTTGGTTAAATTTTTATCTACACAATGTTTGGGCTTTCTCGTCCATTGTGTAACTCTGTTAGCTTTTCCTTTGCAAGCATCTGCTCTGAGCAAGTGAACGTGTAATTTATTATGTTTTACCCGTTCGTTTTAAGAGATTCGAAAGTTCTAGTACCGGTATTGATGCATGTTTCGTATGCATAGTATTACACTTTATAGCCTCTAGCCTTCTCAAGTTCAGGTCAAGTTATATAGGTAGAGGATGTTGAAAGGTAGTAGGGCAAAACCTAGTTTGTAGATACCATCCCGACACTTATCTCGTGTGACTGATGAAAATCTTTTTTTTGGAAGTAATAACTAATTTATTTATTTATTTATTTAGAACACAACAGGATAACCTAATTACAATGTTCCATATTTTAGATTATTGTCACCGCTAGGAGTACAATCAACATACAGTATTTTTTTAACAATGTTATGAATTTGTTTGAGATTCATGTTATGAAAATCAATTTCCTCGACTCTTTTACTTATGTCGTTATAGGTTGCGCTCATTCTCCAAGTTGGTGACTTTTGCATAATATTTGTTCGCGGTTTTTTATAATAAAAAAATCCTGAGTTTTTTGTTCTGGTTTTGGTTGATGGGACATGTATCTGAAAGTTTGAGAGCAGATTTATACAATCTATTCTATTTGTAAACACTTTGTGAAGAAAAATCATTTCATGAAGAGTACGTCTGTTCCCAAGACTCATCATGTTAAAGTTTGTATTTAATATTTTTTTGCTATCAGTTCTCGGATAAACGCCTGTTTCTTTGTATACCAGGAATCTTAGGAATTTTGCTTGGATTTTTTCCAGTTTGTCTGAGGTATGTGCAGTACTTGGATTCCAGATAATGGTAGCGTATTCAATTTTTGATCTTACATATGTTTGAAATAGACGTATGAGAGTTTCTGTCTTCCTGAAATCCTTTCCCATTCTTATTATTAATCCCAGATTTCTATACGCTTCGTTAACAACTTTGTCTACATGAACGTCAAAAAGCAATTTGGAATCAAATATTATACCTAGATCCTTTATTGTTTTGGGGTATGGTAGAGGCGTGTTATTAATTTTATATTTGAAATGCACGGCTGTCTCACGTCTCGTAAATGACATTACATTACATTTGCGAACATTAATTTCAAGTGAGTTATTGCTACACCATTTAACTATTTTGTTTATGTCAAGCTGTAGATTTTGAAAGTCTTCAGTCAGAATGTCAACTACTGGGATCATTGCTAGGACCATTTCAATGTTAAGCCAGTGTTTTACCGCTGAAAATGGCCGCTTGCTACATTTTACATTCCCTCCATCCTTTAATCATTGATTGTGAATAAGATAACACTCGTCTCTTGTTTGTTATAAAACTACAAAATATCACAAGAATTTCCTGATGGCAAACCATTCCGCACAGATTATGTTTAATGTAGAGTTTAATATATATTTCAACTTATATCTTTTCACTTCATCATATACTCCTACTACTACACACCCGTTACTTATAGTGAATTGATGTAAGATGTCACATATCAAGGTCTAGAAACCGTTGTAAATTAATTAAAATTAAAAATAGAAAACATTTGCACAAGTATATTTTACACATCCATGCTCTAACTGACAGAAGTGCATGAAACACTATGTATACGGGCACTAATCTCACATTTCAAACTGTGCATCTTACCCCCACATGATGTGAGCATCTTATTTTGCATCTTGCCCCACTGTGTATGATGCTTATTCATTTGGTTGAAGATGATTAATATCCTACTATTGAAGGTATATGAAAATGATAATCAAATTAAAATTTTAAGCTTTCTTCCTTAAGTTAAAGCGTAAAAAAGTATGGATATATATATAGATATCTACCACTTCAGAAAACACGCATTTATATAATGTCCACCTTTACTACATCTACTTGAAAGGACAGATTTCTCCCTTGCATGATAATGATATATACATAAAGAACCCTGCACAAACCTAATGGAAATTGGATTTCGGTGAAAATGCCTGAAACCGTGATATGTTGTAGATCTTGTCATCCTCAGAGAAAGTTTCCATGCGCGCAACCAATAATCACTGACCGTTTGGTCACTATGAGGCCTCTTCGTTCAACACTTGCGAAGATATATTCCGAAGGGGTGGAATGAACTCTGAGGGTAATGAGTTTATTATGATAAAATATCTGAATGTGCACAGCCTTTATAGTACCATGCGTCAGTAGCGGCTACCGAACAACTGTAGGTACGTTTGTAGATCATTTGTTCGCATTCAAGTTGTTCGGCCCGGGCCGGCCATCCGGAATGGGTTTTTCAAGGTTTTTCCTTAGTCCCGCCAGGTCAATTCCAGGATGCTATCTATACTCAAATGGTCCTGACCACTACTTACCCAACCCCTTTTCCGGATTGTGTAATTGCTGAGGGACGTCATCCCTCTTACGTGACTGGCTGAGGCGAAAGCTGCAGATCTGTTCAGAAAACAAATGTAAATGTCAATTGTTGGTAATATCATAGCTTGCGGCAGCTTTACTCTCTCGTGTGCAGTGACACCAAGTTGGCACTCGAAAGACAGGCGGATACAAACCCTATTGCAAATGTACTGACTGATGTTTACTAGTTCTTTTTCTCAACGAATAGCCTGATAGCACTTGAACGATGACCCTGGCCATTAACATGCCTATCTTTGAACTCGCATGAGTGTTTCCCTTGGATTATTGTACCCTTGACGTGAGATCTACATCCATCATAGTTGCCAAAGCAGCCTAGAATACTAATGCAACGTCGGTGTAATAATCATACTTACTTTCAACTAATGCGATCAATTTGCTAGTGCAATATACACAAAGCACGTATATGTTTCCGTTATGGATTTAAGGCAAACTGCTATATGAAGAACTGATATCTGACTGTTGAACAAAGTGGTCTCATAGTTGTCAAATGGTCAGTGATAGGTGGTTGTGATCATGGAGACTTTTTATCAGGATGACAAAATCTGCAATATATCATGGTTTCAGTCAATTTCAGGTCAAATCCAATTTCCATAAGGATTGTGCGGAGCCCTTTAATACAGAACTGTATTTACGTTTTGTGTCAAATAAAGAAATACTTCTTTAACATATGGCGTATATTCTATCGAACTTGTTCCGAGCAGGTGTGGCTGAGTTAGCAGAATGTTAGAGTCGCTTTTGTTAGGTCCTGGGTTTGGTCCACACGGCGTCCATCCGACTGAGGTTTATTCGGGGTTTATCCTTAATCACACAATATGATGATAGGATGGTGCCTTCGATACTATGTAATGACTGTGTCCTTTTTCATATATTTACCCCACTCCTATTTAGGCCTGATGAATTGTTATCTAAACAATAAATTACATTCGAATTCTATTGAACACGTTCGTAGACCACCTATTAATGTCACTGTATGACTACATTATACTCAAGAAGTTAAATTAAAATAAATAAGTATCTAACTAGAAAACAATCAAAAGAGTATTATTTGATGCAATGCATTTAGGTAGTAGGGATATTGCCTTATTCGGGATAAGAACTCACTCCATCTGTTCGCCGCCCAACACAGATTCTTTGTGATAAAGTCTAAGCAAGTTATATATTGTATAATACTCTATCCAAGTGTATTTTCTACTGTGCCATGAAATTTAGTCTGATAGTAAACCTGTTTACTCATTAGAGAACACTATTTTAGGATAAAAAACATGAATTTTCTTTTTCAAATGACTTGATTTGTCTCCGTGTCAGATTAGGCGAAATTCAGTACAACTCCTTAAAGAGCATACTGACTGGTTATTTCACACCATACAAGTTTTTCATCGAAGGCAGTAGGCAATAATCTTAGAGCTAGTTTGAATTTGTCAGTTTTCTAAGACTTCAGGTAAACTTAGAACAATAGGACCCCGATTGAACGATATTTCGGTTGTCAAACAAAGAAATGTTAGCAACGCTACTTCTCTGATATAATAAGTAAACAAGCAACAAGGTAAACATGAGTTAGCAGAGTTATATCTTATTTATAAGCTACATAGTAAAACCAGTTGGCTGTTAAGAATTTTGTTAACATGTTGACCGTACTGGAAGTACCTATTTGAAATCGCAGTGTTGTGAAACCAGTGCTTATGTATTTGTACGTTGCTAAAACATACTTAAATGCAAAAAGTACTTTACGAAAAGCTGTTTCGAAAGCAAGACAAAAGTCACTTTGCCATCAAATATATATTTCGCCTCTCTCAGCAAATTATACTTGTGTGGAAGACATGGTAAGAATTATATTTGGAATGTAAGGATGATTTCTTAAGATTTCTGAGCAGGTGTGCGGCATGAACAAAAGGCAGTTAGTCTGTAGTTGAATTTGCAAGTCAGTTCGAACAATAAGGGACCTATATCTCGCTGTTTTAACTGTTACAATTTGTTTGATGGAAACTGGGTTTGTTGGAAGGTGTATCCTACAGAGTGTATTGGCTACTGTAAATAATTAAAAGTTTCAACATGGATGCATGTGTAACATAAATACAATAGAATTTAATATATTTATCAACATAGTGTGAAGTCACTCGTATCCTGCGAGATATACGTTACATTATATAAATATTCATCACTTGTGTCATTTCCTAAATTAATAATATAAATTCATATTTTGGAATTTCTGAATTATATTGTTAATAGTTGCATAATAATCTAATTGATAATTCACACACTTTTGATGCAGAACATTGCTCAATGTATATAGCTCAATTCTATTACATTAAAAAATTTTGAATTAAATATTTATTTTCGGCAATATGATTTTAGAATTATATGCATTCTTATGTGTTGGATATGGATATTTTACTTAGCGCATGGATATTAACAGACATTACCACCAGAAATATTAATTACCCAAAGGGCAACAAATAAAGGGCAATATTTTGATTTTATAAAAATAAATCTATATATTAAAAAAGTTTGCTAAAAAGTGCTTTGTCCAGTCCATGCGACCGTTCTACTGGACCGATTTCGATCATCCTTTTTTTTTCTATTTCCGGAATATTACGTAGATGAACCATCAAGAAACCCCATTCCTCTCCGTCAACTACGAAGTGAAGGAGAAGTGCTTGGGTGTTCTCCCCTATGTATTCCTTATGGGGAATATTTATCACAAACTTTGTCCAGTCCGTCCGGTCGTTGTGCTGGACCAATTTTGATCATTCTTTTTTCTTTAAATATCCAGCTTAACACGTAGATAAGCCATCAAGAAATCGCATTCCTCTCCGTCAAGTATGAACTGAAGGAGAAGTGTTAGAGTGTTCTTCCCAACACATAGGAGAGTCTGGTTACGATAAAGAGGTCACAGTCCCCAAAAACTTACAAAGTTAAGGGTGCGGCCCGCCACGTGGAGGCGATTATTGTTGAATGGGACAATGACTGTTGTCAACATATTATATTCACCCAGCACCAATGGGAGAGTACTTTTGCCCGTAAATACTTAACTGTCTTTAAGAATAATTTACGTTTAAACATTTCTTGTAATTATAAATTTGCACAATTCCAACTATTTTGTATTAGCGAAAACCGCACCACTTCCTCAAAAGAGAGGTAAGTTAATCGTTCATTCTTGGGCTCCGGCCTAAACAGTTAGCACATCATCAGGTAGATGATATAACTAATAAAAGGTTACTTGCATTATTTTTTTCTCCCTAGTTTCTTCCTATTGCATACATTATCCCTTACATACGCAAAAGTACCTCTTAAGAACGGGCTGCTTCATTACGTACACAGATACAGGGGGTTTGATCTTGTTTTGGGTTGACGTTTCACAAACTAATGTTAAATTGCCTTTCAGGTTAAAAATACCAAATGTCACGTCTTAGCCTGAGTAATTAAAATAGAATAATCTGGGGGCCCTCGGGAAGGTTACAATAGTTTAATGTACACTACACTGCAAGAACTGCAATTTTTAAAGGATGTGGGGAACCTAGGTTTGGGCTCAGAGGGGTGGTTAACTGCCTCCCAGTTCTTGGGGGAGAAAAAATTAATAGGAACAAAAACAATGGTGATATGTGAATCCCTGTGCAAGTCACTAAAACTAAAAAAAAAATTGTGCATTATACCGCCTATTTTTCGGAGGCAGTGACGGACCCAGATATTCATATTTTACCTTCATTCATGTTTCCATTAATCTGTTCCGTCCCAAGAGCTGGAAGTCAAAGAACTGCCCCTCTAAACTCAACCATGGGTTCGTCACTGCCTCTAAAAGTTTATGGGTAAAAAAATTGGAATGCTTTACCCACTATTCAAAGGTGCTGTTTTTCCAGTGTAGAGAGTGATCTATTGACACATGTAGCGTGGCGATGAAATCTTATTGCTAACGTTGGTTTAAAAGAATGGCCAATTGGTTCAACTGGGAAAGGCCTTGCCTACCACGATACTAGAGTATTTATTACCCTGGATAATATTTCCTATGGAGGGTTGTTTCAGCAGGACAACTATCCGACACATAAATCAGAACTTCTGAATTATATCTTTCACTTAAATAAATAATAAAGGTATTTGATAGTTGAGTTTAAGTGCTGGTGTGAATCCTAATTGAAAAGTTTACAGAAAGTTGTTTAATTCACGAAAAGCGTGACTACTAAATGTTTCCGTGTTTTAACATTTTTGGCCGTGAACACGTTTAATGAGGCAAACTCGTCTGATTATAAGTGCTTCACAAAAATCAGTCAATTTAACATTTTACTCCATTATATTGTAATCAAGCACAACTTTCATACAAAAATATAAACATAACATTTATTAATATTGCACAATATTTGCAGATAATAATGTCTTTATACAATGGAAGATCGACATTATACGGAATTTATATATATACTTATATTTATTAGATCCTATTAACGCGATTGTACATTAGTTACAGAAGACACATAGTTTATCTGTATGTTGTATCAGAATTGATGGCAACATTCCAGGTAACTTTGTTTGGGCAATGCGCCTATCAAGGAGCTCTTCATTTCAACCTGCAACATAAGAAGAAATGTCATAGATTATTTGAGTAAATGTGATAAGTTTAGTGTTCAATGAAAATGGCTCAGGTCCTAATAGTAGGACAAGATTATCTTATAATTTCGCTCCACATCATTTATAACATATATCTATATCTACAAACTAATGATTATTGCCACTTCAGTTTATGTCTCCCAATATGAGTATTTAAGCTTATGTTACAAATAAACGTTAAAATAGCACTTAGTTAAGTTGATCACTTAATAAAATTAACTTATTTTAAATGTAGAAACGTAACAACTACTTAGTCAATTTCAATTTTACTTTATTACGTCAATTTTACGTTTTACTTTATTAATTTTTTGGCCTGATTCTAACTGTTGAACATCTTTTAAATCACACGAATTATGATGTTTTGTGGAGTATTAGGTATGGGCCTCCACTATTTAGGGCTACAATAGGTCTGGAAAGATTCAAATCTTTGTTATCATTTATAAGATTTGATGATAAAAGAGCGGAACTATTCGTCGGAGAGAAGGATATATTTGCTGCTATGAGAGAAATAAACACCACGTGCCTTCAAACAATACATCCCATCTAAACCGGATAGATATGGAATGATTGTTTGGCGGATGTGCGACGCGTAAACCTTCTATCCTCTCAGTGGCTTGCTTTATACCGGAAAAGAACACAATGAAAGAACAGCTAAAGAAATAGGGAGTAGAGTCGTTGAAACTCTTAGGAAACCTTACCCGAAGTCGAACAGAAATGTAACCTGTGACAACCACTTTACGGATTATGATCAAGCATGAAGCATGTTAGTTAATGGACTAACTTTTGTAGGAACTGTGCGTAAGAATAAGAAGTTTCTTCTTAAAGAATTTCAATCCCGTCGAAATCGATGGGAACACTTTTCAGTGTTTGGATTCACAAGAAAAGTTAAGTTCCGAAGCCAAATAGAACTGTGGTACTCTATGTACAATGCATCACGATAACACTGATGTGGAGGAAGAGAACAATAAACCGGAAATAATTTTACAGTATAAAAAAACGAAGGAAGTTGTAATTCTTTTGAGCAGCTGGTACATGAATACATGTCCAAAGGACGCACTAATCGGTGGTTTATGGCATTTCTTTATGAATCGTTTAGATGTTGTTGGCGTGGCTACTTATTTTGTGTGGATAAATACTCACCCAAAGTGGCATGCAGGTGATCACACTATAAGAAGTGCTTTTGGGTTGATGTAGCAGAAAGTTTTGAGCAAGATCATCTCCAGATTAGATCTTCTAAGTGTCTTCAAAGCACAATTCTCCCACCTATAAGGCAAATTTCTTCTGAGATACAACCATCATCACCACCAACAGCAGATACTAAGAAGAGAAAGAGGTGCCACCTTTGCCCATAATCTGAAAGCCACAAAAATAAAACCAAGTTTGCAACCTCTGGAGTAACTCCGTATGGAGTCTTTCACTATGAACACATCACAAGTGCGATTGGAAACATTTGAACGCTGAAATGAAAAATGTTAAAACATATACATACTACGTGTAGGAAAGATAAACAATGTTAGTGTAATTGTGTAAAATAATTTCTTTACATAATTATATAATGTAAACTGAAATATTTAAAATAAATATACTTCGAATTACAAAAAAAAATTTAAACAATCGGTACAGGTTATGGCAATTGCCGTTGAATTTTGCATATTTGGACTTAAAGTATATAGTGGGCCTGGCAGGACCTGATTGTCCGTCTATGCTACAAAATGTCTTGCCCGGATAAGGGTCAAAGCAGACTTCCTTGTTTCACAACTCTCTAAATATTAAATAAAACGGAGTATCAAATTATTCCTAATCCTCCACATTTTCTGGGCTTATCTCTGAAGAAGTATTGCGTATTTCTACATAAAATTAAGCATTCGAAAGAAATTATAATCCCAATAGAAGGACATATCTCGTGCTACCATTGCAATTTTGGCAAATATGTGCAACGGTTTCTTGTACAGTGTGATTCAAGTAATAACAGATAAATAAAATACATGAATGCAGGTGGAAGATACTTGGACTATATTGAGATTGTTTATCTTCTTTTTTGTAGAATCTTCCGTACGTAATAAAACATTTTATCTAAGAATATATAAATCAGAGGTAACGAAGGAAAATATTAAAATTTCTACTAAAGGGGATAGAACCCAGATTCTGGTGGATTATCAGTGTGTTCGTAATCTGTATTGTTTCTCAATATTCGTAACGTTCATACTATGAGAACGAGTTTTATTTCACGAGTTTATAAAGCTTACTAGCTGATTACCAGACGTTGCCATGGTATTAATTTATCACAATGCTCTAGTTGGCAAGAAAAAGGCTTCTAGAATGTTTTACAGAGTTCTATTCTTTTCTAGAAGTTCAAGAAGGTTCTACAGCGTTCTGTTCGTTCTCTTTGACTAAACTTGGACTTAAATAACATCGAGACTGTCACCAACCAACTTAGTGAACATGAAAACTATGGATTTGACACTATTATCTGTAGTCTTCGATTACTTTTCTACATGTCACCCCTTCATAAGCCCCCTTAGGGGTGATAGAAGTGTTTTATAACACAGTATAGCCGTTTCACTGTTATGCTGGAACATTCTTGTATACACACAAACAGATGTACATCCATTATATATATATATATATA
>JAGDQP010000047.1:199012-253941 GCA_022664845.1 Lepisma saccharinum
GCATTTGCCTCGTGTGACCGAGGGAAACCAGGGAAAACCTCAGTCAGGATGTCCGGACCCGGGTTTGAACCCGCGTTCTCCCCATTGCTAAGCCAATGCTCTACCACTGAGCCACGGCAGCTGGGTATAACATTTTGAAAAATAATATGCAGGAAAAAATTATAAAATGCTTTTACACCCCTCAATTTTTCATTTATCGCTTCCTGATACCATCATGTTTCGAAGTACTGACATGAAGCACAAAGGTTGGTACGACTGAACATAGAAAGGTTTCATAATGATAGTATGAAAAATTCGTATATGGGTCTCGCAATGGTAAAAGAGTAAAGGGGATTCACATTGACTATTGCATGAATAGGGAGGGTAAAAAATTGGATTTTCTAAAATCGAAGTAAATAGCGTTGATAACGATAATTTCTAAGTCTAATATACGCTTTTACATATAATTATACATAATAATCAATGGTGGGTCCCACAAACCTACAGCCTGTCAAGGATTCCATAATGGTAGACGGATGTAAATATATATATATATATATATATATATATATATATATATATATACAAATTCAAATCCATATTCAATCCACTACTGGATGAGGCCTCTCCCGGATGGAGGAGTTGGTGTACTGTTCCCACGCTCATCAGATGTGTTAGAAGAGGAAAGCCGAAGCTCAACTGTGATCGCCACTATCTTTCAATCACACCACCTAACCAATTACACAACGATGCTGAGTGGACATTGATCCAGTCTATGTGCTTTATGTCTAGTGTTTGCGCCTTTTTTCCTGCGGACGTGAATTTGTTCCCAAATACCTACCACACCATGTGTTTATTCGACTTTATATTTTCGAGGCATCTTGACGCTTTAAACAATGTAAAGGTTAATATAAAGTGCCTTTTAGATTACAGTGAAAATAACTTTGTAGATTAGTACAAACGTAAGAGTGTATACAAACTTTAGTCCTGTTAGCTTTCAAATCATATCAGTTCATGCTTTCGATATTTACACGTGTATTTGGAAAAGTTCTATACAAATCACACTGCGCAACTTTAAAATTACTAGGAAGTATCAAATATTAAATATTTCACTATAGTGCTACTTAAGAAAATACATCTTACACCAGGTTGACAACTCTTCCCATCCAATGACATCACATTTAGCTTGTCAAAAATTTAATTTTGGGCGTACCGTGACATGTTTGTAACTAATAGGTAATACAAATTATTCAATTAAATAATGCAGTATCACTTGAAATGAATAAATTTCATAGCAGTTGGCAGCACTGTTCGTCTAATGAAATCATGTTAAACTTTGAATATCCATCCTATTGATTCAAATAGATATCCAGTTTCAAAGCTTTACTTTTACAAATTTGTGCAGAAATATTAATTTTATTTACTATCACAATATACCATTTTTGGGCTAGAAGTTGGACTCCTGTATCTCGTAAACCAAGTGATTTTCGAGCATATCAACTATCCTAGAAACATATTTTACAGGATTAGGGGCTGTTCGAAAATTATTAAAATGTTGAACTGTATGATGACCCGTTGGTAAAAATTAAGCGAGAATAAAATAATGCCACCATTTTTGATGATGTCATGGATCGAATTACGGCTCGAACTATTTAAGTGTCTCTTCTTTTTGAGTCCTCATATCTAGCCATGAGTAAGCTGCATGAGTCACAATTTGTATGATTCATGCGTATTATGACATTAGCTTACCGGACTAGAGTTCCCCTTCATTCGCAGCTACAGAAATTCAACAGTCTTCAACCGTAACTCGCTGCACGTCTAGTTTAGGTAATAAACCTCTCAATACAGCTATCAATTGAAAGATAGTGCTATGCTCTGCAATTTTTGAAGGAATTATTTTCGCATATTACCAATTGCTGAAAAGATACAACGCCGAAAATTAAAAAAAAATGAAGGAAAAAAAATATGTTTTTACAGTTTATAATAACTTATTTATTTATTTGTCCACTAATGAACCAAAAGTTCTAAAGAAATTGACATAATAGACATACAGTATAATCAAAAAGTATACACTATCATTCTACATATACATAAACATATAAACAATCTATATACACATACATGAGCATATAAACAATCAATATACATATAAATATAGAAACAGCATACATTTCAAGGTATGAACTTTCACTGTTTTAATCAGTTAAGTGAGATGTTAAACGCCGTTGATATTCACTTAGTGACATATTGAAAATATCATCATCAACCTTTACAATAACCTCATTACACAACGTCTGTGCACGAACCAAAAGTGAAAAACATATATGGAGATATACCTTTGAGCCCTTAGGATAAAATAGACGCGTCAGTCTGCCTCTTCACCTTGGTACATAAAACAAATTAGCAACCAAATAAATATAATCAATGCATCCATTAAAATTTTTTGTAAAATATTATACCGTCAGTTATGTCTCGTCTATTCTTAAGTTTTTTTTCACGTTTAATATTTTGCATAGATTGTCGTCGAAGTCATTGAGTACTTCATTTCCTATATGTTTGAAACAGATCCACTTAAGAATTTCCTTTTGAATGTTTTCAATTCCTGTTTAATATGTCTTTTAATGTGGGGACCAGATAAAACAGATCTTACTAAAGCATAAACCAATTTTAGTGAAGTTTGAGCTGAGAAATTAAACAAAGAGTTACGCCCTATGAAACCTAGTATTTTATAAACTCTTCTTAATAATGAGTAAATATGCTTTCCAAACGACAGATTGGATGAACAAAATGTGCCTACGTCATTTGCTTGAGTCATTCTTTCTACATTTTGGTCATTGATACTATAATTAAAAGTTATTAGATTTTTCTTCTTTGTGAAACAAACAATTCTGCACTTTTTGGCATTAACCTTAAAATACATATTATCACATCACTTGTTGAGTGCATTAAGGTCCGATTGGAACAGTTGACAATCATTATCATTAATAGGAAACTCGAAAACCGTTAAGTCTATCAAAAATGACCAGAGGACCAAAATTGTAATGTTGATTCCCTTCGGAGTAATGGGTATTATCTTTCTGAAACACTAGATATTGGAGGTTTTGTGAGGCTGGTGGAACATACTTGAATAAATCTAAGTTTATCGCTGATTACTTCAACTATGACTATTCTGAAATATTTAATGAATCAATTCGGGATTCAGTTCCTTTGCTAGTAAGTGCAAACGAACTTAAATGACACATATTAAAATTTAGAAAGGAAACGAGAAAGAAAATCACGTGTAACCGAAAGAGACAGAATATTACAACGAATTGCTTTTATAATATATAAAAGCACACATACTTTCTTAAAACGAAAACTTCTGTTCTTAGTAACGAACTTTACAAATTAATTTTTGTATCAGATAAACTAAACAGTCGTAGCTTGTTGGTAGAGCGTTGGTGTAACAATCACAAGGATCTGTGGACGATTCCGGAGGCGCCCGTATTTACTGATGGTTTCCAAGTTTATTCCTCAGTCTCACCAAGCTAACGTCAAGATAGTAGCAGAACACTAGACCCTGGCCGACTACCTACAAATATATTTTTTCACTCTATTCCGACCTAAGCCTTAGATGACTAAAAGCTATACATAAAATTCAGAAATTGAAATTCGTTTGGGAAAAGTAACAATCATAGCTGTACTAATATTGAAAATATTCAGATAAATTGTCCACTGGAAACTGAGTTCATGCATAGAAATAACAAATTAGTCGTTTGTCACATTTTCGATTAAGTGTCGAAATTTTCCTTTTTGCTAAACTTCCAACTTTCATACTCATTAAAAATAGTTTACATAAGGAAGACAGAGGGTTGGTTTCTTAAGGATGTATACTGATTAGGGCGGCTCGAAAAAATCGAAGTCTCCTAGATCTTTTTGTGGTAGCGCGAAAAAGTTGTGAACTCCCACCATTAAAAACTGTGCAAAATCTTACAGCTCTGAATTGATATCTTCTGTCGCCTCAATAGGCCCAAAATTCCCCAAATCGAACTAAAAATTCTTAAAATACAAAAATCAATAAATAATCAGAAAATCGGTTGATCAGTTTGCGGTAGTGCTTAAAAGTTACTATTTTCTAACAACAACACCTGCACAAAATTTTGGAATTATAAGTTAATATCTTCTGCCGCCTCAACGGCCCCGAATGTTGTAAATTGAAAGCAATTTTTTATGTAAATTCTCGTTATACTTACATCATTTTAATGCGAACAAAAACTGTATATTCCACCTTTCAAACATTCAAATTACAAAGGTATTATTGCTTTTGTATGTGGCGCATGGCAACAGAAACTTTTTGCTGCCTTTCAAACAAGCAAATCAGAAAAGCATTGTTGCTTATGTATCTGCCGCCTGGTCGGCGCCTTTGTTGTGTATGCTTGACTTGCTTGTGCCATAAGAATTGGTTTCTGCAAATCGTAAACTGTTCTAACACGTTTAATTGCTAAAGTAGTGTCCTTTCAGTATCGCGCATCTTTACACGTGTAACTGCAGCCGTGCATGTTGCATATGTTTTGTCGTATTGTTTTCCAAGAAAATTGTGTTATAGTTTAGCGTATCTCATCGTCACTTTTATAAAACAAAACATTGGTCAATATTAGAAATGGCAAATTCATCACAGACAAAGTTTTCACTTCGGAAAACGTTGGAATGTCCTATGTTTGGTGCACCAAAGGATTCTGTACGCATGCTGCCAATGTATGAGGACGTTATAAGATGTTGCGCTCATGAGAGATGGCGTATTGGTTCCGAAACTGATGGAAACAAAGAACAATGTTTTTCAGTTATTGCAGAAAGTGTTACTTTGAAGATTAAAAATTTATACTTCGATGCATCCATTCCTTCAGTTTCACATAAGCGTGTTTGTGATATGATACACACATATCATGGAAAATATCGTTCAATTATGAAAAATATACAACCTGTTGAAAGAAGCAAGACTACTCGGGAAAATGTCGAGAAGTTTAAAATAGAAGCAAAAAGACTGTTTGACATATCTGTTTGTAAATGTACGATTTTTTCAGAGTTTATCTGTCCTAAAGAATGCAAAGTACCTGTAAACGAACAGGCGTTCCTCACTGACCAAAGAACTGAAAGAAAGATGTTGATTGGAAGTATTGATGTTCGAGAAACAAAACGGCTCAAGAAACGTCAAATCCGAAAGGAAGAGAAGGTTGGCAAAACAGGCGTCTGCTGCTTCTTATTCAAGCTATTCGGTAGAGTATGAACACGAAACTAAAATAGATGTGATGGAAGTGGAGACGGAGGAAGACCAGCAGGACACCAAGGACGACGCGTCTTACACATTTGCAAGCAAATCTCTTCAGCATTCCTTATTGAGTGGACAAATGCGTTTAAAACTGGATCATACAGCTCTTGTCAGTCAAAGATATGGTGTGTCCAATAGAGCCACGGCTGCTATTACATCGAGTGTTATGCAAGATTTGGGTTTAATATCGGATTCAGACACCAGCCTCGTCACAGATAGAAATAAAATACGGAGGAAAAAATCGAGAATTAACCAAGAAATAGTCTCAAAATCAAATGAAAATCTGCCCATTCTATCGGGCCTTTACTTTGATGGACGCCATGACAAAACTTTAACAACTGAACCACTCGAGAGCAAGTAGATCCAAAAAACAATTTTAGAAGAGCATTACAGTATTGTATCGGAGCCTGGTTCCACATACATGGGACATGTTACACCTCAAAGTTTATCTAGTCTTGACATTTCCAACAGTATATACGAATACGTGACAAATGTGTTATTGAATGATTTTAGTAACCTTATTGCTATCGGTAGTGAACACAGGAGCATTTAATGGTGTAATTCGGATGCTTGAATTGAAACTTCAGAGACCAATCCAGTGGATTATCTGCTTATTACATTTCAATGAGTTGCCATTACGACACCTATTTAATTCAATAGACGGCAAATCGTCCGGTCCCACGCGTCTTCCAACGGAGACATTGGACGCAATTTGAAAGAGTGCGAAAAGCTTCCGCTTGTTCCCTTTAATAGTATTGAATGCGATTTGCCAGACATTGATCCTGCCACCCTAAGCTCTGATCAGAAATACTTATTAGACATTTGCACCGCCATTAATTCTGGCTTTTGTTCTTCAGGTCTAGCTAAGCGTGAACCGGGAACGTTGAATTTGGCCCGTTGCCTAACAACTGCCAATCGAATACTGATATTGTATGTATCTACATCAGACCCATCAAATGAGTTGCTGACTTTGGTTGTCTTCATTTAAAGAGTCTATGCACCCTCGTGGTTCCGTATTAAGATTCATCACTCCATAAAGGACGGTGCTAGACACCTGTGGCATTTTATCAGCTCATCTCGGTACTTGCTTAAGAAGTATCGTGACATAATCGGCCCAGTAATTTATCGCAACGCTTACTTTTCAGCTCCAGAAAACTTGCTTTTGGCCATGTTAACTGATGAAAGATGCCATATTAGGGCTCTTGCAGTTCGGCGGATTATCAAGGCAAGGAAAACTCTCCAAGATGGAAATTGTGTTGTTCGCAGATTCGTTATTCCTGCTGTTAACTTTGAAGCTACAGATTATGTAGATCTCATTGACTGGCAAGCTTGTTATGTGACATCGCCTCCAGTTCTCAGAGGTATCAAAAATCATGAGCTTCTGAAAATGATAAAGGACGGTGTACCAATGGACGGCTGGGACTTTATTAAATTTCCTTCACACACGCAAGCAGTTGAGAGGATTGTGAAACTAGTCAGTGAAGCCTGTGGAAAAACAGTTGGAGCGCAGAACAGGGATGAACTTATTAGAGCAACACTAGAATCCAGAAAACGAATGTCAAAATTTGAGTCCAAAAAAGATTACAAACAATAACGCTTTTATAGTTTGTGTACTTGAAAGATTGAATAAAGTTTCTACTCTCATTAAAATGAGGTAAGTGCAACGTGTATTTATTCAAAAATTTGCTTCCAATTTCATTGTTTGGTGCCTTTGAGAGGGCATAAGCTACTAACCTATAATTATAAAATATTGTACAGTTGTTGTTGTTTAAAAAATAACTTTTAAGCAATACCGCAAATCGATCAACGAAATCTCTGATCACTATTTTATGTATTTTAAGTATTTTTAGTCCTGCACTCGAAATTTCGGCCTACTGAGTCGACAGAAGATATCAATTCGGAGCTGTAAGACTTTGCACACTTTTTAATGATGGGAGTTCACCTTTTTTCCTCTCTACCGCAAAAGCATCTAAGATAATTCGAATTTTTCCTCTTCCATTAAAATGAGGTAAGTGTAGCATGTATTTATTTGAAAATTTGCCTTCAATTTCCAAAATTCGGGGCCGTTGAGGCGGTAGAAGATATTAACTTATAATTCCAAAATTTTGTGCAGGTGTTGTTGTTAGAAAATAGTAACTTTTAACCACTACCGCAAACTGATCAACTGACTTTCTGATTATTTATTGATTTTTATATTTTAAGAATTTGTAGTCCGATTTGGGGAATTTTGGGCCTATTGAGGCGACAGAAGATCAATTCAGAGCTGTAAGATTTTGCATAGTTTTTAATGGTGGGAGTTCACAACTTTTCCGCACTACCGCAAAAAATATCTAGGAGACTTCCATTTTTTAGAGCCGCCCTAATACAGATGTTAAAATTCGATTTGAATTCGTTAGAGAATGCAGCAACAATTTCAGTAACTAAATTCAATTTAGAAAGAACAAATAAATATGTAATAATATGCACATAATTGAGGCCTGTTATTCTAAACCCTTTAAGTTTGCTTTTCACTGAAAATGAATTTGTTTCACTCAATTTAACTCTGAGGTTCCTTATATTTTTCAAGAAGCTGTTTCAGGAGCGAGTACCTCTTTAGATCAAAATTAGGACCACAATATCCTAAGAAGAATGCTTATATTTGAATAACATTGTATGTTTAATTATTAAATTCATAATGTTGAAAATTGGGGTACGTTTATAAACCACATTTACTTTGTATTAAAACCACAACGTTAACAAGCAAGACAATGTTAGAGGCCTTTATTTTAAGGACTTTTAAACTCATTCTACGTTATTGTTATGCTAAAACCCAACACAATATATCAATTTTTCACGATGTTAGCCTTCAGACGGCATGAAAACATGACATTTATTGTAGACTCTTACAACGCATTTATGTATATCATTATAGCTTAACAAATATTATTTTTCCCCTCAGAGTTTGATTTGCTCTCCTCTAAAATTTGTCAAAATAGACTTAACGTGGTTTAGCATCACAGACTTCAATTGGCTTCACAATCACCATAGAGCTTCTGTCTTAATGAAATACACCAATATTAAAAAATTCAAACTGTATTTTTAATGTGTTTACCTTTGAACTTGTGTTAAAAATTACGTTTTTGAATACCGCTGAAATGTAATCAGGATAATTGCGAAATATTTTAGCCCATAGAGAAGTAATGGGAGGGTAGAAACTTTCTTTCAAACCGCCCGTGGCTAAACCATTTACTTCATTCTATAGCTCCAGCTTTATACTATAATTAGATTCAAAATATTTGTTTAATCAAGAATCAAATAAAAGTGAACAGAACATTACAAACTGTTTTACCGCTTCTTCCTCAGTTCTGAAATATAGTCTTAGAATCACGCGTTGAAGTCCACTCAGTGGCTGGATATTTGGAAGGAACAACCAAGAAAATAAAAATTTCTCATGGACAAATACGAAAGGCGAAATTGTCCTTCCTTCGAATAAATAGTCAAGCAACTTAAATGGCATTTATTTCCTATAAGTTTAGTATTAGCTTGATTTATTAATATCAGAACAAAGAACTGTTGATTTTAAACTTTTATTTTCCATCAACAAAATGTTTAAACTTTGTGCTTGTTTTATCAAATATTATTAAGTCTTAAAGCTAGAACATTAGCACATTGTATCACAATGAAAAGAGCAAAGTGAAGCAATAATCTTTGAAAAATAATTTAAAGTTTTATTGACTTTGACAATTAATCTAATCATAAATCCTTCATTTCTTTAATTTTTCTTGAATTCTACTGTTCCATTATAAGTACCAACTTTATAAACATCATATATTTGTCCTAAATTGAACAATTAGTTTACATTTTTTTACGGAATTTAGCTCAAAACATATGTATGTTTACAATAGATTACATTTTTCTGATGTTGGCGTATGGTCTTCATATGGTCTTTCAGCATTTAAATAATGTATGTTATATATATATTTGATTATTGTTCTATCACCGTATGGAAATTTTTAGTTTTTTGAAATTATGGAAAATTTTTGAAGTTAAGTGCTGAAACATTTAACAGAACAAAAGCACGTCTTTGCCTTTATTTCGACTAAAAATCTAGTATTTTACGAGAATAAGCTCCATATTTAAATGCAAAGCCATTGCAGAAAAATAGCTAAGAGTTTTACTTAAACACTTAACATAAAGTATTGAATCTCCTTCCTTTGCTTTCCCCGACTCGTTAACATTTTTATCAAATCTAAACACAGAATATCTTACATCGAACAGTTCGCTATCATAAAGCTCAGCTTGCAAAGAACAAAGCAAAATTTTTAGTTTGATTACAACCCTGGATTCTATCATGGGTGAAATTTCACCCGACAGAAAACTTCAAAACGATGCCACTAGAGTACAGTTCAATGCAGAGAGTAATGGTTCAAGCTAATCTTCCTTTACGCAATCCACTTTTGGCTGAAATCGGGAGATGTATTGCGCACATTGCACCTTCGTTATTAACACATTTTACATAAGATCGAGTGAAAATTCACCGATGATAGTCATTACGTCATTATTTTGTAGAACTCATTTTGGTTTTGTGGAAATGTTTCATTGTCTTCAAATGGGCAAAAGATTGCATAGCTATGAGAACGAATATATTAGCAGAAGAGTAAGCGTACTATGGTGAAAGTTGTGAACATTTCGAATATTCAGTTGCTGAGGAAGATCACGTGGACATAGACAATGGTCACAATGACTATATGTGAGTGGAATAGGTGATAGAGACGAAGACCCTGACTTAAATTACATTCTTCAGTGATTCCTTTCCTACAGAAGAAGAAGTATTCCAGCAATCAGCACCACCAATAACAACGACAACGTAAGAGTCCCATAATCCTTGATAATATTATTCCTTCCCCTGAACCTACGAAACCTGGAGTAATAGAGAATTATAATAGAAAAGGAGGAAGAGTAGATATATTTGATCGACTCTAAAATTTCTCATATAGCCAAAAACAAAAACACGAAGTTTGCATTTTGCTGGATTGTGTGGTGTAAAAAATGCAGCTGTCATCAATGCCAACATTATTTTGGGATAGAACAAAGCAACGGATACACATTAATCTCACGACTACACTTTCTTCACAATTTATTATTGGCTTTGGTAAAACCTTAGATGGAAAACCATTTCGTAGCGAAGAAGTTTGAATAAAGATTATGGACATCTTGAAGCTCAATGGTTCATTTCAACCACCTGAGGAAATTTAACCAGCTAGAAGAAAAAGCACAGCAACACAAGGAAGGTCCTTCATGTCTAAAACAAGCGACAAAAATGTAATGTCTAATGTATAAAGAGTAGGTAATTTCTGTCTGGTGATCTTAGGAGAATTGTATGCTCCAGATGTAAGTAGGCATGTCTAAAATACATAAATTCTTCTATCTATTGTTTACACGTTTCATCAACGTACAAAACTTCTAAATGAAAAACAAAATAAACATTCCCTATGCGTATGATCAGTATTTCTTAAATTTAAGATTTAACATTTCATTGCATTTGTTTATCCATTTTCTATAGCATGTAGAAACATCAACAAAAGGAATATAAAATATAAGTTCACTTTTATTTCAGAGTGTATATTGATATTTTTTATGAACATTTAAACGCCGAAGGACTCAAATCCTGCGTCGTGGCTTTAAACCAATATAATTCAGCCCCTTATTAAGCTAGGAAGATAATTTTGGTATCAGTGTGTTCCTGAAGGATGAAGCTTGCCGCCGATATGCATTTTATGTATGTGGGGGTACCATGGTGGAGAGGGGAGGGTAAAGTTAGTTTTTTTTGCATCAGGTATTTTTGGGGGGCATTCCCCCTGACGGTTCAGTCATAAAAAATGGAATGTGAAGCAATGAAGTAGTCCACTACACGCTAATATCTTTAAAAAAGTACTTGTTGCTTATATGGGGAAGGGAGGGACAAAATAGGCCATTTTTTTGTCTCAGTTTTTTACGTAAATTACCTTTATTTTCTGGACGGTTCCATATAAGACAAGATATCTTTTCACTGAATTGGTCTAGAAGCATAATTCTTGTTGCTGTATGTTCTACGGACAATAATAAAAAATGGTGTGCATATAACGTGGTACTATGGTGAGGGGGGGAGGGTCGAATGTCGAATTACATGAATTGTTCTGAAGATATTTTTTTAGTATATTTCCTACATAAAACGAATTCATTTCGCTTTTATTTTCAGTAAAACACAATAATTCTATTTTCTTAGACACATAGACACACACTCACAATAATTGCTTGTAGAAATAAAAGTGTAACTTACTTCATTTCCACGCATAATTTCTTGTCTAGAAGCTATGCTAAAAATAGAAAGCCAGCCAGTTTACTGGAGTTGAGGTGAATTGTTGACAAGTGGAAAATATAACAGAGGTCTCGTTGCCGGCAGCGAAGTACGAATCACTGACCACAAGCAGTAAAGCCAACCTATCCCTTCCATGACTCCCGCCCCCTCTCAAACGCGAAAAATATTTCAACCGAGGCTTCGTTTTTCTTAGTCATTTGCAGTGTTGCCACACTTGGTACAAGTATGCCTTATTCAACCCCTGTTGCAATTCATAGACCCGTAGGTACCAAGCTGGCATTTTCAGCCCTTTTTGTAAATGAGTTGGTACGATTCTACCCAATTCAGCACCATTTAACAATTACATGTCAAGTTTAAAAACGTGTCAGTTTGTTCTAAGGCTTTCCTGCATCTTACGTTACTCATATTGTGTGTTGAACTCATTCAAAATACTGTTGAAGATTTATTCTGTGACGTTGGACCACCTAACTGTGTGTGGAAAATCAGTAATTCGGACATGGCCAGGGGAAAGTGCAAACATGATGTTCAACAAATAATGCTAGATTTGCACATGAAGAAAAAAGAAGCAGGGGAATTTTTAGTATCTGTCACTTCTTGAAAGATTTTGAGAAAAATCAATTGAAGCACACGCACAAGCGCTATTGCTGATTCGAAGTCTGCAACAATTACCGACTGGATAACAGGAGCAGAGATTATAAAAGTTAATTATGAGCCGAGTCTACTATTGTTGGTATTTTGTACCGCTGGATAGATGGAAGCTTCCCAGCATTCGGTAAGTCGATAATAATGATAATAATGGTGGTGATGATTATAATGTGCTTTCAACAAAATATTAGCTATATATTAGCTACAGTATACTTGTTACAAAACATAGTAGAATGAACAGTAACTGAATGCATTTTAGCTCCGTGTTATAGAGCAATGTATTACAATGGCGTAGAAAAATTGAATTCAGCCCACTTTGTTTCAATTTGGTACTATTTTTCAGCCCACTCCAAAACTAGGACTGTGGCAACACTGGTCATTTGAGAAGTATTTGTGAGTGGAATCGGTAAAAATTTATCGTTCTTTCATTTTTCGGTTACAGTCAATTTTGAAGTGAATTTTTTGTGTAATATAAAACTGTGGACGCAGGCAGGGTAATTGTGAGAAATTGGTTCAGTGGTGTACCTCGTTATTTCTATAGAGGGGTATTAATTTGGAAGCTCACGAAACTTCAAATTCGATGGAGGCGCGAAAGTGTCTTTCTGAAAAAGACATAGAGGATCTACTCGATGAAGACACTGATTTTGAAGACTTGGAGGGACTTGTGTTGGATGAAGAAGAGGAATATGCTGGAGAGGCGAGAAGGGGGATCGATAATGAGGTTTTTATTGATGATGGAGATGATGAATCTGACAACGATCCTCAGCCCTCAACTAGTCAAGCCTCAGACTGAGTGAAGGCTGAAGGTCGTTTCAGACAGTGAATACGAACTGTTTCACAATTCAGTGGAGCTGTTGGAGTTTCTGTGAGGAATCTTACAGATACGAGTACTCTTTGGTTCTTTTTGACGAAAGCGGTGCTCGATATTCTGGTGCAGCAAACAAACCTGTATTATCGTGTTTGTTGCGATAAATACGGAGTTGATTTGAGAGAACAAAAACTTCAGGTTACTCTTCACGAATTGTATCTCTTTTTGGCAATACTTATACACATGGCGCACGAAATCAAATAGACATTCAGACTCTATTGGTAGACTGACGAACTCTACCACCAGGTATAGTTCGGTAAGACCATGTCTCCTGATAGATTCCTTCACATTCTTCGCTATCTTCATTTCGAAGACATTCAGAAAGCTTCAAATCGTGCTACAGATCCCAATTATGGTAAGTTATGGAAGTTTCGCTATTGATCTACTCAATGCTTCATTCAAGACATTTTTCAGTCCAACTGAAAAACTTTCTCTGGATTAAGCTATTGTGCTATTCAAAGGTCATGTGGGTTTCAAACAGTATATTCCGAAAAAGCACAAGAGATTCGGGATAAAGGTATTCGAGATCTGTTGTGCCAACGGATATACTTGGAACATGCTTACGTACTTGGGAAGGATGCACGATTTGGATACTTCTGAGAGGACTGTGACTGAAGCCATAGTTCACAAACTTCTAGGAGAGTTGGGGGAGTTGGCCATAAAGGTTTTATGGACAACTACTTCTCTTCTACTGAATTGTTTGATGAACTAAGGCTCTTGAATATTTATTACTGCGGTACGGTTGCACCTCGAGGTAAGAACATGCCACGTGACCTTTCTTCTAACAGGATGAAGAAAGGCGACGTGGATGTATGCGTGTGGTAAGTACATTTTTTTTGCTATGAGTTTTGTTCTGAATTTTTATCTCGCTTTGTATTACAACAATGGCTACCATTTTTTTTACATTATTGGCACAAGTGTATTGCCTACACATTAGCTTCATTTTGTCAGCGTAGGGTGACTGTAAGGGTTGCCAGGGTTCCCACATCCTATTTATTCATTTTTTAGGATTTTTGTTTCTTCTTCTTCTTCTACGAATAGGGCGGGAATTACACAAGTGTTATCTCATTGACATCTATGATCCATAATATTTCCAACGATGTATGAATCATGACTCTGTAATAATTAGGGAGGTCACCAGGGCCGACAGCGTGAAGGTCTGCAACAGCCCTTCGAAAATTATATACAGGGCGTTTTTATAAGAACTTTGTTCTGAAATTTTATCTCGCTTTGTGTTGCAGCAATGGCTACCGATTCTTGTATTGTTGTCACAAATGTATTGCCTACACATTAACGTCATTTTGTCAGCGTAGGGACAATGTCAGGGTTGCCAGGGCCCCCAAATTCTATCTTTTCATATTTTTTTTTAGGATTTTGTTTTGTTTCTTCTTTATCTACGAGTAGGGCGGGAATTCCACAAGTGATACATCGTTGGAATCAGTGTTCCATTAGCTTTCCAACGAGGTATCAAGCATTATCTTGTGATAATTAGGAGGGACACCAAGGCCCCCAATGTGAGATTTTACGATTTCGTTCAAATCCCTGCCCGGTGTATAAAGGTTAAAAAGTTACATGAGTAAATTTTCACCCATGATAGTAAAACGATACCTGAAAACATGATATCCAACAAGGGTTAACAAATGAATTTGATTTTGAATTAAGACCGTTCGTTTTCTGGAAATAGACACCTATAACCGGAGATTTATAGATGTGATGATCCCCTGATATTGTTCCCAGGCATTTCGAATTTACTACTTTTCTACTGACGTGGGGCAGAAGGTTCATATGCCACCTAGTGGCTACAAGGTAGGTTGATGGTTTAGCACCCTTGAAGGCACTTTTCACATTGCTTTCCTCATACTGTTCTCCACTAAAACCGAAACTCGTTATAGGAAATGTAGGTTACAGAGCAAGTGGCGGAGGTACAAGTGCCTGGTCTGATGGTCAAGTGAACCATTCCCCTTCTTCTCGTTTTTGCTATAGGTGGCCTCTCCTACATCGGTCGGTTTAAAGACAGTTGTCTTGAATTTCCGCATGGTATATGGAGTGACTTTCGCACAAAATCTTTCACAATAAATTTTCTTCTAGCTACCACGAGGTGTCTAGTAGACATTTCACTTTATTATAGCCACATACTGTTCTAAATAATATTCATTTCGTCTCACCTTTAGTTAAAAATTTTGCTGATAAAAGAATCTCAAATACTTTAATAGTTGAATTTTCTTAGGACATATTTGTTCTTTGACATTATCACAGAAAAATTGGCAAATAATAACTTCGACGTTGTTTCCTTCCCCTGTTACTGGCCAAGCTTGTATGTATTCTGTAAATTATTCGATAAGATTTGGAGAGGCGTTTGGTTTATATCCTGCACTTTGTCTTCAGATGTTTCTCAATATTTATCTTCATCTTCTGCAACACCAAAATAACTAGACATTGTCTCTTGATTTGTTTTCCAGTTCATCTACTGTATATACAAAGAAGTTTTTATAGCAAAGAAATTCCTTTACTTCGTACTTTACTAATTTGTTTTCTTCTTCTAGACTGTATACACGTTTCTGTGAAAGTACATTTTTTAATTTAGCCTTTCCAGTTCAATGTTTTGATTGAGTTCCTTCACTTCATTCATTACTTAACTATGTGAGTTAATATTTTTGCTCCCGATATTGTTCTAATTCTGACATTATTAATTATTACCACCATTTAGACCGAATATATATGATAGTCTTACTGTATAACTTGCATGCAAAGTACATGTTCATTCTACAATAATCTGTTGAGATGTCAATTTCTTACACTTCATTACACAAACCTTGCTAAAACCTTTCACTATGGAGAGTAATAAAAATCATCCTCATTCACCGACACAGTTTTCCTATTACCTGTAGAACAGATCTCTCAAACCTAGTGATATATTGAAAGTGAATTAAGATTTTCGAGGGCTTTTCTTCCCTTTTATTCTCCATTTTGAACGGGTTTATACAAATTATATCCTTACCTCTCTGTTAGTTGAATCAAGGGCCTAGTAACAGGACTACTAGGTTTATGAATGTAGCACACAGTTACAAAATAATGTATAAGAACACTACGGAATTCTTTGGTTTGAGTTTCTTGGTAATTGTGGCACAAATTGCTCCCACATTAAGCAATGTGTAGAGAATGGATATGAGTGTATATGGAAGGTATATTTTCAATTTGCCGAGACACAAAAAGCGAAGAAAATGATTGGCAACATGATGTTCATTTGAATAAACTTTCAGTCCAATGCACCCTATATTTTGTTCGATACGCCTCGGATCGTAAAACGATTTCTCTTCGTTATATGGCAGGTAAACATGCCATATGTTTGTCTACTAGAATTATGCAACCCATGTTGTGACACGGACAGAAAACTGTTGTAATGTGAAAGTATAACTTTTCATTTGTTGTGTTGCAAATGAACAAAAAATATTCGTAACACTTATCCAATGTGTACCGGCAAATACATAGCATTGTGTAGATACATATATAAATCTTCATTAAAGGACTTAATTTTAAATGGAAAAACACAATTCATGTGACGTTAGAAATGAAGATCTCTTTGACAATCTATCTACCAATATGTTCCATAAACAACTATTCGAAAGTTCAAATATTGCCAATTTTAAAAATCTATAAATTTTACGTTTTTCTTTTTTAATTTCAGCGCAAAAGTGTATTTTGGGACTTTGTCCATGCTGAAGAGAGGTGCTATTACATATAAAACATAAAAACAACAGAGTGGACACACACATGGACGTTACTTTTGTTATAATATGACGAGAATGGAAGATGACGCCATGTGGTGGGATCTATAAAAAAAACTCTTGGTGTTACCTGACTTGTTTTTCTTGGTTGTTTTTTTTTTTAAAAAAAAAAGAATATTGTGTATGTTCTGTTTTTCTTTTTTTATAGGTATAGTTGACATTGTTAATCGGAAAAGGAATTATTGTTTTCTTACATGTAGTAGCATCTTGGAATTTTGACATAAGAAAGGATATTTATGGATGCCATAAGATGGAGTATCAGATAATTCAACTTAGAAGAGAAAATACTAATACTGGTAGGTATATCAGAGTGTAAAAATGATAAATGTCCTGAAGTGCTGTTTTTTGTATTGTGGTCATAGTTGTCGAACTATTTGAAGAGAACCTAATTGCTCGACACTAGTCTTTGGTGTAATAAATGTTCAGCTGTTGTCGACTCTGGAATTTATTTTGGGAACTAATATACTACAACAGGTACTATTGTTTCATGACTGCAGATGTTCCAGAGGAGTGTGAACTTTCGTTTACTTTTAGTTTACAATGATAGATATATAAATAATATTTACTTTAACTGGCGCAGTAGAAATGGCTTCAACTGATATGGCAACTATACCCAAATTCGACCGTTTTGACCCCCGAGACCATGAGTATCGAAGTGAACTTAGAACAATTCAATACCTTTTGCGAAATGTACGAATTGACGGAACAGAGAAAGGTGATGATGTTTATATCCTCTATTGGACATAGTATTTATCCATATTGAGAGACTTATGTTCCCCGGAGTTAGTAAAGGAACAATCATTTGTGAGCCTCTCTACTAAGTTAATTGATTTCTATGAGTAAAGATCAAATATCGTAGTGGAACGCTACAAATTCCATTCCATTAAGCAAAAGGAATTTCAGGGCTCCCGAAATTTTGCCATGGCGCTAAAAAAACAACCAAGAAAAACAATAGTCAGGTAACACCAACAGTTTTTTATAGATTCCACCACATGACGTCATCTACCATTCTCGTCATATTATAACATCCACCCCTTCTCCTTAGAAGACCAGAAGACTGAGTGGAAACAGGTGTCAAAAGTTCCAAAAGTCATGAAAATAGGTTACGTTTACTTAACCTTTCTTTTTACAGATCCAACATATTATCCTAATATAGCACCTGAATACATAACGCTGCCATCATATTGGTCCAATCTAGCACCTGGTTACTTGTCGATAATAATGTGATAGCCAATACCCATAAAAGTTCCATACATTATTATTATTTTTTTAAAAAACAAATTTTCACCAATTAAAACTCTTATCACAATAATATCATTTCCCTTTCTTGTACAAAAAACTCTAAAGTGCTATAGTTCCATCTCACTCAATTAACATTAATTCAACATAACTTTATTATTTTATTTTCACGCAATTAACAGTAACTTCACATGGTTTTATTATTTCTTTATCTCTTCTCCCTTCCTTCCACTTGTTTTCAAAAAAGAAAAATTGCACAGAAAAGGCTTAATGTGGTTTAACATAACTGAAGTAATATTTTAAAAGATTAGACTTTATTCCAGTTTTCATTTTTCATTAAATGTATAAAAATTCTCTGTTTTATAAACTATAGATGCAAACCAATCTCATTGCTCCAAATAACCAATTAAATATAATCTTTCATCCAATATGGCGCAGAGCGTAATCTGTTGGAACACCGTATACCTTTAGGCAGTGATGTATTTGTGTCTGAACATTGTGGGGCGTCTTGGTCCCAGTTTTCCCGATTCTTTACTCTCTCTTTACCGTGCTGTGGCTCGAATTTATCAAAATGAATCTGATGTCTGTGATATACCCTTTCTGTATTATTAAGCTTCACTAAATAAGTATTCACACCGATTTGTTTGATTAGAAAGGCTTTTAAGAATTTGGGTAATGAGGACTGATGATTTTTTAGCCATATCGTAGTTCCTTTATCTAAAGCTTTTTCAATGACCTTGGGTTTAGACACATGAGGTTTGTACGCTTCCAAATTATATCTGTTTCTTGGTACATAATTGTAAATAAGTGAACTTGGTGTTTTCCCGCCCACTGTAGAGACCGAGAACTTGAGTGAATAATTTATATCCCTCAACCAATGAAATATTATGTTTTCATTTAAAGTGCCATGGAAGCTTAATAGATTTTTGTTCAACGCCCTTTTTACCGTTTGGACGGACTTTTCTGCTTGCCCATTGCTGGATGGTGAATAGGGCGGAGAGTGGACCAACTTCATGCCTCTTGTTGAACAAAATCGATTAAACAATTCGCCTGCAAAAGGTGGACCATTATCTGTAACCATAACTTCTGGATACCCATAATAATGAAAAAACTCCTCCAATCTCTTACAAGTCTCATCAGTACCAATATCTTGAACTGAAGATGCTTGTATCAGATGAGAATAACTGTCGGCTATAAGATGGAGTATCAGATAATTCAACTTAGAAGAGAAAATACTAATACTGGTAGGTATATCAGAGTGTAAAAATGATAAATGTCCTGAAGTGCTGTTTTTTGTATTGTGGTCATAGTTGTCGAACTATTTGAAGAGAACCTAATTGCTCGACACTAGTCTTTGGTGTAATAAATGTTCAGCTGTTGTCGACTCTGGAATTTATTTTGGGAACTAATATACTACAACAGGTACTATTGTTTCATGACTGCAGATGTTCCAGAGGAGTGTGAACTTTCGTTTACTTTTAGTTTACAATGATAGATATATAAATAAAGGTTTACTTTAACTGACACATATTTACTTTAACTTTTTAACGCAGAGATACGCGTAGTATTCCGTATGCATTTAAAGCCCACGTGTTACAAGGTGTGTCCAAAGATTCAGTGGTCACTGTTATTTCTGAATCGGAGAGGCAAATGAAATACCTGACCATCTCATCAAAGGGCGGGTAACGGTCTGCGTATGGGTAAGCAAGGGTGGTTATGATGTTTTCAGAATATAGGTACATCTTGAAATCTGCAGCCTTTGATCCAGGTCTAAGTTTTCAAATACAAAATATTTATGTTGCGTATCATATAAACTAGAAATTTCTAAAAAATTGTTAAGGTGGTCAGATTTTACTTACACGTTCCGATTCAAAAGTTAACATAGAAAGTTAATAGTGTAGTCAGATTATAGAAGAAATAAACAGTTCTAAAAGAGTAGAAGGTTGAGGTGATCGTGATGTCTAGGAAAGGCAGATGCCGTATCATAGTCACAGAAATCAACCCTAATACCAAGAAAAACGCAAAATTAACACAACTGAGTTATAGGATAAACGGGGGCTATTTGAGTCAAGGGGCTATTTGGGTCAAACTTAAGAAAAAATGCCACTGCCTACTTAATATGCGCACCAGTACGCTGAACCTTCCTTCAGTTGTGAGTTCGTTGGCAAAGGGCAGTATGTGTTTGTCTTTGATCTGCTACTTTCTTACCAGTTGCTGTGAATTTACGACTATTCTCAGCAAGGTGAGTTGCAATACTTCATATTTTGCTTTGATATAAAATAGTGACTGCATGAAAAAAGTTGCTGAACCTGTGTAAATGCATATGTTTGTAAAATTATTACCGTGCTCTTAAAACAGAACGTCCGCATGTTATAAACCCCATTTTTGGTGCTCTCCTCTGTCTAGTGTGAATGTAGTACGTTCCTATGTAAGCATGTGCGAAACGGGGCTATTTGATTCAGGTGTAAACTTATGAGAATTTATTTAATTTATGGATTTTAATTTTGTATTTATGGTTTAGACTATATGATGCATGTATGTAAAACCAAATATTTTATTTTATTTTTAGATGGTACGGACATACAAATCAAAACATAAATACAAGTGAAATAATGAAGACATGGAGAAGACCATCGAAAGTGTAACAAAAGGTGATTTGAGTTTACGTGGAGCTTCTCAGCTCTGCAATGTAAATTTGAAACTTTGCGAAGGAAAGTGCAGGTCGAAAGGTTTAGATTAACATTGGGTGATAATAATGAAATAGTTCAAAGTGCAAAACCGAAAGCAATAGGACACCCCACAGTACTGACAGAAGAACACGAGGAAGAGTTCGTCTTGCGAATTTTGACTCTCGAGGAAAAAAGACTAGGGGGCACCCCTGAAACGATTCGTAAAGCTGTGCATCGATAAGTAATAATAAATCAAATTCCGCATCCTTGCAAACATAAAGGATTAGCCGGTGAAGATTGTTTTTCAGGTTTCATGAAAAAACATCCGAACTTATCATTACGAAAGTCTGAGTGACTTTCAAGAGCTCGTGCTGAGGAAATTAATAAGGAAGTTGTGAGTGATTTTTTCTGTTGAAATCTGTTACTTCGACGATTAGTGTCAACACAAAACCACAGCGTATACACAATGTGGGTGAAACAGGGTTTTCTCTTAACAACAACCCAAACAAGGTCATTGCCAAGAAGGGGAAAAGAAGTGGTTGCTCTCACTAGCGTCGAAAAAGGCGAGAATGTCTTTTTGATAGTCTCTTGCAAAGCAGTTGGACAATACATCCCAATTTGTTATTTTTAAAGGTCAGCGTATGAGATAAGAACTCGTCAACAATCTACCACCGGCTTGTCATGTTTCCTTATCAGATAGTGGTTACTTCAATGAATTGGTGAGGGGAAATGTTTATTAATGTTGTGTTTTTCACAAATTATATATAAAAGGCTATAATTTAAACATATACATGAACGCTAATGTGATTAATGTAAACAATGTTGATACAACGATAGACCCAAATAGCCGCTTGAGCGACCCAAATTGCCCAGTGATTATTACTAGTCTTGAATTCTGCCATCTTTATTTTAATTTCGTTTTCAGAATTTCCATGACTTAACAGGTTCTTTATTCTTTAGTATGTTGTACTATAATAATGTACGTAGATTATGGCATAATTATTTCAACTCGGGTTTTGGAAATTTTGACTTTTCTCTTACTATACTCAAATAGCCCCGGTCTACCCTATATCTGGTTTCCGAATTTCTACGATCTACAACTTCTGAAGAGAAGACATCCAGTCGTCACACTGAAATTAAAAACGAAGATGACATCAACAATGGCCTTGACGTAGTTCCGCACGTTTCCACGATACATTACACGTCTATGAGCAGAATATGAACCAACTAATTATCCAATGTACTGAATTTTCATACCAGTAAATTGTATAGTTTCAAGGCGTAGCTGCAGCAGAATCTATCAGAGGGCGAACACGATAAACGTGTCAAGTTCTACACAAAAGTTTTTTGCGAATAGCAACAGAATTCGTGATTCGCATAGGAGATGATGTTCAGTGGCAAAGCTATGTTCTACGTTAGTAATAAGCTTAGTCATTACAACTACTGAAGTGCCAGTAAACTTCACTGGACGGAACCATCCAAAGTTGTGTCTGATGCAAAGATTATGGTGCACTGAGAAGTGTGGGAATTGTTTAAGAAGGACTATGCAACTTTCTCCAATTATTTCCAATAAGCTGGGTTTCCTCCACCTCACTGAGGAGCGATTGTTCTCTAGTGGTAGAATATAATATGATATAACCATTAGGCTGCATGGCGTTCTTTGTGGATTAGCTAGTCAGATCCTCTACCTCACACCGCTAGGCTTCTATCTGTTTGATTAAATGATTAACTTTTTCATCTTTCGTAGTACCTAAATAACATGAAAGCGTTGCAGACAAAGAGTGTTGAAGAGTTGATTTGAATACTAATACGTGCAACGTCATTAAAGTAATTTGAAATATTACATTTTTGAAATTAGTTGGTAACACTTACAACTGGGACTTGGGAATTTGTAGACCAACAGTTTAGTTCTATTGTGTCGACTAATGCGTAGGGCAAGCTTGAAGCGGATGCGTCAAACTATGTGGAATCAATTTGAAAAATGGTTGGAAACACTTAGAATCGGAAACACGGAATACCTCTACGACCGGAATGATTGGTGATATACCTTAGCTAGACTTCTGCAAACCCAGAACCGCACCAGCCCGTGCATACCACTACTAGTAAATAAACTTCCTACTATCAAAATAAAAGGAAAATATTTGCTACGATGATATCCGGCCGATATTTTTTGTTAGGTATTTGGCCCAAAAGCCCGGCAAACTGAGCAAAAAAAAGAAAGAACTAAACAGAGTGGTGATCTGCACGGGCCGGGCCGGGCTGGTGTTTGCCTGGGTTTGCAGGACTCTAACCTAGGCATAAATAATAACGTTTAAAAATAATTAAAGTCAGTCCAGAAGAAATGACTGGTCGACTGGATAAACGCTCTATCAAAATAGTTCCAAAGAAATATACAGGGGATAAATCTCAATCTTGTTTATTCAGAGTTAAAAAAAGAGGAAGGGATACTAATGATTCCTAATATCATATATCTGGGCGCAAATACGAACGACTTTAAAAGAATTATCATACAAATCAGTCCAGTCAAAATTGATAGGCGACTTCAGAAATGTTTTATGGACATATTTTAATTTGTAGACCACACCTTGTTTTTGTGGTTCCAGCGTGAATTTCTGAGATGCAGGGCAAAGAGAAAGTTTCCGGCCCAGATACCACTGTTTTATTTGAAATACTAAGAAAATGGGACCTTATAATGCCATATTTCTTGCAATTGTTGGTCGCTCTTTCTTTCTTGTAGTTATAGTAGGGGATATCCAATCCTGCGAAAGACACTTCTGTTTCAATTTGCCTACTCGCCAGGATAGTGTGTGCTACAGAAAGTGTGTTGAAAAGTCCAGTAGGCACCGTGGACAGAGAAATGAAATAGGATATTTAAGAAGGAAGGGTTCTTTTTTACGTTTCCTTAGCCAAGGAGTAAAATGACCTCATGAAATTATCTTTGTGCTATGGCCCATTATTATTCAAACCAACTCTCCAACACTCTTTGTCTTCAACGTTTTCCGATTTTACTTTCGTATGGCTGTTTAATAATGTGTGTGTCATTAAGGGACATTGTACAATCGAAAGCTAAGCTGCTATCCAGCGGTAAGTTGAGGCGAAATTATATTTTGGCCAATGAGAGTACGCGAAATGAGACTTGGGCTCATCTTAGCTCTGGCAAGCTTAGCGATCGATTGTAAAACTGCGTGTTAATATATAACTATAAATGTCATCAAAGAAGATAATCAACATGTAATAAAGCATGTTTAGTTATAATAATATATAATTTAATTAAACTGAAATGTCAAGAATGTAGATCACCAATCCACCCTGTATTATTTCATAGGGTGGAACAGTGATCTATACCTTTGATGGGTGTTATGTTTTACCGTGCAGAAGGTCGTCAATGGGAATATGAAGCATTTCTTATTTGACTAGTAACTTTGTCAAACTATTTTAACCTAAAGCCAGTAATGCATACAGTGAACCAGTTCTCTACACCCTTCACATCTGAAAGTGTCATACATATCTCTATTCGCAAATGTGTTCTGTCACTTGAAACTTATTTAGGGGTGCTATCTCTTCATCTTCATTTCTAGGGTACGTACTAATTGATCTTACGTATACCATTGAATCACAACGTTCATATTACATTTAATTAGTCACTAAACAAGGTTAATTTTATTTCTTCTTCTCACTGTCATTTTTCAATTAATCATAATCGTTAATTAATCAAGTATCATCATCATAATGAATCTACACAACTATAATTATCATCATCATCATCATCATAAAACCATAACACTATATGATTATCACCATGAACCAATAACAACATTATAATCCTGGTTAGTCGCTCCTTCTGCATGAGCATGTCCAAAACCATCTTAGGAACCACGAGGTGTAGATAAGTAGTTAGGCGACGTTGGAAAAATCTTAATTAGACCAGCTCAAAGGCACCGGAACCGAGTTGATTTGTGCAGTCGGTCATTGTTTTAAATTCATTACTTAAATGTAAATTTCAAATTGCTTGCATTCGTTAGAGCCATCAGTACCAAAATTGGTATACTTATTATTCGAAAGAATGAAAAAATATTGTGGCTGTTTGTATTTCTAAGGCGGCTCTGCTACCAGTGTTGCCAACCAATTCTCTATAAAATTGATTTTGTCAAATTTCTTTCATTGTTTATAAGTAGCAGTAACATACCTTGCATAAACATTAATCGACACAATAGAAAAATAATATGTATGTTCCCGTACATAAGCGTTCAATTTGTAAGTACTACCAACCTATTAAGTATAAAATTCAATATTTCAAATTATTTTCTTTGCGTTAGACTTTGCATCACCATATTCAGCATAAACATGTTTGGACACTGCGGCTGTTCCAGTTCCCATGCAACTCAGTTGTCAGTGTTGCAAAACTAATTCAAGAATTTGATTTCTAAAATTGGTTCAATATCGTTCGATGTTTCTAAATTCTTACTACTGTTCTCCTAGGAAGAAAATATACAAATTGAACGGATTTATAAATATATTTTTACATCGATACCGTGTCTAACAAATCGTCCAAAGGATAATTTTGTTAGTAACAATTATCTTTCACAAGAGAGAAAGGATTTAAGTTAAATGTTATAATAATAATGTACAGTTTTCTGTAACTTCCATAAATTTATTCTTGGTTTCCACGTTAAATATTAGAACCAATGAAAGATTTTCCAAATGTCAATTCGAATTTCTTATTTTACTAAGAAACCTATACATTTTTGTCCCGTTGGCTTTTAGTGGCCATGGCTATGACTATGACTTAAAATATGCTTCATCTTTTGCAGCACTTTGTGTTTCATCGTTTTGGCAGTGGAACTCACTGACATATTCCTCTCAATTTGTGTTCGTGCAAACCAAAGAAACAGCTGTTCCAACGTGGTTTCACTTATTGTATAATCTTCTATACCGGAAAAATATGATTTCAAATTTTCCATTTCTGTAAATAGTTTTGTCCAAGTAAGATTCGGATTTAAAACATTGAAGTTCAACAAACCCTGAAAAAAAAGGTCAAGTAGGTATAAATATTATGAAAATTCTTAATATATACATTGCTTGTATATAAAAACAAATTAAAATTATTATTCCACAATCAGTTTCAAAAGTTTTTTTCTCTGGCTCTGATTACTCTTTCGAATAACTTTGAAATGACTGAATTGAGATTTTTATAGTATGTAGAAAATCGTGTAAGCTTTAAGCAACAAAGAACATGAGTCAAAAAGGTTCTTGTAGTTTGAAGTCATAATCAAGGAAATTTGAACTCTACTGAACGACGAAACTAGTTTATGTACTGTTTGAAATCCCAAGAAAAGACCTTGCATTTTGTCATATTCAGCAACCCTGTAAAATAAAAATAATATGATCTTACAATTTATATTGAAACAAAGCGCTGACTAACTGGGATTACTTATGTCCGAAAGAAGCGAATCAGCTACTTCGACCACATTTTATCAAGAATGAGTTTTGACATACCATGTGGTGTCTGTGGCAATATGTAGAATATTTGAAAGTATGTATACACTAAAATGTGAACTCCGGTCTTATCTTTTATCAGTGATTGCTTGATCACAAATTTGCCAGCAACACAGCCTGATTCTCTACACAAAGTCTTAATTAATGGTTCAATAAACAACCTGATGAAGGATGCCAATGCAGGATGTTATGAACATACACTTGCATGTATAGCGTTTCTGCCTTCAATAGTCAGTCCCATGTTCTTTTTGATAAATGAAAATAATGGCATCAACTGTTCGCTGCAAGATAAAGTAACATATCACACAATGACAAGAACTGCTATGATAATCTTCTCGACACTGTACTCCAGTAAATCTTACAGTGATGATGACAATGCTGATTTCCTGAGAATGGTATTTCTTCACAAGGTTAGAGACACGAGAATATACATCTAACAAGCGATACTCTAGAACAACATCTGAAAAGAAGCGTCTTTCAATCGACCATTTGAAAGAATTTAATTTAAGACCCTTTGAACATTTTGGCTTAGGCTGACGACCATTTGGACCAACAGATGATGCCTGATTACGACCTCTTTAGTCATGGATTCAGTAAGAAATATCCCTTTGAAGACATTTCTTCGATCTTGATATAATATGTAAATGTGCAAAACCATATTCATTCTGCAAGTGTGGAAATCAGAACAGAGATCAACACGTGTGTGCAAATGCAGATAGGGTAAATAAACTGTTCATAAATATTCCAAGATACACCATTAATAACTCTAGGTATACACATCATTTTAAAAATAGTTTCACGTTTATAGGACCAATGTTTAATGTGCATTGTCAACTCCTCTAATTTCAATTTTGGTTATTTGTAGTTCTTTTATACACATTCGCGATTTAAGTATTGTTTACAATAAATTTTATTTTTGTCTCCAGAGAGATATTTGCTGACTTCCTATCCCTCTGGAATTTATGTCCCTCCTCTTTAGAAGGACAACATTGCTCTTGAGAGAAATATACGTATTTTCAGCAGTATTCTCTGAGCAATGACCAATCTATTAGATTTTGGTTTTAAATATTGTTTCTGTTTTAAAAACAAATTTTGAAAATCATGCTCCAGACAAAAAAAAAATATTTAAGGTTTCTCCGTACACAAAGAAACATTTGTACTTCACTAATAGTTAGAAACGAAAGCATATTGTAATGAGGATTGATAAATCACAACTTTGACAGGTAATATTACTGGTACGGTAGAAACCTCATTTCTATACAACACTGTTTATATTTTACATAACCCGATCAGGAGAGGCAAAGTTATAGAATGGGTCTTAGATAAATGATGTACTATAAGTCGTCAGAACATTGAGTATCAGGGTTGGAAGAAGCTCCATTATAAATATATGCTTAGCTGGATACATACATTTGTATTAGGTTTATACTAAGGTAACCCTATTATTTCCAGTGACTATGGAAAGAATAGGGATAATTCCACTTCTTCCTTGTTCCAGCAGCTAATTTAGCTACCCTTACTCCCACAACCGGACATCACTACATACAAATGATACTGTATTCTTAAAATTTCTGATCTATATTCCTTCAATTTGGAGTTTAGAAATGATAAGCGATTAAGACAATCTTAAAACTCCTAATAAAAATTTTCAAAACTAGAAATTACAAAAAGATCACATTTAAGGGATTTAGCGAAAAAGTACAGAATAAAAAAATAGGATCACTTGAAAAATTACATTTGGTTGCCCTTGACAGAAGTCGTTTTCAAATGTTTCTTTCTAAACGAAACAATAAAATCTTTCGTGGGATATTTATTCTTTAAACTGGAAAAAAATCATAAAAAAACATTTTAAAGACAATCTTTTTCTTAAATAATAAAAATAATTTTGTTTTTTTGCTAAAAAGAAAAGCATGGGGCACGCCAGCTCAATAATTTTTAAACTGACTGTATATGAGAGCACGGCCCATGCTTTTCTTTTTATTCATGCATAAACATTTTTTTTTACTTTTTAGTAGAATTGTTTAAGAAAGGATTGTCTTTGAAAAGTTTTTTAATATTTTTTTCGAAATATTCCGATGTTTGGATACATTTCCTGAAGCTAAATGTTTTGTGATCCAAACCCTAGTCTACAACCATGAAAACCCAGGCTAGTATTTATTTTAGGATCAAGAAGTTGAGATCTAAAAATATTAAAATATGCTTTTAAAATATATACATATCTTATATAGAAACATATTAAAGTAACAATATTATTTTGTCGCCGGACATACGTCGCTATGCAAAATGTCATCATTGTATGACGTCAGGAAATGGGTTCAATTAACTTTCCAAATTCGATGACAAAATGGAACCGGTTAATCCTTAATCCAGGGTAAATTCCCGGAAACCGAAGGTGAATGGTCATCCTAGGTTATGCACTCTGTATCACGGCATTTGATCTTTACCAATTACTTGGTAATGAATTAAGCTGGTCTGAGAACTGCAGCACTCTTAATTTCACAGGTAACGATCCTAATGTATACAAACCATGTAATATGTTAAAGCTATGTGAATATTTTCGATTTCGAAAAATAGGAGCTAGGCCCTCTATGCTCGAAATATCCAATATAGCCCTAATCGTTCATATCATAAGCACAACACTCTCTAATCGAAGCTAATTACACGAAATACAATATGTTCCATTTGACAACCTACTCGAAACTTACAGGAATTTAAATACTTTTATTTCCAACCAAAAAAGGCTAAGTTCCCCTGTGACTGAAGTTCCCGTAATGAAATGATCTTAAAATAATAAGCATAGGACTCTTTATTTCACAGCTCATGAGATAAAACTTGTTCAAATTGGACAACTTACTCAAAGTTACAACCAATGTTATTTTATTTTTCTACAAAAATTTCGCTTCATCTCCTTATACCCAAAACTTTCATCGAGGGATGATCATTATTCACTCGAACAGAAACTTTCATTTGGAGTCGAACACTTCATATGAAGTCAAATATAAGCTTCTGCATGAATTGGAAACGACTGGGTTTCGGATCACCCTACTATAACGAAGAAATTAATTTCGAGGAAAGAATCCTGGAAAATTATGTTTAACTATCCCCGTTTGCTGGACAAATTCCAGAGTGGACATAGTAAGCATTGCAATTGGGATATTGGACTAGAAAATTCTCCCAATAAAATGTCCTCTGCTGATTTTCAAAACGCCATTTGAACTACTTGATCACAACACAATGGGGTAAGATAAGACAAAATGAATTTTATGTGCGGTAACAGCACTATGGCTTACGCCCGTCTCGAACACAATGGGAAAGAAGTTGTTCACCAACAAAACTAACACCAGTGAACATGAGAAAAGATTATTTGCAACTTTTATTGTTGAATGAATGAATGCCCTAGGCCACCCATTTAGGATAAATTATCATCCGGTTTCTTTGTATTATACTAGTTAAAGAGAGGGTTTCCTGACTATCTGAAATCCTGTACAATTCACAATGTTTGTGTCGCGTATTTCTTTCTCAATGAACACCAAAAGAAGTAATAGTAAATCTACATTAAGTTAATTATTTTCAAATAGAAAAAGACATATTTCATAATTGCTTTCTTTGGCATGGCATTTCAATTGAACCGATAAACGTTCATTAAGTGATTTTAAAGAAACAAATTGAAGATAATGATACATTCAGCTATACACGTTACTAAAAGGTAGGTAACTTAGCTAAAATTAACGACTAAGCAGGACTGTGAGTAAGTTTGAAGTCACGTTTGTGAGTAAACAAAACTATTGACATTGGTTATAATTTGTCTACTTTGTTATCCTATACACCTGGAGTAACCTCATCGGAGACCGGCGATAATTATTCGGTTGACCTATTTTGTCAAATGTATATACATCTGTGAAAACACCAGTTATTTGCACACAAGATGTTATTGTTGAGAATCCTCATTGTATGCTACAGAAGATTTTTAAGCATTTAAAAGTCGTGGGAATTGAAATGAAGTTTACTCATTAAAACCTAATCGAAAAAAAATTAAAGAATGACATCCTACTTACCACCATGATAAACGTCGGATTCAAACTACCCATTGAAATGTATTAGGAAAACATGCACGTTTGCTTTTCTTATTTGCAAATTATATCGTTGCTTATCTGATAGCAGTTCACAATCATTACACTGATCAACACTATTCAATAAATAAATGAACTGAAAAACTAAATGCAATATCAAGTGAACAATATTAGCAAATTAATTCGAATATGTTGATAGTAATACATACCAAATGTTCGTCCCGTAGCACACTTGGATCAAATAATTCCAAAACAGCGTTCTTTATGTCCTCTAAAACTTCCTCAGGGACATTTTTGTTACACGTCACCACAATCTCAAATCCTTGTGCAAATTTACCTTTCAAATAAGGTACATTACCACAGCATTTAAACTCCCCATTAACCATAATTGCTAATCGTTCACACAGAGCTTCACATTCGTCCATACTAAGAGCAAATGAAAATAATATGAACACTGATGTATGTGGTCATGTCGTACATCGTCAGTAATGAGCTTCAAATAATATTTATAGTTTTTAATTCAGTTAACAGAACTTTGAAATTTGATTCACTTAAACATTTCAAAGTAATGAATACTATGGATATATATTTAATTGTTCTCTCAATACAAAATAAGCAATTGCTTTTAAGAGTTTTAAGAATTTAAAAAGATAAAACTTGATACTCATTAATCATACATAGAAATAATTACGTCTTGATAGGTTATATGCAATATGATGATCGCGTGCAAACAACTTTAGAGTGAATTCCTTAAACTAAAACAAGACACACGTTTCTTTAAGGAAAAAAAATATGTAATTTCTTAGATACAGGCTCTCAAAACTTAAGCGTTATCGTCGTCCCAAATTACCTCATATCACGACACAGAATGGCGTAAAGTGAGTCGCCCTAGTAAATTACATTCAAAGACGTATCTAATACATCTACATACGTTACGTTCACGATTAGAAAATGCAGCTTACTTGTTAGAAGTTATATCTATGCATGTCATGTTAAATAGTATAATTCACTTAAAACAAAAACCTTACGTTTGCGAAAACTATCTATGAGGCACTCACTGGATCATAAACATATATATGTATTGGACTGTACTTCGCCTGTGATTTCTTAAACTGGCACTACCTACGTGACTGTGTGTCGAGATATGACGTCATTTATAACTACGGCACCGTAGGTTTGAGTTGAGTGACTTTAGCGTAACTTATATCTGGTTTTGTTGCCAGGAATCCACCCATAATTCTCTGCAGGCATAAATCAGTTACGGTGTATAATTTTAGGGTGCATTGAAAACAGGAACAGTACACTCAATAAACACAGTTCAGTTTGTAAGCTCCCTGATACCACTTACAGAAAGATAATTATAAATGCATTCATAAAACAATAATTAGTATCTATAAAACCATAAATATAGTAAAGACGCACCAACACGAAGATGAAGACACACTAACATAATGGACATTGTTAGATCGTATAGAGGAGCGGAAGGTGACACCGACCATCAATTAGTTATCATAAAAGGGAAAAGGTATGCAACGCGAACGGAGAATGCAAGGGATCAAAACAACTGAAATTCGAATTTAAACGATTAAATAACCCGAGCATATCTTAGCCGACTCGAATATGAATGATGATGATATTAATAATGAAATTGATGTAAGTAATATGTGGGAGGCAATTCATGAAATAGCTAATAGCGCAGCGAAGGAACGTGTAGGTGAGAAGAAACAACTGAAAAACAAACCTTGGTTTGATGAAGAATGCCTTAAGGTTCGTGGTGAACGAAAACAAGCAAGACAAATAAGGCTAAGTAATAAAAGGAAAGCAAATACCAACCACTACAGTAACGCGAAACGGAAAGCCACAAGCGGGTTCGGAAACAAAAAGCAAGAATATCTGACGCAGAAGATTCAGGAGATAGAGGAAAATGGCAAGACAAATAACAAAAGATACATACAAAGGAGTAAACTCCTTAAGAAAAGCTTACCAGCCGAGGTTAGGAGTAATTAGAAATGAACGTGGAGAACGTCAGGTGGATCCAACGAAAATTGTCGATAGGTGGAAAAGTTATTTCGACAATCTTCTTAAAGTACACAACAGAGAACAAACACAGGAATTTTAAATCCATACCGCAGAACCGTGGATACCATAACTTAGCGAGATCGAAATCGAAATGTCGGTAAAGAAATTGAAAAATTTCAAATTACCAGGAATAAACGATATTGCACCCGAATTGATAATAGCAGGAGGAAGGGCACTAATCAAAGAATTACATAAATTGATAAGTGCTATGTGGATAAAGGAGGAGCTTCCAAAGGAATTGAACACCTTAATAATAGTTCCGATTTACAAATAAGCGATAAATCGGACTGTAATAATTACCAGGGAATATCGTTACATCCAACCTGTTACAAAGTATTGAGTAATATTCTGTTAACACGCCTAAGTGTATACGTAGATGCAATAATTGGATATCAACAAAGTGGATTTAGAAGAAATAGATCCACGTTGGACCAGATTTTCACCTCTAGACAAATTTTGGAGAAGAAATGGGAATATAATGGGGCGGTTCACAAGCAATTCATTGATTTTAAGAAAGTATATGATTCTATCAAAAGGAAAAAGTTATACAGTATTCTAATACGATTTGGAATTCCGAAAAAAAAAACTTACTAAACTAATGAAGATGTGTCTCAGCGGCCCCATGATCAGAGTACGGATAGGTAATAATACGTCCATATACTATACCATAGCCCCATGGACGCTCACTCACTGATTCACTCATCCATATAAATTCACAGGCCAAACTACTGGAGCTACAAACAATAAATTTGGTAAGAAGGTGTAGGACCATGAGCAGGTAAAGGTAAAAATCCGACATTTTTGAAAAGTCGCCATCTTGGATCCAAAATGGCCGCTACAGCCATTGATGTATAGAATAGGGAGCTTAAACGGCTGGGGCTATTGCATTGAAATTTGGTATGAAGGTAAATTATTGCTAGTAGGTAACGAAACTATTTACAGATTTTGTAAAAGTCGACATCTTGAATCGAAAATGACAGACTCCAAAAAATCCATTTTCCGAACCGTTTGAGTTAGAGAAATGAAATTAGATATGGAGGTGTATGATCAAGGGTAGTTTAGGAAAATATTGCTAAATGTTGAAAAATACATTTGTTATATTGAATACATAGCCTAAACGGCTGGAATTACTGAAATGAAATTTCGTACGAAGGTACAATGTCTCCAATGGGTTACAATATATTACAAAATGTCTCCAAAGACGCCATCTTGGATCAAAAATGCCGGAACACAAAAATCTATTTTGTACACGGTTTGAGCTAGAGACACTAAATTTGGTACGAATGTATTTAGGTAGTTTAGGAAAATATTACAAAATGTTGAAAAAATAGCCATCATGGATCCAAAATGGCCCCCAAAGCCATTGTTGTATAGAATAGAAAGCTTAAATTGCTGGGGTTAGAAACACGAAATTTGGTATAAAAGTACATTATCATTAGTAGGTTACGAAAATATTACATAACGTATCCAAAGTTGCAATTTTGTATCCAAAATGGTGAACCGAAAAATCCATTTTCTACACCATTTGACGTAGAGACACAAAATGTTTCGTAAAGGTGCATTATGACAAGTTGTTTAGGAAAATATTACAACAATTTGGGAAAGAAACCGTCTTGGATTAAAAATAGCAGTCCAAAAACCAATTTTACACATCGCTTGAGCTAGATAAATGAAATTTTACATGGAGGTGTTCCATCAAAATAGATCACGACAATATAAGAGGAAGTTCAAAAAGTCGTCAACTTGGATTCAAAATGGTCGCCCAAAAACCCAATTTCCAAACCATTGAAGATAGAGAAACGAAATTGTGTATGAAGTGTATGACCAAGAGTAGGCTACAATAAAAGGAAAAACTTCCTTTTTGGTGGTGCAGTCCCGAAATGGGAGGGTGCAGATTGACACCATGGCCGTATCTCTGTGCAGCCGCGCAGAGCGAATCTGGTTAAGATAAAGGAAGCGCAGCCACAAAAACAACTGATGCAGCAAGGCGATTCAGATTCTTTATAGTTTCAACATTCGCAATGGTTTGAAATAAGGCGATGCCTTATCACCACTACTGTTTAAATTTGCGTTAGAATGTGCAATTTTAAAAATTAAAGGGGACAAAAAGGGACTATCATTGGATTGTTTGAATTAACAGTTCTTATACGCGGATGATGTAGATTTAATAGGGGACGATAAAGGTGCACTACAATGTAACACCGAGTTTTAATAGAAGCCTGCGATGAGATAGATCTACAGGTAAACATAGATAAAATAAAATACATGATAACAAGCCGAAACATAGGGAATAACGGAAACAAAAACAAAAGAATTAGGGGTGAGGCCATAGAGAAAGTAAACAAATTTTAAAACTTGGGAGCATAAGTAACAAGCAAAAATGAGGTCACACAAGAAATAAAAAGTTGCTTAATATCTTGCAACTCATGTTTGTATTCAGTCCAAAAACTTTTAACATCGCGATTAATATCAGGAAAATTAAAAATATTCAGAATGGTTATTTTACCGGTAATACTTTACGGTGGCGAACGTTGGAGTACGACCCTAGCAGATGAACATAAAGTACGTGTGTTTGAAAATAAAGTTTTGAGAAAGATATACGAGCTGAAACGGGACGAGATGACTGGAGAATTGAGGACTTCACGGGCTGTACAATTCACCACATGTTATAAAAGTAATTAATTCCCGACAAATAAGGACATGTAGCTCGGATGGGAGAAAACGAAGATTATTTTCTATCCTGGTTGTAAGGACTAATGAAAGGAGACCATTGGGAAGACCAAGACGTCGTTGGGAGAACAATATTAGAGAACATTTTCGAAAAGTAGGTATTTTTTTTATATGGGCCAGTCTAGTAACTTTGGATTTCGGCCCGTCACGATTCGCCTTTAGCTCTTAAGTGTTAAAATCCACACCCACACTCATGCACCGCATCTGCATGAAGGCGATTTATTCTCAAACTCCGCAATTTAATTTCAATCAGCTCAACTCATCTAAATACTATCCTTTTTCTATTTTTCATTTATGGTATTTAGGCAACTAAGCTTCAAGCCGGGATAGGAGAACGTAAATGATTCTAGGGCTTATGTTGAAGTGCTATCACGGCATATGCCTCTATGGCTGAGGAAAAACTCTGGAAAAACAGCCAGGATGGTCGGCTGTTGGGGTCGAACCCAGGTTCTCCCGAATGCTACGGCGACGCTCTACCACTGAGCTACTAAATACTAAGCTATGTTGCGTTACGCGTGCGAGGCAGCTGGCTACTTGTCGCAAGAGCACAAGGTTTGTTTCAATAGTGTGTTGGACATCAATTTCAACACTCGGTCTGGATGTGACCATAATTTGTGTGAGAACGACGCCGTTATAGTATGTTGCTGGTGCGATGTGCATCTCTGGTTAATTCACGCTGTTTTGGATTTACACTATCCTCGAATAAACTTATATCAGTGCATATACACTCGATGTTATCTTTACCTGCTTCTTAGCCTGACAATACACATGGTATGTATGTTTCTCATTCCCATTTCACCTGCTGACTGCTTCTGTACATTATTATAGCCCATTATGAACCTTTCTATTTCCGCTTCCATTTCTGTCACGTTGTATACTGTTTGTGGGTGTGCATTCGGGTCTCAGTGATGTACGGTTTTCATGTATTTCACGTGTTTTGTGCATCTTTACGAGAGATATCGAGACACATACGTGGCTCATAATGTATGTTAAGACAATATGCGAAACAAAAGCTTCCATCTGCGTTCTATCTGTGCTACACGGCATGCTTGTTGGGGCGATCCGAGGTGGGAAAGTTGAAGAGTTACCTTGGAAGTGGTGGATATAATGGAGATACAGGGAGGGTCCAGATAACATACAACTGGACTAATACTATTTCTCCTACCAAGAACTTCAGTCAAACAATCTTTAAGCAGGTTTTCTCATTAAGAACGGCATTCTTCCGGTGGTTCAGTAAAACAAAGGAAAGCTATCTCCTGTGCGATACGCACGCGCCGTGAACGGTGCATGGGGGGATGTGGAGGTAGCGCTCCATATTTTCTTGACCCACGGTACGAAGTGAGGTAGGGTGGTCAGTACCCCGTTCGACTGTATTGACCTTCCCAAGGCGCCCAGGAATACCAAGGACACTTTAGTACTCAATTTGTTATGAGTGCACCTCAGAGCTACTGAGAGAAAAGTCTCCAGTGTCCTGGCAGATATTTGAACCCTGGTGGCCCGATTCGTAGTCAGAGGCGCTACCGTCTGAGCCACGGCGACTCATCCGGTGGTTCAGTATACGGAGATAATGAACGAAAGATTACCCTACGTTGCTCCATTATGCAACACAGTTTTAATAAATATTCAAACTCCTGTCGACTAGGTACATGATAATGGCGAGGATAGAATTAACCGATTACCAAAGCATAACTCGAAAACGCGGTTGGAAGATTTCAACGCGAAGGTAGAAAGAAACGCAGCTTAATATAGACAAATTAAATCTTCATGAAGTCAACAAGAAAAATGGCTGAGGATTGATAACTTTAATGATTCGAAAACACCCAGATACACAACAGTACTTATCTTTATCTCCAGAGGGCTCAACCACGTGTCAGTAGAAAGATGACGACATACCAAACAAATGTATATGAGACTTTATCCAAAAGAACAAAGTCGTTAACAAAGGTTACCAGCCCAGCCTGGAAAATTAACTTGAATATCCGACTAAGATTCAAGATGGTGGAAAATGTATTTTGGCAAACTTCTTAATTCAAATACCTTATTAGTGCTGATACCGCCCATACAATTCATTTTATCTTATCAAAGACCTTATACTAAAGGGAGGAATTTGAAATCTGTACCGCACAACCGTGTATATCCAACATACCGAGATCGAGATCGAAATTTCAATATTGAAATAAAAACGTTCAAACCACAAGTAATTGGCAGTATCTCAAATGAACTAATTAAAACAACAGATACAGCACTAGTCAATTACTTATATGATTTGATAGGTATTACATAGAAAAATGGGACGTTTCCAAAGGAATGCAATATATACATAAGAATCCCAGCTTTCAAAAGGTGATAAATCAGAGTGTAGAATTGACGCAAAATCTCGTTACTTGAGATATGTTAACAAGTGTTGGAAAATACCCATCTAATACGCCTATTTCTTACTATATCATTCGTAAGGGCTTTGTATACCGCTTTATATGGTATATTTATTAGACGTTGATTTGCTCTCATTGTGATGTAACACGAAAAACTATGTAAGCTCAAGAGCCGTGAATATAATTGATTATTCCACTGGATGTATACCTCCACAGAATTGATCAAACGACTCATATTTAAGTCAGAAGTTGGAAGAAACACTATATCAATTATATTCAAATATGCTAAAGGTGTGTATTAAAAGCGTTAGTTAAAAAATCTGCATTTAATTTCAAATTAAGGAATATGGAAAATTAATTTATAATACTAATGATACAGGGAGAATGAAAATTAATTTTAAAGTAAATTTCTACGTAAATACCTGTGTGATGTGAGGAGAATTGGCTTTTTGCTCTCCTTCCTCTTTTTAAGAACTTTCCACAGCTTCTTTCTTGATAATATATCCACAGCTGTTGTTGGCTCATCAAGAAGTAATATAGGAGGATTTCCTATCATACTAACAGCAGTAATAAGTTTTCTCTTGTTTCCACCACTATAGTTCTCACAGTTATTGTCAGCAATATTTTGCATGTCTGGAAGAAGTTGAAAAGAAATGACAAATCTCGTTGGAAGTATACAACATAACGATCTGGCATAACTCAAAAAAGGATTTTGTATTAATCAGGACAAATCCTGAAAACCAAATTTGTGAAACATTGCGTTTCGATAATTGTGAAGTTACGGTGTTACAACCAAACAAGCATACGCAAATAGATGTTATATATATGTCGTTCCCAACCTGATATGTTTGGGAAAATATTTTTTTTCGCTTAGATTTTAATAGTGACATTCTAGAAAAACAATGAATTTAGGGAATGCCATGAATGGATTTAACGAAATATGACAGTTTGAGAAAAATCGCATTTCTGTACGTTATTGGATACTGAGAAATTCAAAGTTATCAAATAAGAGTTTTATTGATGGAATTAGTCCTATGTACACCATATCAACGTCAAGATAGAAAGGAAACAGATAAAAATGTATTTACAAGGCAAATTAAAAATAGGAACATATATAAAGATGTATTCATCGTCAACAGTGCAATATTTCAAATATGATATCGAGAAGTGGTTACAGCAACTATACTGTTAGTATTCCACATTGCCTTGATACGCCAAATTCAGGAAATAAAGCTCTATTTTATTATTTTATTTATTTATTTGCATTCAAGGCCTATGACCCATAATACATTTGTACAAAATTGTGACAAGTACTCAAACTTTCTACACAGCACGTTAGATACAAGCATATGGACATACTATTATTGCAAACAATGCTTTTTCTTTACTTCCTTATGGTTGGGTAGAGATGAATGGTTGTTATCAACGCTTTTTAAAGCTTCTTCTCTCAAGGAGAAGAAAACCTGCAGAAATCTGGCGAGGTCTATTAACTTCTGAATGTCGGTCTAATTTAGTGTTTCGTATAATTCCGTGTTTTTCCCATGTATGCTATCCCCTTCCCACCACAAGCCACGAAATTAATATAGGTCCTTACAATTAAATAGAATATGTTTTTCATTTCCGATTTCTTCACACAGGCTGCACAAATAGTTCCCGGATTCATCTTTTCTATTTATGCACGCCCATGCGAAACATTGCTATCGCACGTCTTTGCCCCCTTCCTAACTCAATATATTTTTCTGTCCCAATATTTGTTTAATTTTCGCGTACATTGCCAAAGACCGTTTAGTTTCGCAATCGGTTTTTAGGTTTCCAACTGTGGTCGATACTATTTTAGGTTGAATGACTTTAAATATGTTTTTTTGACTTTCGTTGTTACGTTAGCAACAGAACTGGTGCCCCATACTTCACACCCGTACAGAAGTATTGGTTGAAGTAATGTATTGAAGGTACGTGTGGCCAATTTAAACGGAATGCTGTTGTGTCTGTTCAGGGCTTTGCGTGCTGCGTACAGGTCTTTTTCAGCTATAGCTGTCACTCGTCTCTGATGGTCGACCCAGGTCGCATTGTATGATAAATTCACTCCCAAGTATTTAAAAGTTTTAGCTATTTCTAGTTTCCTCCCCTGATATAACCATCTCTCGTCTTTTGCCAGTTTGAGTCCCTTACCTTGGTTTTATTCACATTTACTTCAAGCTTACATTCTATACAGTACGTTTGTAGTGCATTTAATGCTCTCTGTAAACCGATTACTGTTTGTGACAAGATTGACAAGTCGTCCGCATATAACAGTACTTGGATTGGTGTATGCCCTATGAGAGGGGGGGTAACTATCGGGTTCGCTTAGCACTTCCACTACATCATCTTTAAATAAATTAAAAAGTATTGGAGAAAGTTATCAGCATTGTCTTAAGCCTATATAAGATGGTATTGGCTCAGATAGTTTGTTTTGCCCGTTTCTTACACAACAATCAACCCTGGTGTATATTTGTTCGAGTCTTTGGAGTGTTTGTAGCGACATCCCGTATATTTTTATTTTATGCAGTAAGGAATTTCTGCTTATGGTGTCAAAAGCTTTCTCGAAATCCATAATTTAACAATCTGCCTCCTTTATGTGTTAATGCCTTGTCAATTAAAGTGCGCAACGCCATTATATTATCCGTAGTACTGTAACCTTTCCGGAACCCTGCTTGAAGTGGATAAACTCGATTGTGATGGTCTGCCAATTATTCTATCCTTGTGGCCAGTATTTTCGTGTAAATTTTTACTAAAACCGGTAACAGTGTTATTCCTCTGTAATTGTTAGGATCCTGAGCATTACCTTTCTTTTTATAGAGTGGAACAATTATACCCCTGCCCCGTAAATGAGGTTTGTCCGCTCCCTGTAATAGTTTGTTGAACATTCTGGCTATCGAGTCTATGAATTTTTCATTATGCACACAGTGTTTAAAGAATTCTACAACATTCTGTCTATCCCTGCTGCTTTATTATTCCTCATAATTTTTCTATTTCTTTATATGCTAAGAAAAGCAGTAATGATTCTTACCCTCGCTCCAACAAATGCACGCTAGCTGATGGCCTTGTGTAGCAGTTATGAATTTATACATTCTTGAGATTGTCGAGAATTCAAGTCATAGTTGCCCGAAAAGTGTGGATTTGTCAGAGACCGTTCACAGTGTGTTACTAAATTAATATTAGCTCATTCCCCTTTTGAGGTTTTACTTCTTTTCTTTATAAACGTTTTTATTTTGCGTTAAAAGAAATGTCTTTGTTTCAAATATTGCCAGAAGTACATAATAGGTATTTAATGCATCATTCACCATATGAATCATCTCTACTGATGTAGCTAATTGAACAACGGGTGTTATTCAAGCTATAATTTTGTAGACATCAATACATTCTTACGGAAACAATATAAGCAAATTTTAAAAATTCACTGTCAACAAATAATTATAAACTTACTAACTGGAAAATTAAAAAGTACAGAAAACGAAGGGAGATGTCCATTCTTTTCTTTAAAAAACCATGACAGCTAAATGCTAGAAATGTTCAAACCTAAATTGCAAATAATTCACAACTTGTAACGACTTTACAATAAGAAATACGTAGGAGTAAATGAGAAAGTTAGACTTTACAATGGGTACTACGAGAAATTACCTTTCTTGTACATCTATCTTCTTTCTATGTACTTTCGAATTTCAAATGTGTTTATATGTGTATTCTCGCTATTGAAAAATACTCTCTTACACACTAAACAATCTTATTTTACTTATACAGTAAAATGTTTTTTCGGGCAATATTAACATTTGTACATAGTGTGAAAGACCGAGAGATTTGCTGTTTCTTTACGTTAGGTGTTCTGACTACGACCTGAGTTTAGGAAGACCTTTTACCATGTGAACGGCTTCCTCCAGGTCCACAAAGAATACCTGGAACATTTGTGAAACAGACGATTACTGAAACGTTGAAATATTAGCGAGAGGTTTTACATAATGTCGTTCTTTGAAGACTATTTAGTGTGAAATTATCGATGAGAAATATGTGGTGAACTCTGAGAGTTCATAATGGGCGTTAACTTTAAATGTCAGATGGTAGAGGCTAAATTTGGGATTTTAATGCAACGAAACTTAGCTAAACATGGAACTACTTGGATACGAAAGGGGTTTGTTACCGTGTTAATTGAACGTAACATGATTACATTTTAACATACCACGTTTCTTAACGATGGACAGAATAAACGGGTTTTACCGGAGTTATTTAACTTTGAGCAAATATTATTCGGGAGGTGACACTTAAGAAAGTCTAAATTATGCCAGACGCTAGAATTCGCAATATAAAGCAGATCCTCTATTCATACCTGAAATTTAGTTGAAGTTAGATGTTCAATGAAACTCAACAGCCCTCAATTCTATCACAGCCAGAAGATGAAAAATGCTCAGAAAAAATCTATCTTCCTTCTTAGAATGGAGTTGATGTTTTGGCTGGAGACTGTCGAAATGGCAACCTCTTCTATTGTACTCAAGCATTAAAGGTCCCTCTATGGATCTGGAGATACTGAAGCACTGAAGGTTTTGGTAGAATACCGATTGGCTTTATATAGGAAAACGTACATACAGTAAATGTGTGTGTGTGGTGTTTGTCTGACTTGGCGGAGACTGTAACTTTAAGTAGGGCAAAAGGTGACGTTCTCACCATAAGGAGCATGGTTAATTTGCTCAAAGGTGAATAACATCTCGATTGACGTCATGGATTGCAATATATTTCATCAGCCTTCGTTGTTGCTACTCTGTTCATCTTTACTGAAACATGACGGTGGTTTTATTTCCATTTCACCGAACAAATTACAAGAAAAATATAAAAATATACTAAAACCTATTTTTTTTTATTATTTTGAATTTTATGAATAAAGTTAATTTTTCCATCTACGCGGGACTATCACAATAGGATCTACTTTTAGCCAAGCGTTAATGATAGGACTGTTAATGTCACAATCTCAGTGAAGCTATTCATTCATATTAGATATTTTTTGATACCAGAATAGAAGGCAGATACAAGAACTTCATTCTGATGAACTTTTATGATGTTTTTTTTTAATTCACGATCAGGCACTACTTTTCGTACGCTTAGTTATTTCTGCGCAAGTTTTGTTTTGTTTGTAATTCAGTATAAAGATACGAAAATATCAACTTTAACACTGTTTGAACTGATATATCAAGTTATTTCAAAGTTTACCGCATTGTTTAGGGGAACAGTATTTATGAATATTCCTTTTATTCTTGTTGTTAGGATTAGCGTAAGTAGATTAAGCTACACAGTAATAAAACAGATAACTGAGTGTGTCTTTTTATTGCTATTAAAGAGTATAATTACATTCCAACTTGTTCAAATTACGTGTTTATCTTCTTTGAGAGAAAATAATATAATTTTAGTCTAGCTAGTTTCAATTTTTTGAATTGCGATTTACCAGAAAACCTAAGTGAAGAACTCTCTCATCTGATCCTGTCTCACACTTCATGGCTGTCGTCCTTGAGTTGGAACAAGAGCATTTGGGGAGGTATTAAGCTCTTGTTACGGGAAATATTTAGTTCACACGCAAATTCAATATACTTTAACTTATATTCGGTGGATTGCGGAAGCAATATTAAAGCCGAGGACAAACTACGAGGGCTCGATCAATTTAAGTGCAGACACATTTACCTAAGTGAAAGAAAAAGTTAACTTGTTAAAGCAATTTATTTAGATTAGAATTTTATTGTATAAAACGTCACACTTGTGACGTGACGTACCTGCGTGTTGCTCTATATAAATTACTACGTAACCAGTGTTTTCTCCTTTTCTTACAAATTTTCGGTTGTTCCTTTCTGACCTATATACTTGTTATTTTTAAATATTGCTATTTTATTTAACATTTTGGATACATATGCTATAAATTAGTAGCATAGACAATAAATATGCCCACATGGGAGAATGTAATTGACAACGATATATTATAGGGCTTTTACGTATTGAAAATGGCTACAAATATAAAGAATATTGTGGATGATATTTAAATAAGTTTAATTTCTCTTCGCAATTGTGCGAGAAGTTTAACCACAAATATGATCAGAGGTTTGATGACCTAAAAACCAGCATAAAAAAGGGGATGCAAAAATATGGAGAAGAATGTAGATTAAAGTTGACAAAGTTAAATGACAAGATATCCCGTGTCAGACACAGGTTGGATACACATATAGAAAGCGATAATAGCAATTCTCAGTAATCAAGTCTTCAAAACTTGTGCAAGAGAAGTCAAAGGGTAAAATAGAAAAGATGCAACTAGGCACGATACCAACTGAGTTCGAAAGACCATTGTCAGAAAGTGATAAGCAAGTCCCTATCACCAACAAAGACAACAGCAGAAGCAACAGATGAACGCGGAACTAGCCCTAGTAGATACTATATGGCAGAGTATCATGATGAATCTGAGACAGGCACTGTGATATAATTCCGATAGCGGATCGAAGGTCAGAATTTGTTCAAGATTTAATGAATGCAGTAGGAACCGGAAGAGGAGAGAGAGGTCAGAATCAGGGACATAAATCAAGTGCAAAAGGGAAATGCTCATCAAGAAATTCCAACAAAGTTTTCGGAAGAGTTTTTATTCAACTTGTAGAAGAAACTATTACAATATCCAAGTAAATTCACCAAAATATTACATTTAGAATAAGACCTCTTCGTAGAAATCGCAAAGACACAATTTCTTCCTAATAATTATTCTTTTCAGAATTTGGCTTATAACCAAATTCATTAAATGCATTTGACCTATTGTGTGCTCGAACATTTCTTCCCACTCACCTAAATATAAAACGAATCCACCTGACTAGTCCTTATTCAAACTTAGCACATAACCAACATCACTAAAGCTAAGGTTCCTAAGTCTTAACTACGTGTCAATCTTGTTAATTCCATCCTATTCTATGTGTTCATTTGTGATAACATAACCTGGTCTATTAGCATAACTATATGTTTCTTTCTTGCCTTAGCTTCTCTTTTCCGCTCCTTTTCGCATACTCGATACAACTCCTGCACTCTGATGTAGTTTTAATACACTATTGTCTCTTCGTTAAGGTGCTACAAGACCTTGCTGTATTGTCACTTGTTCATTCATCAAGTATGTTGAATATATCATATATTTGTGGTTACCTTACCTGGTAATTTAAATGAATCCAGTGACGATACAACACAGCGCTCCTTGAGTCTGGGATTCAACAATATTGACCTGTTTGCAATTGAAAATTCTGTTATATATGCTCAACCCTATCCATCTTTACAAACGTGTCCACTGCAAGTTTGTGCTGCTTCATCCTCGCAGTGTTGCGTTTCGGCAAATGGGAGTTAATAAAGTTTATAACCTAGTTTACCTCAATCGTTTTCAGACTGCATTGTACCAAGTATGATTCATCAATTTCATTCCGTCGTAAATTCAGTTCTACGAACATGCTGAAATGATTGATTATATCCCGAAGTTTGGATAGCTACTGGCGAAAGATCAGCTCAATTTCGTGTATACTATCCCCCAACCTGTAGCCTTATAAGTTTCCATTCACTTTCCAAATGAGTGCACATTTCCTGACACTGATAATAATTTACTGATATTGTAGAGTCAGACGTATGTTCAATAAGAGCTAAAAGACTATAATCAGATCCTGATAACGTTATATGTAGACCTCTTCTTTCAATGGCTACGTGCGAAACTTTGTCAGGTAGTATGGAAAAAGAAAATTTATAAACACTCTTTTAATATTCCACTGACAGGTCGTTTACTAGCGTTGATCGTTTGCAACACAGAGGTATCCATCCCGTTATCTTTTTCTACACTTGTGCTTGCATCGTGCTTAGCGACATTGTTGTGTACCAACAACCTGAATTTTCCACCACTGTAGGCACCATTACTTCTAGAGACATGTTTGATGTAGGTTAGTGATGTTTATGTTTAAGCTCAAAGTTATGGTTGTCTTAATGATTAATTAGACTACAGTTATCAATGCCTTGTAAATTATCAATATCTTGTTTAACTTTTGTAACTCCGAGCTGCCCTAATAGCAGCTTTGTATCTGTCAGAATGATGACCGACGGTTTCTTTGACAGGCGAACAAACTTTGAAACGACTAGTCTTGTCATATTGAAGCTATTTTACTTGAAAATCTTACAGGGTGCACCCCTGGAGAACGTTAGCAAAGATTATTCTTATTTGTGTACGATGAGTGAGTAAGTCTTTTTCACGATGATCTGGATTTTCCTTGTACTTTATGCAACGTCTTAATCTGCAAAGCTCTTGATGATAATAATCTTGCTTCCTATTCTATTTGTTCAATACTATAAGCTAAATCAATAGCCTTAGCTAAGTTTAACTTTGATTATAATAGCAATTGTCGAAGTGATCATATTAGCCGCACCAAAGACAAGGTGAGCTCTAATCATTTTGCAGTCTATAAGGCAATTCGAGAAGACATACCCCAGTTAATTTAGTTAGAAATCTAGCCAACTAAATTAGTTATCAATGTTATGTGAGTGTCAGTTGTGTCGAGTTATTTTGTGTGTTCGGAGGAGTTCTGAAGATTGGTTGTTATTGATTTTGTACTTTTAGCAAATACGACATGATTTTGCGTAATGATCCTGTACTAAGGAATGGAGAACCTTTAATTAAATATACGATTAATTGTTTTCTTAACCTAAGTTGTGAAACATTAAGTAGGAAAGCCGTTGTTAGTCGTCACTCAGTTTTGTTCTTTCTTTGGCAGTTGGTGGGAAAGTACTAGAGTGGGGCGTCTCTACCTGAAAAAAATGTCGCAGGTATCTCCGGGACAGGTGCCCCATTAATACTAATCTGGGTAATATGATTTAATCGTTACTTTTTACGTAAGAATGCTGGGCACATGAATATTTCGTTAGATATAAACATTGAAGCAAGAAATATCAAACATCCCACGCTTTCTATAGCTCCGAAAATATGCAAATTTCCCAAATTTGTCTAAAGAACTTTCGTCTCGTTTTGACGTCAAGAATCACCTCCAGAAATTTGTCGGTGTAGTTAATAAACATCCTATATATAATACTGGAAACATACCAACCTAACATTTCATGTGGTAACGTCGTGATCAAATTCTGAAATACATATTTTAGAGCGTGATAGTTTAAAAATATATTTGATCCTATATCCTCAATTAAAACAATATCAATTAACTGGTCCAGAACTTTATCAATTAACTTATCAATATTGGTCTTCATCAATTTTATTTGAGCGTCGCAGAGGGGGGCTGTCATTTGTCCATGGGCCCCACAGGCAACATATAATTAGGCGAAAATGATTTTAAAAAAAAACACACTTCAAACATGATAATAGATTCGCTTCAAAATTGGATTTCAAAACTTTCTCGGAATTGGTAAAACGGAGGAAATTTGACTCTGGATGGGATCTTTTAAGTGATCTGGGGAGAATCTCCGTTCTAGAAATTTGGCAGCATTGTTGTTCATAGTTAGTGTGTGCTCTATATGTGGCAAATTTTGCTGAATTTGAGTATGTGCGAGATTCTGCTAGAAGGGCTCTAAGTCAAGGGCCTTAAAATGTTCCTTACACGGATCCACACAGTCCAAATTAGGCTACTAAAAATATCTAAAATAACTGTTTACTTTATTCGAAAATTAAGATTCGATTGATGCTAAAATCTTACCCATTACTGTCAACCATTTCGCAACTAACTCCTTTCTTTTGGCCCTTGGCAGTCCTCGTAAACGTGCAAACAGGTTTAATATATCCCTTCCTGTTAATCGTTGAAAAACAATATCAGTTTGTGGAACATATCCCATCATAGGTGTTATCTTTAACGAAAAGTTAGAATTAAAAAGTTAGCAGGCTCTGAAAGAGCGATCGCAACGAAAATTTTCTGTGAGTCTGTCTATGAATATCAACTGAATTGTACAGAATATCCCCCAAAATTACTCACATTAATAATAATCTTGAATTACTGAAACAAAGGTGCTTTTAGGTTTTTACTAGAACATTTTAAAGTCTCATACTAGTCGAAATAGACCTTAACTTACGACAATCATTTTCTTAAAGTTGGTTAAGATATGGAATAAATAAAGGAAATGGTATTGTTACACGCGATTAATGATGATATAGGAAGTTTGCTGGTTAGTTTTAAACATAATAGTGCGTTGGCAAATCTTTGATTAATAATCTTCCAGCAGATTTTAAATGGTAGCAACACATTTTGGGTCATATTTATGAATCATTCCCAACGTGGGTGGCTCCCAGGAGCATATCATTTCTATACTCCTGGGAATCACCCACCTATTGGGAGTGATTCATAAATATGACCCTTAATATTCTGCGTGCTGAGGAACATTTTCACTTCATATTAAGCAGTTATTTGCCTATTAAAGTTCAATTTAATTTTAATTTGCATATATCTTTATCTTTTAATAACATTAAAGAAACACCATTGTGGTTAGCTTTCTCGTATATATTGTAGTCTAGTGTTAAATTCTAGTAGATTGTAATGAACACTCGTTTCTAAGGCAGTACTGTAAAATGCGAAGTTTGAAATATTTCAAGATGAGCATATTGTCTGTATATTTGTAACTGAAAATGCTGTTATCAAATATACTATTCTACTTGACATCTTTTTTATGATCCTTTTGCGAGAGTATAACGCAGTATAGATATCATTTACAAACTAAGGAAAAGGTACCATTAATGGACATTTTAAGAAAATTGTCCAGCGTTATAATTTTTAACTCAAAAACAGTTCAAATTTATTTACCAAATGAGAATGTTACACGTTCTCCGTGCTTTCTTGTAGTGACTTCTTCTACCCATTATTTTTATTATCGTACAGTATTTGAAAGTAAATAACTTTTTTGTCTAACATTGTTTTTGTATCAGTGATGGACACGGACAAAAACTGGATGATCCAGTAATGGACACCTAGTAATGGACATATTTTTCTTCTCAAAATAATTTATTTAATTATTCCAGATGTTACGAATATGAGTAATAAAATGATTATATATTAAATGCTGTTCTTCGAGTATCTTGTTGCTTCATGGAATTTCACTGCTTAGCATTCCGAAGGTTCTGGGTTCGAAATCAGCGATCCACCATCCTTACTGAGGTTTTAACAGGGTTTTTCCTCAGTTATACAAAATAAATGCCCAGATGGTACCTTCAAATTAGACCAGTCCGACTCTTTCCTGCTCCCCTTCCCCTATCCTATTCTCGCCTAAGCCATAGATTCCTTGTGGTCATAAAAAATCAAATTCTAAGTTGTACTGAATAGTGTCTAAAACTAAAACAAATCATTTCATTGATGGTTCTCCCAGCGTCCATTATTGGAAAAAATGGGAACAAAAATTTCGTGGCAAACTTATGGTCATAAAGAGTAAATAATAATTCTCAAGTTGAAATAAAACAACTAACATAATTACGATGTCGCCCTCGAATTAGCCGAGAGTTTAGCACGCTCGTTTTTCGCGCGTGGTCATGGGTTCAATTTCTGCGGAGGGCTATTGAAAGGAGCTCACTTTAACAAATATTGTAAGTCTCGTCCTTAGATGCTCAAAAGTTTGGTTAGAACGTTAATAACATCTCAATCAATGAAGGATTTTTGTTTTAACCCAGTAACGAATAGTGAATGTCCAAAACTGGACAAAACTTATGTTGTCGTACCGGTGATGGATACGCCCAGGTTTGTATAACAGATCTTAGGTATAGCTGTTTTGGCCATTTATATGCTTCAAGCAAAGACATTTCATGATAGATAATAGTGCAGAACAACAAAAGTAATCGATCTTGTAATTTCATGAATAAAAAAACGAAAGCTCTTATCTTAATCACTTGCTTAACAGAATGCGTAGAAAAGTAGATACGACTATTGAACTAACTTCAACATAATGTGAGAAATACCAGATAAAATCAATGGTAAGCGCATAATATTCAGTGGCATCACAACACACCATATTAAATTTTCCTACGTAGGTGAAGTGATTCCCACCCTTAAGAAAATCTTATTTTACGAAATTTCCCTTCAAGTGTCCATTACTGGTGCTTTTACCTTATATGAATAGTCTGCTGTATGTAAAAATTCACATATTAATATAGTTAATGTTTTTTCGAACTTCCAATTTCCTAAATTATATTTTCTAGCGAAATCGTGGCGATCGCAGTGAGAGCTTAGGCAATTTTCTCACAACCCGCCTGATCAACCCGTCTTCCAATCTCCTTCCTCCGAAGACAGGCCTCATCAAGTAGTGACTCGAATGTGGCTGTGATTTATATATAAATAATATTTATGTAGTCAAATATATGTGTAAAATCTATCTAAACTATAAAATCAACTGTCCATGTTCATGCATTTCTAATGTTACGAACAACAAAGAATTGGAATTGAAATCGGAAGAAAAATGTAAGTATTTTCATTAGATCCAGATTCCGGAATTTGTAATAGTTACTTTACATCCAAGATGCTTAATGCTTTTCTTTCTTATGGCACTTTAATGCTAAACTTCGGAAGAGCTTGAAATGCCAATAAAATGAACACATATTAAAAGAAATGTAATTTCAGGATACACACTAAGCCAATCACAACCAGTGAGTATTTGTTAGGTGATATATATAATATATTTACTATCAATGTTATCTACCAAGCTGCCGTACCAGTATCTCCACTTTCGTATACCAGCACTATACGTAAATTAGAGAAACCAGAATGCAATATTCATGTTACATTGTCCTAAAACATTACCTTAATATTACCATGTATTGATAGAATAAACGGACTTAATATCCTCTAGTGATCCGCTTGTTATAATTGAGCCATTCAGTTTGCCTATTGGGTCATGTTCATCCTTGTTGGAAAGAGGTTTTATCGATTTAAATGGATCTGAAAGTGATAATCTTTCAGCTGACAAAAGATTGTAGATCTCGTTCTACCTACTGAAGGTTCCATCTTACCATCTGTCTTGGCAACGTATGAATGTGATGGATTAAACCACAGATATGAGCTCTGAAAGTTCGTTCCTGTGACATTTTTTTAATGGACTTAGCTCAACTGAATGGCTCAATTACAATATTCAAAGATTAACGGGCAAAATTGCTAACATTACTTTTCCACGCTGTAGTTAGCTGTAATTACATTTTCAACTTACCTTTGGCCTGTCTTTTAGCAAACTGTATTTATCAAAATAAGCTGTTCCTGAAGTAGGAAGTAAATCCCCTGTGAGCATTTGAAATGTAGTTGTTTTACCTGCACCATTAACACCTACAAGACCGAAGCATTCACCTTCTTTCACTCCAAACGTCAAGGAACGGACGGCTACAAAATCTCCGAATTCTTTTCTCAGATTCTCCACAATAAGTTTGTCACGTTTATTCACATCACCTAAAGATACAAATGGATTCCAGAAATATTTGTTACGTAGAAATATCCAGAAAACAGCCAAGAACAATTTACTGAACAAAATTAACATAACCAATAAGAATATTGCAGTCAAATGGGGTTACTTGAAACAGCAGGGAAACTTGAGACAAAACCGGATGCTAGATTTAAAATTGTCTACTGACTACATTGGTGGTCATCAAGGCTTGGTGTCAATGTTGTGTGCTTTTTCAAAGCTTACATGAAAACGATAAGTAATTTTTGACCAACCACTACTTTGTAGTCAAGGTTTATATGAAAAGATAAGAAGGCTGTGGGTGAATCTATTTTCAAAGAATCTTACTGTTGACGATGCTGGGAAGTCACGGATATTCCATTGAAATAATGTTACCCATAGTGCACCGTACTTGGTACCGTACCAAATTAACCATTATAACAGTGTGGGCATATGCTTCTTACAAAAATACATACTGCGAAAGTGCGTAATACGGAGTAATTGGCGACACGAAGAAATGTGAAAATGATGCATCTAAACATCAGTTCCTTGGAAAGATTTAGAAACGTTACTGGTACAAGTATCATGGTTCTGATGATTGAGATTCAAATACAGACTCCTACTCACCCCACGACTCTAAATCTGCTTTTCATCTCTCCGTAGAAAAAACTTTGGTAAACTTTATTTTATATAGGCCAGTCTAGTTATTTATGATTTCGGCTCGTCACGATGCGCCCATTTACAGAAATGCCCCTGCAGGGACTCAAACCCGGAACCTTCGAGCCGTTGGTCTAAATCTCCCCGTAGAAACCAGCAGATATGATGATGAGTTGGTTTAAGAGATATCATGATGAGTTTGTCTCACCCGCTCTCTTACCCTTGCTACGACACTTATTTTGTTTTGTAATTTAATATGCAATATAAAAGTAAATAAATTATAACGCTTTGTTGCTTACCATAATCTTAGAGCATTCTAATTGCTAGAAACAATATATATTCAAGAAGTATTTTGATTATATCGATATTAGATGGAAAAGGCTACACAAGTCTTCGATTGTTCTGAGAAGAGACAAAGCAGTACACTAAACTGTCCAAATTTGGATTCTTTAGAGAAGCCCAATCATACTGAGTCGTTACACGTCGGACAAACTATAAACAACGAGTTTGTCGTCGTCAAACTGGTTTATGACATTAACACAAAGAAGGAAAACTGAAGGTATTTGGTAGCCTAGGTAACTGGTAAGAATGAAAAAGAAAAATGTTGCAGTTAATTCAATAACAACATATCGAGAGATTCATGATATGTGAGTTCTCCCGGCCATTGACGATGGAATTGTGGCATCTCTGGAGTTGATTGTGGAGAAAAGTTTCCTTCCGAAGATCTCACAAGGGAGGGACTTCTTTTTAATTGTCTTGAATTACCAATTATTTGATTGATTTTACCAATCAAATAAAGATAAAATTGGTAAAATCTTTATTTGATATCTACTGTGTACGAGGAGGGACGCAAAAGATACTGGGAATTTGTAAAAAAATGTGTGTATTTATTTTTGTGTGTTACAGGTTGAATCGCTTTCAAAGTGCTGTCTATTTGTTGGAAAGCACCAGTCCAAGCGTGTTTTTCATTTTCGAAGGTTTCGTGACTCTTGAGAAGTGATATATTGTAATGGCTTCCTCTTTTCTTTGTTCACCTCTTTCACATCTGCTAAACGTTTTCTTCTGGAGATTTTTTCACTTGGAGGATAAAAGGAAGTCAGTCGGAGCAAGATTGAGTGAATGTGGGGAAGGGGACTGGATAATGATGTTTTCGATTAAAAATTGTTTCACAATCAATGTTTTTTGTGCTGATAAGGCACGAATTTTACTGCAACTCTTTTAATTTGCGATTCCTTACTCAAAATCCGTTGGCAAGAACGCCAGAGCACACCAAACAAATCAACAAGTTTGTCAGCGTTCATCCATAATCAGTCCAAGAATTCTGGCGATGTTTTCGTCCGTTCGGGGGTCGAGGGTCGCCCTGAGCAAGGTTGATCTACAAGTAATCTCAAAGCGTTAAAACCACTCGTAAAGTTTTGTTTTCCATACAGCAGCTTCCTTGTAAGCCGTTTGATGCATTACAACACTTTCCCCAAACAGGAAACAGAATTTCATAACCTCACGCGTTGTTTCCACTTCTCAGTCATCACAAAAAATGCCGAACAACGAGAGGCGCTAAACAAGCAAACAACAACAACAACAACAACAAAAAACACTTTATCGAACCATGACTTCTCTCGACAAGGCTGGTCGGTAGACTGATGAAGAAGGGTCATAGGAAGATGCACCCACAGCGGGCATGCACTATAACATATCCGCCCACCTGAGAAAGTTTCCAGTTTTCTTTCGAGTCACCCTTTGTATTAAGTTTCTCCAAGTTGGCAAATCTGCGCCCAATTTTCCCTGATTATTCATGTTCAGCTTTATATTGCGTTCTATCAACGTTCTGTTTGTACAAGCTAATCTTGATCAATGACTGAAGTAACCAATAATTACTCCTCTTATTGTATGACTTTAATAATAATAATTATTATTATTATAGTCCGTAAATAACCTGTAACATTCGCATTCCCTTAATATATAATAATAGTTAAACTCTTCGGCATACTCAAAATGTAACGAGGTTCTTTCATTTAATTACCACTACTTGAAATCTAGTGAAGATATTACATTAACGCTCATGCCTGTATTATACTTCCTACAATGACTAATCTAATTCTGAAAGAAAAAAGAAATATTTTCGGAGTATTTTGCTAATTAGATTATTCGATAGCATCATTACATAGTAAACAAACTCCACATGTGAGTCTACTTGCACAAAATTGATCGAAAACATTATATCGAAAAATGTGTTAAGTTTCTAATGAAAGGATCAATAATTAGAATCAATTATTCTACCTACGACACATAAAGTCACGTAAACATTTGTTTCAAAACTTTCGTTTGAGAAATATGTTTAAACGTTTAGCAGTACGACTTGTTTTCGTCTTATGTATTTTCATTACTAGGACAATTCGATTTGAAGAATAATTATCACCATTTCGCTTTACTGGAAGAAATAATACGTCCACAATACTGAAGGTAAATACAAACTTTACAAATAAGCAAAGAATGCTGTTGGATCACTCTTTAAGTGTTGCAACTAAGTTTATTGTATGCGATAGCTGTCGAGTTCATAGCTTGTAGCACAAGTTGTAAACTAATACTGGATACGATTCCGGCTAAATATCTCTCACAATACACGTATTAGCTCAAGGTTAAATATAGCACTTTATGTAAATGTGTGCAACATTTTCCACATATTTTGTACTGCGAACGTTGACTCGGAGTCAGCAAGGTAGATGTCATATTTTCAAAAGTTCATGTTTTGATTAACAAACTTAGGTGAAACAAACGATATTTCCCCATAGATTCTAATTTGAATGGTTGAATATCCAGTTTCCAGAGATAGGCACCATATAAATGAGTTATTAGTAACCGATGTTTTACTTAATAATATCAACATGCACGGCAGTGCATGAGCCAAGTTCTTCGCGTCAGAAAACGTCAGCACTGCCAGAAGCATGTTATACAGGAACAAGAGTTTATGGCAAAATCGACGATTTGGGGGCTCCGTAAGAAAAAAGATGTTAAAGATAGGAATATGAGCTTTTACCGTTAAGGAGATATGGTAAATATATGCAGATGTACAAAATTTCATATTCGTATCTCAAACTATGTTCTAGTTGTGGACCCCTGAAATTGCACATTTTAGGCTAACTGACTCACTCACTCACTCACTCACTCACTGACTGACTGACTGACTGACTGACTGACTGACTGACTCACTCATCATATTGTTTAGGGTGTTTGGAGTAAGCTAGAAACATGAAATTTGGTATGAAGGTAGAGGATGATAAGTAGATA
>JAGDQP010000048.1:15891-42841 GCA_022664845.1 Lepisma saccharinum
CAGAACAGATATCCGAAATATGTCATTAGCAGCCTCATCATTTGTTTGCAATAGAAGTTCTCCCGATAAATGGGTTGATTTCCTCGTGGTTTTTTTTTTTTTTTTTTTTTTTTAAATATATATAGTGACGCTTATTATAATAATGTGTAGTAGTTGGGAGTAGCCATGGCTCTAATTTATACACTGTTATTTCATGTATTCATAAATACAACACGATTGATGTAAAGTAAAACGATTCGAAGTTCTACTTTTCAAGTGCTTGACGCTCTCGTCTTCTGTGCGAGCGGTCGTCGGTTTGATTCCCGTTGGAATTCTCAATTTTGGTATTCCCATCATGTTGATAGCAATACTTGGAGCAGTAGCGGACTCCCGTCTCGAGAGTCAGATAAAGAAATTAGAATAGTTGCGTTGACACCGTGACACCCCCTTTCAACAAAAGCTACTTGGGAGGTCAAGGCCCTATATGAGCTGTCGAGCCAGGATTTAGTTTGTTTTAAAATACGCAATTGTAAAATATTGTATCGTTTTCACTGCGGCAAATTGGAATTTGTGTTTCATGTACACCAATAAATCATTGACGATTATGTTCGAAGATGCCTGCCATTCTCGAGTGTCGCTGGAAGAGGACATTTGATTTAATTTGCACTGCAATCGAACGTACAGCACGTGCTAAGAAACATTGAACATCGAACTAGATTAATTAATTCAGAGATTTTCATGGGCAGTTTCCTTCGTTTCTTTTACATAATACTATCTTCATATAACACAATGAAAGTGAAAAACTCATCTTGCAGGACCGAAGTTAAATTAGTACTTTAATTGCTGTTATTTTATTTTGTCATTGCTTCTAGATATATTTTGTGTTCTATAACAGTCTTATATTGCATGCAATAAAATTGCCCTTCCAGGTAAGAGGGGAGCAAGTATTGCTAAGGTACCTGCAGCGTTGGTCAAAGGACTTTTTGCGTCGACGTTTGGACTGGACAATTGATGAAGAAGGTGGAAATCCTGTGAATCCACGCCATCTTTATTCTGCATTGTGTCCTTGCCAGTATATAGAAGAATACCTTCGTAATAAACCTCGGAAGGATACGCGTGCGTTTTGTCCGTGCTGTACATCCTGGTGTCGGGACCGTGGACTAGATTGAATGAAAGTTTAATGTGTCTTTGTTAGTAATTCATACTACGAATATGTAATGAATTAGTTGCTTCGTAGTGAAAGCAATAATGTTGTTGGCCAGTTGGTACTTGTCGTAATTTTTAGGTTGTTATGTAGCTGTTTCGGTATGCAATGTGGAGTGAAATAAATAGTTTAGAATATAAAAATAATCAAAATTTAATATAAAGTATAAATGAAGTAATAGTTGATATGAGAGTTAGTAACTCGTTGCGAAATAACAGTCGTGTGTTTTCATTAGTGCTTTAGTCAAGTTGTTTTACATGCGCATTTTGATAGTATATATATCCATGCGTGTGTGCTTCCGTTGCTTCCTTGAGCCGAAGCATACCATCTTACGATTTTAAATGTTTTGTTTTTTTTAATGAAGATACTAAAAATTTAAATAGCAAGAAATATTAACTGCTTCGATTTAGGTATTCGTTCTACTTAATATACTGGCAAAACTTAATTATGCAGAATAATGTAACATCATTGTAATCAAAGGTTTAAATATTCTGTTGAATTGTAGAATTGTATTAAAGGGTACAGCGTACTTTGTATATAAGTCAGTTAGAAATTTAGATATTCGTTGTTATTGGCAGTATAGATGTGTGTAGTGTTAACAGAATTTAATTGTGGATATCAAGACCAGTGCTGTCCTAATTCATTTATTTTTTAAGTCCTCACGTTTCATAGTTAAAACTCTTTATAACTCCTATCAGATACCAACGGATAACTTTTATTGTAAACTGAATTGCAATAACTTGTCACTCTTTTGCCTTTTAATTACTTTTCCTTCATTCAAGTGATTTAGTTTAAGATTGTCACTTTTAATTAGGCGTTTTTTTATTAATTAAAGCTTAGATATGTGATAATTATGAACTTGAGATATATTAATGCTAAATCTTTTCGGTATATATGTTATGAATCCTCTTCGTTGCAGAACTAAAGCTGTCGTAGAAGAAATATATGCAACGCAACTAACAATACTTCTATTTTTTCATTATTTTAAAGTCATTCTTGCACCTGCACAGATCTATTGTCAATATGTATATTCACTATTTACACAGGTTATAATCACGTCTATTAATTACACTTCTTTTAACTTTCAGCTTTGGGTTCTGCCACTACCTTTTGCAATCTTCTTGTTGGTATTATTTTAAAATTTGTGTAGCGTGCTTTAAGGTGTAGGGTGGTAGTGTAATGTTAGAATGCTAATGCTTAATAGTAGTTTTATTCGATTAGCCCTTCTTTTTCTGTTACCTTGGAATACAAATATCACAATATTAAAATAGAATAACAGTGTAAGCAGATTTAAACTCAGTCGCCGTGTGGAAGATACGAAAAGAGAACGAATTAATATCTAAACTGAAAACGTTACAACAAGTGAAACTAGTTCGCAGTAGCAGTATTGGAGAAACAACTATAATATTATCTTTGCGGTAGTTTATAACTGTTACTAAGTGATATTGTAATGGTGATATCATTTCTTCGGATTATGTTGTGAACGTGACTGGATTCACAGTCTGTTAACGGGTTGAAGAAATTGACGTATAGAACTTGCTTTATTAGTGCGAACTTCATCAATATTGAAAGTCTTTATTTCGTGTTATTTGAGGATAATCAGCTTATATTTAAGATACTTACAGATTAATTCGAGAGTTACACTTTTGACATTGGGAGTTCTTTTATGGAAATCAAACTGAATTGATACTTCTAATCTTCCACGAAGGTCAGAAAGTTGAGTATTAATTGCTTGAGAGCATCTTTTCTATTTATTTATTTTTTAGTAAAAAGTTACTTTGAATTTCAGTCATAGTTTAAATTGATGAGGGATTTGTATTGATAATTGTAAAGATTATCTTCGTTTGAATGCTTGTTTTATGATCGGGCGCAGTGCTTTTTTTACGTGTAAACTGAATGTTTAGGAGTTTAATTTTCATATTACTATCGTTATGTTTTTCAATCGGATTTAGATAGCAGCTCCCTTCAGATTTTTGAACCTTGGGATTTAAATTACTTCCGTTTCATTTGTAGTAAGTTCTGTGTGGTTAGATAAAGGGTAGATAATTCGAGTTCTGAGGTTTTTACTGGCTTCACATGATAATATATTTTTGAAATGTCGGCTGAGGAGTTTTCATTTAGGATATGTGTAAATATACTCAGTGGTACTACTTATTAGCTACTGATTTATTAGCTAAATTTAACTTGGGCGAATTCTGTTAGTCATTGTCCACTAGGCAGCTTTATGTCTGATAGGAGTATGTATTGAAGCCCACATTTACTTTGTTAACCCGTACATATTGTAGCACAGTCTGTTATTTTCAGATTTTGTAAAGGAAGTTTGATGTTTTCAATAGTTTTTGAAGACTCTAAAATAGATTAATAATTTGCTTCTAATCGCCGTTTTTTAAAAATATGTATTGTGGTGAAACTCCTTAATAGTGGCAGAGAGATTGATTAGGCTTTTAAGACCATGGTTATGGGTAAGAATGTATTCATTGCCGAGCTTCTACCTTCTAAATTCTTACTTCGTCTCTGTCTGTCGCACGAACGGTTTTAGAGTGTAAAAACAGACATTTCGTCTGATTGTCAATGGGCGATTGTAGAGTGAGAACCACCCAACCTCCGTGTTTTAGTGAATACCGTCACGAACTTTGAATCGGTTACTTGGGAAACACTCAAGTTCGAGTCTTACTGTCGGCCATACTGAGTAGGTTTTCCAGAGCTTCTCTCAGCTTCAGAGAGCAAATGCCGAGACAAAGGCCCCGGAACTTAAATTTGAATTAAATATTGTAAATATATTTAGGCAACTTTGGCTCAGGACGCGGGTTTTTTTACCCTGCCCCAGAAGTATTCTCACCAATAGATCACCTCTCAGACATGGGACGGACTATGAGCCATAGCTACCAGTCTTGCCCATTAATTCAAGGTTAAACAAGAAAAAAAGACAATATTAGAAGACTGGTAGCTATGTTTTTTTCTTCTTCTTCCTATTGAATGGTAAAATTATAGCATAAGAATAGAAACGTTAGTATAAAGTATTATGACAGAACAAACGTGTGTCGGAACTAACGTGTAATTGTTTTATAATGGCATCTCAGATAGTTCTCGTCTCTTTTGATGTCTCTAACGACGAAAGTTGACTATATATTATATTTATGTATGCGATTTATTATCTTATATACATAAGTAACCTCATTTCCTACCTTTATTTTTCGTGTATGGTAATAATGAATTAAGGAAGTACGCAGATAAACTTCATTATTTCGGAATTCGACCAACAAACGGCCATAGCTCTGTTGGCTACTATCATGGCAGGTTTTTTCAGGATTTTAAGTCACGTCACTCTAGGCTAATTTCGAGGTGGTACTTCTAAACCAGGCCTTGGTCGATCCTCTCCTTCCCTATCATGATCTGAGCCAATATTTCTAAAGGGCGTAAATACAGTTCAGTTAGAAATTAGACCTCGTATTCATTTTCAGACCAAGAAAGAGTTGAATGATGTACATTGTATGGGACCCTATAAAATCTAAGATTGTACCATTTTAAAATAGTGCTTCCAGTTATTATGTTGTGAACAGCTTAGAAAGGACATCTGTTTTCTTTCGCTTCAGTTCCATTTTTGCTTCGTCAGTTCTTGCTGATTTAATTACTACACTCTTCACTTGTTTAGTTCTTTCTTTCTGTCCTGTCCTTCCCGTGAATTTCGTGATCGAGTCATTATTGTTAAGAACAGAATTATGTCTTCACCAAGAAGAGTAATATTTAAAATATATTTGTAATCATAGTTTCAAGTATCAGCTTGTTGCAGAAAATGGGACAAAGAAAGACACTTCCAATTTTGTGAAACTAGGATTCTCTGTTGAACGAATTCATCAGAATATAAAGCACAGATCATCAAAACGAACGGTAAGGTTTGTTGCTTGAGGAAGATTTAGACTTGCCATGCAGATATCAAACTAAGCTGCTGAAAAAGGTAAAAAAGAAAAGAAAAAGAAAAAACTATTGATACCCTAACTATGGAGTATGTTGGATAAAGTGAAGTTTAGTTCGTTAATTTGCTTGCAGGTCAATCGTGACATATGCGGTTTCATCTTCTGCATATCCATAGCCACAGTGGCCGGATCTATACCAAACTGAACTGTCAGCTTTTGTTGTTCTACACCTGGATTTCATCATACATAATCTCAAAGATCGTCAGTCTTGTAGCAGCTTTGAGACCTGTAACACCTATTCGGAACTTTTGAAACCTGTTGAGGCATGTTGACTCGGTAATACAAGCTTGCACACAACTCTTCACTTTACTATATGCTTTGGCCACACGCTCTGCCATAGCGTGAACTCGTATAACAAAATCAAATTCACTTCGTATTGTGGGAGGCCCATTTTCCATCGTGTGTTCGGGATGTATCAATTGTCCTACACTGGGATTGCTACCACACTTGTAACCTCACTGTAGAATATAAATATGAGGTTATTTGTCTTAACTATGCCCCTTACCTTTAATAATCGCAGAACAGTCGGCGTAGGAGATACGGCCAGGATTTTTTTTTTTAAATCCGTTATTGAGCTGAACAGGCAGCCATCGCTAAAGTCCTTCACAAATCGGAGGGCTTGACCGTGAGTACTCTTCCTGGTCAGGTCTGAAGAATTTAACGCCCGAAATTTTAGTCTAGGTTCTACCCGGGAATTCGCATGGTGGAACTGACAGGAACACCGTAACCGTCTCAGTGCCGATCCGAAGTCCGCGATAGACCACAAGCCATGAGTACGAGTACTTCATAAGAGATAGTAAACCAGATGTTATAGACTGCATTCTGAGAGCACAAGATAATTTCACGTAACCGCTGTTTCGTATGTTTTACTCCGGCGCTTGTCGCAAAGTTCTGTAATCTAGAATGGTAAGGAGAGAGCGCTTTGTGAGTGATAATGCATTTTGATATGTGGAACCGCACTCTGTCTCGGATACAAACCCGTGAGTGGTTCGGACCTTAGGTTAATAGATTTCGTGCTTAGAAGCTGTATGCCCGATTAGGATGAAAATCACAAATCAACCAACCTTATTTTGCCATTTCGACGAAAGTGTTCGTCGTGTTCTTTCGTAAACTATGTACACTATTACAAAATGAGATCTTCCATAGAAGCTCTTCTCTTATTTTTACCTAATTTTGTGGTAAGATGTCAGTCAGGGCCTCTCGCAAGTAGATATCAGCTTTAAAATCACTTCTGATATTTTAAAATCCCCACCATTGTTTTTAATCTCAAGATTCAGTGTTAGTCATTAACCCAAATATTTATTGGAATAACGAGACACTGTTTACTAATGAGTCAATTTTGCATACAGTGATTTCATTTTTAATCTGATTAGTCGATTATAATTGGATAAACCGTGTATAATTGTGTATATGTGATCTATGTACGAGAAAATTATTAAACTTCCTTTGTCGATTGTGTAGGTATTTCCTACATTCCTTACTGTCTCAGTAATATGATTAATTTTTAGGGTTCAGTAAGAAGTTATTCTTTAAAGTTGGTAAATGCTCATGAAAGTAAAAGGGTTTTTCCGACAGTGGCAGGTCCTTCAACGGTAGTTAACCTTCCCTTTCTTTTTCTTGTAGCGTATGGATTTTCTTATTCTTTTCTCTTTAACCATACTTTCAATATATAATTTCTGCCTAAACAGTGTCCTATCTAGTTTAGTTTTCCTTCTCTCTTTTATCTCCGTATTTCCTTCTCTATTTTATCTCCATATTTATTTTTTCTCATAAGTAAATCAAGATAATGGAGTTTTTTTTTATATAACTAGTACAAAGGAAAGCCGGGAAGGCAATTTAAGGTAAATTTAAGACAAACGAAGGAGAAAAAAGGATAATACTTACAGCTTACTTTCGCATTAGATCACACATATTCGCATGTACACATAAAAAAGTCACTATATTTCGTGTATTCACACCTTTTCAAGTAGAGAGGAAGAGAGCGAAGTTCACGTGTTCACAAAGTACAAGTTTGAAGAGACAGTGGCGACACGTAGCGGACAAAGTATCAAAACTGGAGAACAACTGACTGCTGTAACGCGTAGATATCCGGAACTTGAAATAATAATAACTGTATAGCGTGTAAGTACAAGGTGGATGGAAATGTGTTGAAAATGCAGAGGAAAAGGGGAATCCTACACTCTAATTTCCACATTCTCCAATCTGACCCAGACACAAGATCAATATCCTCCACCAAACCTAGATTAGTTTTTCAACATCCACCTAATCTTAGAAACATCTTGGGCCGTACGAATCCCTCCTTGTCACCACACCAAACCTGCGCACAGACATGCCTGACCCCCAGATGTAAGGTCTGCTCCATTTTCATCACTTCTCCCACAATCACTATCAATACTGCTAATGGTTGATACACCCTCAATCCCAAGGGTACATGCCACACCCCTAATGTTATATATATATCCTAACTTGCAAGTTCTGTGATGCCTTTTATGTGGGGGGAAACAAGTTGTGCTCTTAACATTCGAATTAATAACCATCGTCACTTCTGTACTATCAACAAGCCGGATGCCCCAGTTTCCTTTCACACCGAGTCCCACAATACCAATTTTGTTCTATCTTTCCTGCTTGCCATAATCTACATTTTACCCCCTACAACCAGCACCTCAACACGCCTTCTGTTGGATAATCCCTTTATTCACGGTTTGGGCCGGAAAATAAAACCTTGCCTTAACCTTCAATAACTAAGCTCCCCTTTTCCACTCCATTTTCAACACATTTCCATCCACGATCCCACCTTGTACTTACACGCTATACAGTTATTATTATTTCAAGTTCCGGATATCTACGCGCTACAACAGTCAATTGTTCTCCAGTTTTGATACTTTGTCCGCTACGTGTCGCCACTGTCTCTTCAAACTGTATTTTGTGAACACGTGAACTTCGCTCTCTTCCTCTCTACTTGAAAAAGTGTGAATACACGAAATATAGTGACTTTGTTTATGTGTACATGTGAGTATGTGTGATCTAATGCGAAAGTAAATTAAGTGATCCTTTTTTCTCCTTCATTTGTCTTAAATTTACCTTATATATATATATAAAACCCACAACTACTGTGGAATATAGTGTATATTTTCTGTTCTAAGTCTCCTAATTTGTAAGATAATTTAAGTAAATATTTTCTGAGAGCGAGAAATGTTATATATTGGAGGATCAACCCTTTATCTAAATAATTGATTTCGTCTGCGAGCTGGAGTTTTTTGTTTTTTCTTCCTCGTTACAATTCCGTATGCATATAATTTTAATTACAATAGTATGAGAATCTCGGACTTCAGATCGACAATGGGAATTCACGGAGTTTCGAGTAGAATTTCAGCGATCGTGACTGAAGTTTTCCTCAGTTTCATCAGGATGATACCAAGACAAATATTTTAGATGTCAGTAAACTCTCAGAATTGTAAAGCAAATAAGGTAGTATGAGAACCGTCCATTTTGTATAGTTTCGTACGCCATGTATTTGTGTTTTGACAAATACAAACCTAACGAAAAAGAGGGGCTAATGGTAGTTTTAATTAGTATTCCTTTCGTTGTAATTTAAGTGAAGGTTCTCGTAGATACAAATAAGAAAGCTGTGTTGCAAAGTTTCGTGTGACTATAAAAGCGACTTGTGTTCACTAGAAATGGTGAGGTTATCAGGCTATGTTACTGGAACCAAGTGGACCATAATCCCATCAATAAATATTCAAGCTTAAGGCTCAATCGCAGTGGGTTTTCCCACCTTTTTCGTTTTACGTTAATTATTCAAAATTCCGTGCAGGTAAACAAAATTTAACTTTCATAGACCAAAGTTCGTTTCATCCTTCAATAATGGGTACAATTAGTTTTAATAAAATATTAATAGTAAATTCAGGATTGTGTGCAGACACTTCTGTCCTAAAAGTTTCTGCACACAAACATGAGCTTGCTAATTTCGAACTAATTGTACCCGTTGTTGAAGGACGAAACAAACTATGGTCTGTGAAAGTTAAATTTTGTTTATCTGCAATGAATTTTGAATAATTGACGTAAAACTAAAAGGGCGGGAAAACCCATTGCGATTCAGCCTTAAGTAAATTCAGATACAAATCATGCAAATTCAGATAAGAGAAGTATTTCAGATACAGATTTCTGTGCTAAACCTCTCTTTTTCATTTCATCAGTTGCGCACGTACGATATAAGTGCGTTCAGATATAAAGATACTCAATGTTAATACAGTCATCGTTTTGTTGCTTTTTCGGACCACTGTGAGGTGGGAGTGTTTTGGTTACTTGTGAGGGACTTCATTCTGGCGTAAGCGGTAGTGCTGTAATCACCCATACAGTGAAATTTTATCTTTATGGTTTTGTTCTGGCCTCTGTTTTCACTTACTGCGAATAGTAAAACCACCACATCTTGAAACTGATACAGTAGTAGGAATTGAATTACTAGATTTCAGAAGAGAATCTCTCTCTTCCCCAGAAAGACAGTATTTATCCCAGCGGCCGTCTGAGGGTTTCCCGTGTTTTCCTCAGGCACATGGTAAATGCGTTTGATGGTACCTTCAAACTAGACCCTGGCCGTTTCCTATATAAAGCCCTCCCCCTACCGTATTCCAGCCTGTGTCAAAGATGCCTAAAGACAATAAAGATCATTTCAGTTCAATTCCCTGCATAGAGTGACGTCTTACGTTCCGCAGACATATGTGTTTGAAAGACTTAACAGCTGCGGAATCTACCATGCGCACACATTCCGATAACCCATTTTCTGTTTGCTAGAGCATCCCCACTGTTGGTGAATGTAGCGATTCAAGGGCAGCAGGTGCACGTGTCATCCCTGAATGAGTGGATCCACATGGTCTCGGCTACCTCTAGAAGCACTAACATGGACTGATATATCAGAAAAAAATCCTTAAAATACTATTGTCTGTGCATAACAAATTTTTGACGTTTCAGTCTTTCTCTCGTAAAAAATGTGATAATTACGCTTTAAAGAATTCCACAATCTTCTGTTGCGTTACATCACTACCAGCAGTCCTTCCCAACTGTATTCTTCGATTATTCACGCTGGTCCTTAATGCATTATTGTCTTATTGCACGTAATTGGATGTTTTTGCTTCCATTTCACAGTATATGGAACTGAGCGAGCGTTGGCTTAGCAGTCGTAAGGTCCTGGAAACGATCCCTGAGGTTGCCCATCTTGACTGACTTTTTCCATGCTTTTTTCCTGTCACACCACGATAGTACTTTCAGAGTGGACCCTGGCCGACTTTCTTGTAACATCCTCTCCACTAATTTATCCCGACCTGAGCCAAAGTTGCCTAAAGGCCATGCATAAATTCAAATAATTATGGAATTATATTTTAATGCACCATGCGAGGATGCTGAAGAGAAAGTAAAATTGGAATGAAACTGGAATTAAATTTTCAACTAACTGTTAAATAAAATCCCCACAATTCCTGTTCATTGACAGTGCAGTTACATATCTGTTGCTTATTTTTGCGCTTGACGCTTTTAGCGCTGCAGTAGCATTAAAAAATTCTTAAATACCGTAGGATTATTTTCATATTTGAAGGAAAATAAGGGAGTGAGAAGAGTGTTTCACAGAGCGATAGCTGAAACAATAGCTGTTGTAATATAATTCAGTTTATTATGTGGTGAGTGTTGCAGCTTTCTTTTTTGTCTCTGCTGTACGTTAATTGCATAATAATGTTGTAACTACACTGGTGTATGTATTTTCTTACGTAAGGTGGTGGGTGTATTTCTGTCTTTACACAGGAAAGAGCTGAAATGCTGTATCTTCGCTACTCCCAACGATGGGCTAAAGAGTTTGTCCGTCATCATCTAGATCTCTCAGTAGATGTCCATGATAGGGGAACCGCCTCGGCCCTGCCTCCAGTTCCTCCTAGACATTGCATAATGGCTCGCTGTCCGTGTCAGTTCATAGAAGAACATCTCAAGTATAAACCAAGAGGCAAGTGTTCCCTGAAAGAATTGTGTTTCTTGCCTGATTTTAAGTTTGATTAAATTTCTTAAGCTTTGTTTCAATAATGGTAATGGCCTATCGTAACTATCTCTACGAAGTTATGCTTGTTGAATCAAAATGACACATCACGTTCAAAATTACGTTTCAGTTTATACTAGACCTGTTATTTTTGACAATTACATGTTATTGTATGTAAGCTGGAATCATGTTAGACTTTCAGAAAGCATTATTTATGTCGCTTTTTTGCATGGTGCATTCACTTCACAGTATTATTTTGCACTTTGTATTATTTTTTTAAAAAATATACATACACTAACGAGAAAGAGAACATAACTGTCAGCTTGTTTGTTTTGGAAACAGGTGTAGAATAATTTGTAGTCTTTCATTTTCACGTTGCTTGTCTATGTACAGCTTACTAAATAAGTTCTTATTTCCTGTGGCAGACTTTCGGTTTATTGCTTCCTATTAACACTTTCTTTTCTCACGGCAGCTTTAAATTATATATATTCAAATAAATTTTGAACTATGCAGGTTATACAGAGTGAAAGACGAAAGATACCTATTTCGTTGAGTGTTCGTTAATGGTTCAGTTTTCCATACAGAAAATGTACAACATAGAAGTAATGCTACTTGACTACTGATTAATTTTAAAACGACGGTTATAATCATATCTATCGCAGGAACGTTTATTTTCAATTCTGCATTCAGAATCGTAATTGTGTAGCAAGTACAGGTAATTTATACGAATTAGTTTGTTGGAAGTACTGTCATTCAGCTATTCTACACGTACTACTTTTAAGTTTCCGTGTAACAAATAGCATAAATTGTTCAGATGTCCAAGAGCTCGAAGCGATAGTGTGACAGCATATTAACAAAAAAATCAGTGATTGATGAAAACCACTATCATTGCAGAAACTTAGTTTTTCGCATAAAATTTTGCGATAGTAGGATTCAAACTCCATGAAAAAGGTATCTATTATTATTTTTTACACGTGTTTTTCCGCCAAAAATGGATGTTAGAATGTGTTGTTGTATATTGAAACTGCTTTAATTGTTACTTTGTTCTCTGGTTGTGCTTTTTGTTATTCTGTATATACATAAATATATATGTACTAGTAGATAAACGGTTGTGCCTTGAGGTGGAATTGTATTTGGACGTAATGTGTTCTTTTATAATGAAAATTTTACTATATTTTATGAAGTTGGTGGAAACTTTCGAATAATTTTGTAGAAAATTAATTATGGTTGGAGGAGGTTTTTTTTTTTTTTTTTTCAGACAGCTACTCATTTACTTGTATAATAGCGTGTGTTATTCTTGTTGATATGTACAAAACCAACTAAGAAATTACAAAGACTGAGTATGTTCAGACAGCTAAACTCAACACTGTACCTTTCATGAAATACGATCTATGTAGGGTATGTAATAGCAGACTTGGCTTTCAAGTAGGAAAAGAGGTTAAAGGTATTTATTCCAAAGGAATTCTAATAATATATAAATATAATGAAATCTGAAGGAAAATCTATGTATTGTTATAAGGTAAAAATATTTTTTAATAAGAAATCTCGTTCATTTAAGAAGCAATTGTAGTTTTATAAAAGGTGGATGTATTTTTATTCTTCCATTGTTTTATCATATTTGTATTTAACAAGGTCATTTCTTGTTAAATGCAAATTAGAGAATCTGAAGTGTTTTGTTTTGTTTTTATTATAGTTATGATATTTATTGAAGGAATAATTCACAAGAAAGCAAAACAACAAAAGAATATTCGTGCTTGACAATGTGACATTCACGAAATCTTTGCATGTTGATGTAGATAGCTCTAATTTCTCAATGGTGCAACTTTCACAAGATGAAAGAAGGTAAGGGACAGATGACATAGCAGGAACAAAGATGTTATTTTTTATACTTACCCCCCCCCCCCCAGTCCTATCCGTATACAAGATCTCCCATTTCAATTTGGTTTGAATCTTATTGTGTTATCGTCGACCTCTTTTGTTGTTTGATGTTGTTATAACGTGTCAGTATTGTTTGTTAGTTTACTGTGTGATTTACTTTTTATAGATTTCAATATTTATATGTATATATGAAAGTGTTGGCGTAGCACTTTTAATATCATCACAATTGGCTCCCTTACATGTGTCGCGTTAACTGATTTCGTATTTTTGTAACACACAAAATCTTGACATCGGAGAAGGAGATGCGAGTACTTTCGAAAAGCGATGAATGTAATAAATGCGCAGCTTCAAAATTACAAGTAGAAAAAGTTGTTTAAAATCGTATTATGTTTGGATAAGCTCTAATTGCTGTAAAAACCTAAAGACATAAAAATGTTCAGACAGAACTCACCGTCATGATCAGAATATTATTTATTTCAGCGTGCAAACGCTAAAATGAGTAAAAGAGTCCAGAAGATTGTCACTAGATTGTGTGCTTGATTTGCATTCATTATTGATGTCGTACGTAGTCAATAACAATAGGAGAAAAATAGTTGGGAATAGGAAGCAAGAGTAGTGTTTTACAGAACTTAACTTGCTTAAACAGATTGTAATAAACGCAGTCACTGGATACAGGCGGAACCATTAATTTTGTATAAACTAGTTATGTGGGAAAGTAGAGAACAGAAGGAAAATACGTTACTTTTCCCCTCTCCTTCCCAGCATTAAATAAGTACTTCAGGTTACAGCAACGATCTCCAACCAAAGATGGCAGCACTCTCCGTATATCTAATGTATTTTATCGTTGCACGAAATTTTCAGTGCTACTACTACAAATTCAGTTCTAACTTTCAGGGAAGAAAGTTCATAACCAATTCAAGAGTTCGATCAATTCCGATTTTTTTAATATATATATAGTTTCGTTTTTCTTCATTGTTATAAGTTCTGATATTCACAGCAACAACAAAGCGATTTCAACAATGAAGTAATACGAAAATTAAAAATCGGCATTGCTCGAAGTCTTGAATTGGTTATGAACTTATTTTTTTGAAAGTTAGAACTCCCTAGGTTTGAATTTGTAGGAGCACCATTGAAATTTCATGCAACGGTAAAAATACATTAGAAATATACGGAGTTGCCATATTTTGTTGGAGATCATTGCTTTACATTAGCCTTGATCTAAGGTAAAAAGAAAAAAAAAGGGGGGGGATAAGGTAAGTAAAGGTATCCCCTCTTTCCTATGCGACGTGAACAGCGCATGGGGGTTGTGGAGATATCGTTTCACACATTCTCGAACAACGGCACAAAGTGAGGTGGGGTCATCAGTCCCACATTCGAAAGCGTTTACCTCCCAAGGGGCCCAGGAGTACCAAGAATACTGGGTACTCAATTTGATAGGAGTCTGAGTGCACCTCAGAGAGCCAGAAGACACTTGAACCGTTTACTGCAGAAAGGCAACATGTTCATATTTCGTAATTTTACAGGAGAGACGAAAAGCTGCATAAAACAAGTTTTATGCAATTTTCTTCCTTACATGTATTTTTATAGTAGTATAGGTATACTTGCTTAAATTACACGTTTAAAATTTTTTATGACGTAAGGGAAAAGGAGGAGATTTTTGTTTGAGATGTTCCCTTTCTGCAGTAAACTGGGTGTTGAAACGAACTTTTGGGTTTAAGTAATTTTAAAAAATATATAATTTAACGTATAAACTTACGTTATTGTAATAAACATTGTTAAACATTTCTGAATAATATTTGACGTTTTGGAATATTGAATTACTTAGTTGCAACATGAGGTGCCGTTGTTATGGGCCAGGAGGTGTGATTGAATTCCAAATTGCATCTTGTTGTGAGGGATCTAGACTCTAGTTTTTATGATACCATTTATTTTTGTTTGTAGCCAGTACAGATGTGTAGGCTTTCTTTAAGGGAGTTCCAACGGTTCTATAGAGTTTCTCAGCCTAACGGTATCCATCGTAAAGCCAGCAATATTCATGTTGCACTTAACACTATACGTTGCCAGGTCTGTGCTGCCGTGCGGATAAATTTCCTTTCTCTGGTAAAGATCCATTGGGTCCAACTTAAAACCGTAATCGTCAAAAGAAGGAAATGCGTAAATGTTGGACTAGTTTCCTTTTTGCAGAAGCGGTTCACTTGTTTAATAGGGTTACATGTACGGATTGTTCTCCATTAAAAAAATAAAAATAAAGTATTAAAACATAATGTGAGCACGACCTGAGCCAAAGTTGCCTAAAGGCTTTAAAAATTAAATTTAAAAAATGTGAGCCACTACGCACCGTAGTTCTTATCTTGACTGTGTTGAGTGGACCAGAGTTCAATTCTTAGAGGGCATTAAATGTTCATTGTTGATTGAACTATGGCCCATGCAATGTCAAAGTATGACAATGAGAAACATTGTGCTGCCCATAGAGTCGGGCAGGACCTCAAGTGAGCCACGTTCCACAGACTTATTTTTTTTTTTTTTAAATTAAAGTACACAGTAACTTTAAATGAAACTCAAAAATTAATAATGAGTAATAATAATAAACAAAATCACTTATGTGAGAGGAAAAATTGTTCAACAGTATCCAATTGATTGGAGCAGTTCAGGAAAAGTCAAGATGTTTGAAATCTTGTTAGTTCAAATGCCAGGTTATTCTAGTTTAAAAGCATGGATGAACGAAGAAATCCATTGTCGTAATAAGTACGTGTACTCAGTGGCTTCCCTGCGTTAATAATTACAACTTAATTAGAGATACAATTGTTCGAAATCTGGAAAATTATGCCTTTGATAATTTACATGCCGTTAATTATATTTTAAAACAATTCATAATTTGTGGTCAATTTTTCATTTTGTTCATTGTGGGTCCGAAGCTAATAGTTGATTGCTACTCACCTTTGGTGCTATTTGCGATTTGCTTTAATTTCATTTAGTGCGAGAAATGTTCCGAATGCAAGCCATATAGTTCTACGGTATCAGCAGATTCAAAAATAGTACTAGTGTTATGTGACTACACATAGTATTTCTTCGTAGTGGTGACGTACACTATTCCGCATCAAAGTTTATTTTGCTGTTTCCAGTAACAATGAAGTGGTGACTAACTGCTTTCGTACGAGGTAATAACTCGAGTCCTGTGTTTTTCACGTGTAGCTTTACTTAACTACTTCGTAAAAGCGAGCATTGAACTGGGAGCTACGTTGAAACTAATCGTAGTACAAAGTTTTGAATGGGAATACGTACTTGAGCAATATGCATAAATTGTATATCATTTAGCAATTCTTCTGTGATTTGATTAAGATAAGATACAATTAATTGTGTAGGCGATGATAGGTGATTTGAGTATGATGGTATGGCAGATATTTAATGACAATGCGTTAAAGAACGAACTTCTTAAACACCAGAGTGAATGTAGTCAATGTCGCGTTCTCAAGAGCTGCAATGGAGGCCTAGGTTTTTAAGGTATGAAAGTGGCTACTGTTTCAAATTTTAATGTACAACTTGTTACATTATTTTAATTTTATATTTCGTTGCTACTTTCGCGTAATTTAAAATGCGACAAAACTCAGGACTCTTGATATAAGCCTGAGCCAAATTTGGCTAAAGATCTTACAAATTAAATTCAAAGTTGAGGTAACTGACCAGTGTTGTACAGAGCCAAAAGAATGCATATTCACATTTATTTAACAACAAGCTATAGCAGATTTGCCAGCATAAAACAAATGCAGTTTATACTAGTTACATTGGCATTTATAATACTTGATTGTGTGGCGTTCGTCTCTTCTTGAACCTGGTACCTGATTATTTTTATTTTATATTCCCGGAGTAGCAATCTGAATATGCTGGATTTCATTACCGATGAAGTAATGTTTTGTGCAAATCGTAATATATATTTAGTGATAGACGCTCTTTGGTATACATTCGTGAAATGTTCAATTATCGTGTTGTGTTGCGTTGTGAATTTTAAGTCTCATTTTGCGCGTGAGGTGACCCATTATAAGGCAAACTATACAATGAGTACGTGGAAATGAGGCGTAGACAAGAAGCACCAACATTTGTGAGTAATGCAATACTTGCAACGAATTATTCTTAATGTTTACACCACACTCTTGCTTTGAAAAATGAATACCATCCGAAGCGTATATTTTTTCTCAAAATTTTTGTTTGTAATATTAAGGCAGGAATACTTGGTTTGGCAGCTATACAGTAAGAGCGTACTACTTGTTTAAGTATTTTGAAGGGATGTTAACTTCTCGGAGTGTTTTAATTTTCTGGTCTTGATCTTGAAAGTGATTGCTAGTTCATGCTGATCATGTACATGTAGGTTCCATTTTTAGTCTTACTGCTTTTATCCAGTGGTTCACTCGTCACTCAATTTTATTTTCAAACGTGAATGTGTAGTTTCGCACTACAAATACCTTATCCCATGTTACGCATACAGTCTTGTCTTGATGAGCAAGGTAATCTCGTATCCTATTACCACAGTGGTACATTAAACATGAGGATTCAATAAATCTTGTATTGTCTTAGTGTTGATTGATTGCCCACTAATACAAAATCAAATAATAAATAAATATATATATATATATATATATATATATATATATATATATATATAAATTTTTATAAAAAAATATTACTTACATTATGGAATACCAAGACAGGTTGCACGAACTTCACAAACACAATGGAAAAAGGGAAAACGTTTCGCAAAAGCGTTGTCACACGGTAGGAAGAAAATGGACAGAGCGGACTGGTATGGCATTAGTGCTAAGGAGACGCCATGTTAGCAACTGTTGCTGGGTAACAGTGTGGCCAGGGTATGGAGGCGGAAATATGATTAGATGGGTCGGAGAAAACACCAAATGGAGAAGAGAGTGCCGAGGTTGCTAGGAGTAGGTAAGGGGCTTCCTAAAGGAATAAGAAGGTAAAGAATCAGAGGATGCGAAAGTAATAAGAATTAAGGGGAGAATAAAGAAAGAATATAGGAAAATAGAATAAAAGTGCAACTAGAGACGGAACGAAGATGGTAGAAGAAGAAGAAACTGCGCTGCAGGGAGTTACGTGCAGTTGAAGTCGGGTTCATGATTGGCGGAAAGGATAAGGATGTAGTCTGATCTTTGCAACTGGCAGGTGAGTCAGGATGCAGAATCGAAAGGTTTCTTCAAAGGTGCAGCCGTGATGAGAAGTGTCAGGTATGGGGAGGTGCGGAAGTTGTGATTTGGAGGTGTAGCTATGGTTGTTGATGCGAATAGTTAAGATGTGTTTGGTGGATATCTCCAACGTCGAAGGCGGAACATTGGTTACAGAGTAGGAAATGAATGAGGTTGGAAGATATGTAACTCAGACAGGGTAAACCCTATATCTTCCCTTATTTACTGACGTTCATATGGGTGCGTTAGTAAATAAACAGCTCTTTGTTTACCCCGTCTGTTGTGGTTGGTGTGCCAGCCGACTAATTGGCACTGGAAAGGTTGCGAGGCAATTCAGACCCTGTTCAGTCTCAGCTGGTAAACGGCGGAATGTCGGAACCTAAAATTATAATGGGTTCCGAACCACTTCGCGGCTTGAATCCAGTGTGCAGTTGCACGGTGCACAGACCGGCAAATGAGGTCACCCCAACAGAGAACAGACCTGCCTGCTCCAAGCGTCTCGATTCCACAGTAGTGACACACAGCTTTACATATATTCAGATTTAATTTTTAAAACCCGCCTGTGCCCAGTTGGACTTTTTTTTTTTCTCAAATCCTGACTTCCCACTTTTGTGGTGTGGTTTTCACACATCGTGCTGTATAACAAATGATGACCGGTCACCTTTAAGTATCATCGGTGAAACATAACACAATTCGTGAAAATGTCCGTGTTGCATACAAATCTGGTTCGAACGTTAACATTCCTATTACTTTTAGCGCCTATGATTTTTTAGGGGGTGGGGGTGTTGAAAGTTGAAGCGAAATGTGTGTGTCGTAGAAAGCTTCTTACTAGCGCAGGAGACTTCGATAAAAAATATTTTTAAAAAATCCTAAACGTGGTGCTGGGAAAGATGCGTATTGATACAGAAAATTATAATCACTTCATTTGGACAGTTTTGGAACCAACCCAGGTTCCACTTTCAACAGTACAAACGCCAAAGTAAGAAAGTATTCGTTATTGTTTCTTTACTTAACTTTCTTATTGTATTTCATGAACAAACTTTCGCGTTTGTATTTCTAAATATAGTTCCGAAACAGTCGAGATGAAGTGATTATAATTATCTGCATCAACTGAAGTCTGTCAGAACGCTACGTAAGTACTTTAGTGTGTATTTGATGTTAAAGAAGCTGAGCACCATATATATAGTATAGTAATAAATGAAGCTTGACTTCACATGCTAGTCGAAAAATCATGTCAAAATAGAATTTTATTAAAGAAACTATGGTTCCTTCAGTGATGAAATAAGCGTATAAGCTAGTTTTTCGGTGCCCCAAACCATCACAGCTTGTTTTTTAAACCTTTATGTAAATAGTCAATCAGTCCCAGTATTACTTCAAATTAAAAGTTAATTGAGGTTTAAGTAATTTGACACAATAATTCTGATACTTTTCTGAACATACAAAGGTCAGGGTACTTTTGTAAAATATTAAAGTTTTCTTGATCTATGTAAGTAGCTGAGCTGTTAAGTTGTGAATGTGTTGGAAGTCAAGTCTTAGAAGAAATATGACATAGATCCGTCCAAGAAAATTGTGTTATAATATTTTTATATATATTTCCTTCCCAATGGTAATGTTTGTTTTTTGTTCTTATCACTTTTACAGTTGTGTGACTTTGTATTAGTGTTCTGTTTAACAAATGAATTGAAAGTAAGTGTATAATTTGTGTTGTATTGTAAAGAATTTCATAATGTGGTAACACATCATTAAAAGAATAGTTGTATTTTTTTATAGAATTTACTACAATTTATTATTTTTGAAATACAACTAATGTAGAAACTTAATAACGTTGTTTTTGTCAGTTTAATTTAGCATGTAGTTTTATTTATTTATTTTTAAAAAAAAAACGATAAATCTGTAGACAACTACAACAATGATTCTAGAAAATGGACGTTAATTTCTCCAGATATTGGCGATTCGCGGGAAATGGGAAGTAGAAATTTCATCATAAGGAAGGACGTATACGTACTAGGAAGTACAAATATGTACGAAGAACGAATTATGACTTCGTTAATGTTTTAACGATAGCGGCAAGGCCTGTATAACAAGTTAATCTCTCAGTTCGTTCTCACTTTCCTTTTATTGTACGAGGATGGCTTCTGAAGTGCCGAGTTTCTTCATGTTGCTAAATGTGCACAAAGAATCGACATACACATCCATTGGCGAGCATTTAAAAGAGGAAACAAGGGAGTAAAAGTGAAGTGAGAAACCAAACTGTACACTTATCTCCTCACGATATATTGAACAGTAGTAACTGTATAAGAAGTTGAACGCACGTCCTGAGCATTTAAGTAGTAAGGATGTGAAGAATGCAAATCATCCGAGGATTGGTGAAGCTACCGAACACAAGAGGCCTATTTTGTTTGTCTATTACACCGCCACTGATGTTTACTTTTTGTTACACATTTCTTACTGAAAGTCCACTCCACTAGCTCAGAGAGAAGTTTGTATCGTATTTATCAGAAGAATATAATCTCATATAAATTATTCGAGTTCTGCATAAAAATAATTTTACTTTTTAAAAACTAAGAAGCATACATTCGTGTGTGTGTGTGGATAGTTACGTCCACACTCAAGCTATTTGTGTAAAAAGATTTAGCTTCTATTTCATTCTACTGCACGATTGAAGAAAAAAAAATCAAGTAGATATTTTCACAAGAAATGGAATATATCTGCTCTTGACCAGAACAGAGGCTGCTAGAGTATGGAATATATCATTTGTACATAATTTGATAATGTTTCTTTTTAACCTGATTGTTAAAGTAATCAATCAGCAGTGAAGAGACAGGCTTCGCTTCCCCTCCAGTTTGGTAATTAATTTTCCTGTGCGATTTATAAGTGTGAAAGATATTCGCTGCTTTCTCAGTAATATACGATTATAGTCTATTGTGCTTAGCGTAATTCCTTTTTGTCAGATAGAATTAAGTAGTTTCAAAAAAAAAAAAAAAAAAAAAAAGCAAAGAGTATTTTGAGATGTTCCGACGTAGCGATCTACAAATGTTCCGTTACAGCAGTACTTGACGAGTAGGAAAAGAAGAAAGTAATGTAAAACAAAATCTTAAAGAAGGAAAATAAAGAATTATTTATAGCATTACTTGATGTAAAATACAAGATGAGAAAAGCCGCAGCATAAACAGTTACATGTTTTCCTGTAACGAAGTTTTTAGATGATACGAAAGAGCATCTCTTAATGTAACTGTAAGGCTCACGATGTTTAGAATTCTGATAGTGGTCAGATCTAACGACGTCTAAAATGTTGATCAACCAGTTGGTAAGACTTAAAGAGTGCAGTTTATTCAGTCTCTTAGCATGAATGAGCACTTGGTAATGTTATAAATTCTTCTGAATCTAACTTGTACTGCAAAAATAGTTCTAGGATGCTCGAAAGAACTAGGAAATTACCCAGCCTTTTTGGTATAGTGATTTTCGGCGCTGTAACGTACTAACCGTCACGAAGGAGTTTTTTTTTTTAAATTCAGGATCTGAGGAGGGGGCAAGTAGAAGTCACTTTCTAGGTTTTAATAATTTTTCCAGGCATTATTTCCATATGCAGGTACAAGTGAATGTTGGAAGGAATGTATAAGTCGGGAATTGGCAAAATTCCTTTCAGAAAATTGAGTGGATCCAAACCTTGGGCAGGTACTAACTTCAGTGCAACCATAGTCGATACACATCATCTTCGAATACTGTTGTCGCCGACAGATGTCGCTCTTCCAGACTTGTGATAAGCTTGTTCTCGTTCATGCTATAAGTGCTACAACTAGAATAATTGTAATGCAATATAACTCAAAATACAGAACAAATGTATCACGCCGGGACTTCAACTGAAGTCCTTTTATCCAGTTTTCTTGGAATAGAGTGATGTGTGGAAGGGTCTTTTAGTGACGAGTGGCATTATATGGTCTGTGAACCTATCACAATTCCCCAGAATCAAACTCAAGGAAGGTTCTGATTCCACATTATTAATAGGCCCCGTCCTGAGAAGCTACGTGTTTTAAGTAAATCACAAAATAAATAAATGAACAATCATTCATGACTATAATGATCATTGTTCCTTTTCATTCATTTTGGTTAGTTTTTTCTGATATTTTAAGCTACTCACTTTCCATTATTCATACGAGAGGAAGGACCCTAGAATTAATTTTCTTCACTGTCTAAACCCCGGAAAGTTTCGCACTAATATCGGCAAGTACAAGTTGATTTTAATCTGTTTCATAGTTTATTAGAGAAGTTTTAAATCCTCTTCCGTGTGGAATTTTTAGTTATGGTGAACGGTATTTCATTTTTCTTTCCGCCAGTGTCGCTGTTCGTAAAATGCCATTTCAAAATTTCATCTTTAGAGTGATCTCACTTCTGCAGACATGCTTAAAGCTGCTTATTTTTCCTCCTCATGAAAGGGAGTGAAACGAATAAGGTAGTTTTTTTTTATTTGCCAGGTATGAAGAATGGTCATGTTATCATTGTCCTTTTTTTTTAATGAAATATGTTCTAACATCTTTCTTCTTCAAGTTTACTCGAGGGCTGTGAATATTTTTCAAGGTGCATAACCTTGTTGTACTTGATTTCTTGCATGCAGCTGGGTATCGTACAGTAGGAGTATCAGTGGTGCCGGGCTGTTAGTAAGTATATATATCTATATTTTCAATACTATTCTGTAGTTAGCTTTTCTTAACTCTTTATGTATTTACAATAATAATAATATAACTTAACATCTTTTAAAACTTTTTTTTGTTTTTTTGTTTACTATTATTATCATAATTCTAGATTTCAACTTAACTAATTTCTTAGTTGAAGTGGAGAAATAACTTCACTACTTGTATCGTTGAATCCATATTTTGGTTTAGTACGAGTAACTGTATTATGAGCTTACTTGAACTTCGCTCCATTATTATAACATGACTGATACGAAGACATAATTTTATCTGTTAAGTGTTCTGTGATTGACATCAAACGATCAACTAGATTTTTTTTTTTTTCATGTTCATAAAAGTGAATTTTTAAAAGATTTTCAGTTAGTTTTCTTAATTTTTTCGTTGTTACCCGGATGTTCTTGATATTCACTCTTTCAGAGGTAGAAGATTCAATTGTTCGCATTGTGTAAGGAAACTTACAGTATCCAGAGTTTTTTAAAAAAAGTTATAGTCAGCTGAAAGATCTCCACAATAACCTTTTATTTGCATAAATAGAATTTCATCCATTCAATATCTTAGTAAAAATTCGATTTTGTAATTGCCTTTTACAACCGTTGCAGGAATAACGAGCTTGTAACTAAATTAGTTCTCGGTACTTTACAATCTCGTAGATGTGCGCCTGTAAAACTAACTGACTCATTGAATTGAAGTATCATCTTGAATAAAGCTGACTTCACCGAATTTTCTAATTATACTTTGATCGGTGTCGCAATCTTGTTTCACAGCTTTCATTGATGTCATTTTTATTATAGACTGTACATGCGCTACTTGAGAACAATTTCTGCGCCCATATACTTACGTAGAAAATGCTGTTATTAATCCGATTTTTAGATATCGTAGGATCTCTTCTAAAATAAGTATTTATAAATATATAACAAGTTTGTCGATAACCAATACGTTGGCATGATAAACATTTTTGAACTTCCTTTATTAAAAAATAGAGGATACTGTTACTAGAGGGTTACAGTGTAAATAAGGAGGCTTTAGTATTCCTGCAAATGTTGGCTAATCGCTATCCTAAATCGAAAGAAAATGTGTGTAAACAATTTGAGTGCTGCTCAAATAACCTCAGTAATATGCTACACTTCACAATATATGTTGTACATAATACATGTTCTGTGTTGTATGTTTATACGTATTATTTGTGGGTTTCTATGTCTAATTAGTGCTTCGTATAATGCAGCGAGTTTTTATTCTTGTGAATGTATAGATTTGTTGAAACATGCTATTTCGATTTTCCGATTTCCGTGTAATCCTGCACAAGAAGAATACAGTGGATAATTCCGAAGGTTCAAATGTCTGTAAGGTAGACTAATAAGAGAATTGATCTTCTTGACAAAGATAAGAGGAAAGTTATTTGCCAGTAGTTTTTTTAACTGCTGATAAACATACAACGCTTCCGTACCAGAATGCAACATGTGCTTCAAGTGCAATGTTACGACTAGTTCATATAGGTCGTCAAACTCGGTTACTACCTAGATTATTTCAGATGTTTAGAGGTTGGTTGGTTTACCCATAATGTATTTCTGTTGCTGTTAAGCATTATCTTGGATTAATCATGTACACCATACTTTTCATTCAATAGGTCACGCCAGTGTTTTTAAATCTTTCTATTCGTCGGAAGGAAAACCATCGTTATGTTTGTTCAATGTATGATTTGATTTATATGGGCTGTAAATGCCACACTCTCTCTAATAATTGCTCGCCTACATTCGTCTAGATATCTTCATGTCAGTTCTTTCCAAACAAGGAAATGCGGAATGACGTTCTTCATTACCTGTACCTTACACTTTGAAGTACTTCCTTCTGTTGAGCTTCCGTCTTCATATTCCGTTATTAAGATCCTTTAATGTAATGTAGTGGTTTTCAACCTTTCGAGGTCACTTGATAGCAAGGTATATAAAAAAGGGATCTTATAATTCCGTCCGTCCGTATGTCTATGTCGAAAAATAAATCTCAGGAACCACAAGGTGTTTGAGAGGTGGTTGAAGGTGTCGTTGGTAGGTCTTGGGCTTAGCTAAACTAGCTCAGAGCTCAAAACCGTCTTGATTGGTGCAGTGTTGATAACCCATTTTTATATGAAATTATTCAAATTGCTTCCATTCAATTATACCTATCTGCACCAAAATTGGCATTCGTCACAATAGAAAAGTACTTTACGTGTCTCTAAACACCCCAGTTGTCAGCGTTACCAACTTTCTTTATAAAAATAATGTTTGTGTGTCTGAGATGTAATCAAGGGACTGGAGCATTTGCTATTGTTAGTATATTTTTTTCTTATTATTTCTCAGCACCCGAGAGAGTAGAAGCCGTGGAAATTGTATCTTCGAGACAGTAGAAGCTTTGAGAAATCTTCGCTAGGTTGTGCTGGTAGCTTCCAGAACTAGATCCACTTTCCAATTTCTCGACTGTTCCAGACCAGATAGTTGAGTAGAATTACGAGTAATCTCTTCAAATTCGCAGCCCCTCTGGTCAATTATTGTGACACCTCTGTTAAAAATCGATATTGTTAGGAGTCTTAACTGCATAAAAAGAAATTCACTGTTGAAAGTGATTCATTGCAGTAGGACGCATAACACGTTCAACGCAATATATCCACTGGCTTCTTCATTCGTTTTTTGAAATACTGCATTAAAGTTCAGAACGTAATTTTTGAGAAAGTAAATAGAAACAAAGATAATGCAGGATTCACAATGTCGGGTAAAAGAAATTGCATAAAGCCAACCAATCCAATGAAATTGTATTAATATTCAGTTTATATCTATTTCAGATGACGGATGTCAAGTCTGTGCTTTTATGACTGATCCCTATGCTAGATATCAATACTCGTAAGAAGAAAAAAAAGAAACTTTAAAAGTATTGATACAAATTTATGTGTAGAAACTTAAAAAAAAAAATGTGATCAGGGGTTAAGTGTAACCCTTTAGAAGTCTCCATCCTTCGGAAGAAATAAAAAAAAATAGATGGTGAGTTGACTGCAGAAATGGACCACAGGAGTGTGTTCACGTGTCCAGCGAGCTTTAAATAGTAATGTTTATTTATTCATGTAATTTGTGATATTTCAGAAACAAGATTCGTATGGTTTCAGTTGCTGCTCTTATTTTGGAAAATTATTGGTTTAAGGGTTCTTGTATTTTAGAGGTGATTGTATTGGGTTAAATGTCGTTAGTAAAAAAGAATGTTACATCTTGTATTTGCATCATGTTGCAATTATTAGAAAAGTATCAGTCTTAAACAGAGTGTTGTCACATATATATAACCGTTTGTTATATATTAAATCAATATTCATTGGGCAGTATTGGGGGAATGTTTCTTTATTTTGAACTACTACGTTTTAGCAAAAAGGTTTTGAAACAGCTAAAGAATATCAGAAAGCATGAACATTGTGAATAGACACTCATAAAAGCAATTGGAACTGTTACCTAACAGCAAGATTTTAATTAAACATAATAGGTGAGGTCTATCTGAAGGTCTTTTAAGGGTGGCATTGCGATTAGTATACATTTAATAACTCTAGGATTATATCAGATGTTGAACCATGTAAAAAGTTGCTGGTGCAATTTTCTTAATCAGATGTATGTATATTGTCCGTGATTTTCATATTAAATGCATAATATTACGTTGCATTATGTATGCGTTGTATTTGCATAATTTCAGTTAACAGTACCGAGAATTCCAGATGTGTTGTTAATATTATCTGCTCTATTATGTATAGTCTGTATTATTTGAGGTATATTATGTACAGAATAATGAATTAAGAAAACCCTTATTAGTTCATGTATTAACAAAGAGTATTATAATGCATGTATAAAGAAAAATAATCGTACTAATGTAAATGTTTACAATAATAATAATTTAAAAGCTGTGAATAACCACTGTTACAAGGTAAGGTGAGGAAAGCAAATTAAAGACTCTGTAGTTTTCTTCTTCGTATTATTATTATTATTATTATTATTATTATTATTATTATTATTATTATT
>JAGDQP010000048.1:42851-76095 GCA_022664845.1 Lepisma saccharinum
TTATTATTATTATTATTATTATTATTATTATTATTATTATTATTATTTGACAGTACAGAAAATATAGACCTTCGTAAGTTTAAGTCCACCACAATTACACAATTCATGAGGGCACTGCACGAATAATCTCTGTTTGGATGTTTTATTAGATCGTGCAGTAGTTTGCGAATCTGGTGTTCAAATAGTCGTAGTTCTTTCTCCAGCGCAAAAAACATAATCTTTTGTTAAGCAATCCTCAGGAGATGAGAGGCGTAAGCATGAGAGTGCTTGTCTGGCTATTTTACACGCTAATTTCTAAGGTATGTTTTAGTATACTTCCTCATTCCGTACATGTATTCGTGACACTGCCCGTCGCGCGGAGTGAGGTGCAGTTTTATTTTTGGATATATTAGAAAGTCTGTAGTTAATAGAAAACATATTTTATTCAAGTTTGTCGCGATTTGATAGAATGAGACACAGAAATCACTCATTTCTGGTGTACTCGACTGTAAAGAGCAGCAAGAATATTGTTACACTTAATACAGATGAAGAGTATATAACCTCTGTTTAGTGAAGATGTGACAAACAAGATACGTTAGCAACATACCTTAGTGAGCGCCATAGTATCCGAATACTTTTCATAAGCATAAGTGATGAATAACCTGACGTGTTATTACAGTTCTTATTTGCACATTCTAATGATAATTAAGCACGAAAAACAGCTAGTATCGATCGTTAAATTTTCGTATTTGGGTACTGTTTTCAACCGCATTACGTTTCCACTTATTACCAATTATGTTTGCTTTATAATTATTAGTCCATTTCGAATAGAGGAAACTGTGTTGTGGTAACGACTTAATACTGGTCCCTTCCTTTCGTAATCCGTTGGAAGGTAATACATTAGTAACTTTTTTTTTTTTTCGTTAAGCATGGTAAAAGTGTAAACTTTATATACACTTGGGATACATTTCGAAATTTCATTCCTTTATATCCTTGTGGTCAATTTGTGGTTGGAGCTAGTAATTGGTTATTTTTAGCTTTTCATACCATATAACTCTTTCGACTGTTCCATTGAGATTATATTATTCCTCATTCGAAATTTAGTAATTGATTCCTGCTAAAAAAAATCTTTAAAATTAAGCATCAATAACTTTTAAGCTACGTCGTGCTATTGCTATGGACTGTTTACATCGTGTCTCACAAGATTTCTTTTTGTACTTGCAAACTTCCGTTGTGATGTATCTTTACTTTTGTAGTCTTCTGCAGAAACCAGCAGAGAAGTATACTAAAACAATATAGTAATAATAAATCAATATGAAGAGCTCAGAAGTAATAGAAATCATAGTTGACGCACTGGAAGAACCATAGCGAACCAGTATATTTGGTTTTATAACCATTTTGACATTAAAAGACTCCTTGTGAAGTGTAGCACACACGTGCACTGTAGAGTACAGAAGATATTCAATTAGATCTCAGTGGTTGTTCAGTGAAGCTAAAGATACATTGCTCATTTCCAACACCATTTAAATAACGGTTAACACCATTGTTACAGACAGAATTACATGTCAAATAGTTCCGTTCGTATGCAGGAAATTGATTGAGTTCCACGCTTTTGAGTAAGAAAAGGCAGTCTGTGTGTTTTTTACTGTACAGTACGCTCCCTTCGGTTCTTTGAATGAATCCTTCATGCTGGTAATACAGTTCCGATTTGTTTAACGATGTATAAGTTATTTAGGAATTCCGATAGCTTCTGTACATGTGATTAGTCATTACCCATTTTATTTACAGAAGATTACTACTAAATCTATATTCAGCAGTTATATTTGTATAACCCAGGAATTATTTACATTCATATTATGGGTTTGTGGTATACGTGTTTTATGTGAAGTTTTGTTTTTGTTGAATAACATTTTATAATGTAATATTTGATGTTCATGTTTACTTATTTTGTGGGCCATTTTAGTAACTATTGACTTCAACCTGTCTCATTTATATGACTGCAATGTTTAAAAGCCACAAACATACATGCCCTAGCCGGGTTTCGAGCCCGAAACCTGCTGGACGCTAGCCCGACGCTTCAATAAAGGAATAAAGTATTAGTCGCTGGAATGGGAATTCCGTCTTATTCCGGTGGCTACCGAAAGCGTGCGAAAATGAACTTTAGAGCTTCAAATTTCCAATACCACTAACGGCAGAATTGATGCGCATGCTACCATCAAAGACCTGCTCTATCCAAAATTACAAAATTACGCTATAGATTCCTCAAAGGAAGTGCAGGATTTCCATAAATTTTCTGAAGCAAAGGTGGTTCGAAATAAGCATGAATAGTATGACTTTGTAGCAGGTAACAGTAATTAAGTTGCGCCAAGTCGATATCCCAAACAGATTCCATATGCCGAACAATTTTGTTTAAAAAGAAGAAGGAAAAATGCATGGTTGCAAATGAATCAGGAATAAGAAGTACATACAATCACCAAACGTTTTGTTTATTAAGAGAAAATATCACTGTCCGATTGGGTGGCGGTAGTTCCCTATATTATCTATTCATACTCATTTCGACCTACATTTACTTCAGAGGATTTATGGGAATCGCTAACTTCCTTTGAGAAATCCCTTGCACACACATTGTGCAATATTTGGATATTTAGTTCTGGATAGAGCAGGTCTTCGACGATAACATCCTGCATCAGTTCAACCGTTAATGGTATTGGAAATTTGAAGCTCTAAAGTTCATTTTCTCACGCTCTTTCCAGCTTATAGCTCCGAAACGCGGCGGAATTTCCACCTCGGTGAGAACGACTTCCTTATATATTTTTTTATGTCAGTCGTTAAATTTTGTCGGTTCATTACGTTACCGTATATGTGCTATATCCAATATGTTTGCAGTCATATGTCTTCCCTGCAAGTCATTGTGGAGGTAGGATTCAGGAAACCTAGCACCACAATGACATAGTATGGAGGAAATATTACGTTTTGAATGTTCGGCTTGGGTTGAACCGCAAGAAGCGTACTGTGAATAAGCCCAATTCGATCTTTAAAGTTCTTGTTAAATCATGTCTTCGTTGTACAAAGAATGAATTGTTGAAACTTCCTCTAGACGGTCGTTTTCATATACAACTACATTGTAACTTAAATTATTCCTTGATTTTAAATTAATGATATATGAAAGAAACATCGGAGGGGACTTAAATCGTTGAAAGTATCTTAAAACAGTTCAAATTTTGGACCAAACAATAAATATAGTGTAGATGTATGTATATTTAGTATCAAACTTGCTTTCATACACAATTCCAAGGGGTAAGCAGTTAGTGATACAAAAGTATAATAAAAGTTATAGTTCTTTACAAATGCTTAAGTTTCTAGTCTACCTATGAATAAAACTTCCATACTAATATGACTTCAATTGTATAGAATAATTGGACGCAGGAAGTACGTATAGTTGATCTTTTTGTAGATGTGATGTATATTTAAAACACCTGTGTTACATGTCTTAATGATCGTTTTACTGTAGAGTAAGGTGTAAGTACTATCAATTATGGAAAAAATATATATAATTATTGATTCGTTATACGTATACGAAGTCGGAAATAGTTATTTTTGTGTTCGGGAAGATGTATACTATTTAAAAATTCTATTGACCCTTTTGTGTAGAGGAGATACTAATAGAAGAATTCGACTATAACGAGTCTTCCACTGTAAATACACAATCACCTAATGTTTTCTAAAACCTCTGCAATGTATTATAAAATAACTTATGGTGCAGGTTTATGTATATTTTTTCCCCCCTTGTTAGTAATTAAAAAAGAGTCTTGTTAGTTTTAGTTCATTAACTAGAAAAAAGGGGGAAGGTAATTTATTGCAATGAAGGAATCGCTTAAGCTATTTGTGGCGATTTAAAACGTGAGTTCAATACACAGATCCCAAATGTACGAATGTATCTCTATAATGTTACATACTCAGCTTTGAGTATCATTTTGAGTTAACTTTTATGTCGCGTGTGTATTTAAAGTTCAGTTTATTTATATAGAAGATGAGGGTCTTCGCATTAGTCAACCCCCACCTAAAAAAAACCAAACAACTGGAGGCACACTATTCTTTGTAATGCGTTCGCGCGGCACATTAATGTACGAGTTGTTAACAATGCAGAAGACTTGGTCAATTATATTTTTCTTTAAAAAAGTTAATTCCGTTTACACTATAATTAAAGATTTTATCAATTCTACATATGGAATAATAATAATAACCCAAACAAACTAATAATTTTCGTGTAAAATATTTTTTTTAGCTCAAGAATATTTTTCTTGCTCCTTTTTCGGAATAAATATTTAGTGAAGTTATTTGAATTACTTTTACTAGCAAAATGACAGTCTCAGGAGTTTCGCGCCACACCTGTGTTGAGAATCTCTGATTTAGATCCTGATTTCGTTCTGTAACTATATTGTAAAATGGTGAAGTCCTGCAATCCAGCTACCGTTGAGACAGAATGGTGAGAAAGAACAACTTCCGTGGCGCGTGGCATCTATATTGGTCTTTGTACCTGCACTCTGCCTCTTATTCAAACCCGAGCGTCCTTAGAAGTTTCATAGTGGATTAGGACGAATATCAGAAACCTAAACAAAATTTAAAAAATCAATTTAAGATCTAACATGCAAATCTTTTTGCACAATAATTTCAATTTTAACATTACTTGCTATTGTTATTGAACTTGGAACTCAACTGTTATGAACAGATTACGGCATATGTCTATGTCAAATTGAAAACAAAAAGCGAAGTAGTTTGTACATTTTACAATCCAAAAGAATAGCTTAGAGCAGTGGTTTGCAACCTTCTTTGTTTCATAGCAGCCCTTAGGCCCTGATCATTGCGTCACCCCAGAGAGTAGAAGATTCCAAATTGCCTCCACTTTCTATGCTAGAAGAAAAAAGCTGATCACGCAAAGAAAATTCTCGACTGTATGCTAACGTCAGATTAGTAGACTAGCAGCTAATGTCAGTTTACGAGGCCCCGGTTGAGAATCACTGGCTTCGTGGGTGGAGTGTAAGGAAGATGTATTATAATTGCTATTTCGTGCGATTAAACTCAAAACCTTTGTACATCAAGCCATAACAAAGTTGTTTATGTATGAATTAGTTAGATGATGTCATGTATACATCCATCTTATGATGGCGTCGAGATCTCTTTCAAACAGTTCGGTTTCCGAATACTGCTAAGACAAAAACGAAAAGTGTTATTGTTAAATTATAAAGGATTGAACTTCAGAACCAGGCATTAAATCGAAGAAGGGGAAAACTTAACCATCTTATTATAACGGTAATTTGATGTGTTACGTAGAAAAATATAAGCTGTAAGACATTGTGTTGTTAAAAACAGGTCAGCTTTACCATGACAACGATGGTCACGTGTCCATGCTTTTTGCTCTTTGAGCTGTCTAATTGGGTACTTCTGTTTTCTTAAAAATGTTCACTTCTTGAAATTTGTATCGGTCTGTTTAGGAATTAATGACTGTGGTCCGTTTTGATTAAATAAGCTGGTAAATTAAAAAATTCGACAAACAGCCGGAATTGACGCCTGGAAATGTGTCTCGTGAGAAAAATCCGAGTCTCTGACACCACAGGCAGTGTTCACTCCTTTCACAAACACATCAGGGAGAAATGGGGCCAATTCTGTGCACACATTTATGCAGTTTCGTATTTAAGATATGCAACAGAACTCATCTCTAAACTGCAAAATGCACAGTACGGCAATTACTACATTTATTTTCCATAAGACCTTCTCATGGTGCACTTTTGGTAATCACATTATGTAATAAGGAGGTCTGTATTGAAAGCCTTAATAACTCTTACATGGCCAAGCGATTCCTACATTGCAAGTGAATATTTCTTACATTTAGTTTTATTCATGTCTCTCTCCATTGAACCTTTAGGGTAATGTAAATGTGATGTTAAATATACAAAGTATTAGTAGAAGTACGTGATTGATTTTAATATAAATTCCGTCCATTACGCAGCTCTGTCATAGTTGACAATAGGAAACTGGTGTGACGTTTTCTAATAAATTTTAGGTTGTAGTGTAGTTTATTTCAATATGAATTATTTAGGATACAAATGTATCTTCTGCTTCTTCCTATAAAATATATATATTTATGCGTAATAAACATTCCCAAGTAGAATGCCTTCCACAAAGTTGATTGATGTGTTCGTCATGGGCAAAATATTATGTTGTGATGTATTGTTGAGAACAATATATTTTTCGTTTTTATATTTATTATGTAGAGAAAGCTATTCTAAGTTCTTACGATATGATTTTTATTAACTCAATCTTCTTTCGTACAATAAAGGATCGAGTTTTGTTACGATTATATTCTAGACATAAGAAGTTATTTTTAGACATTTTTAAAAAAAAAATATTTCTTAACCGCTTGCAGTGTTACTGACTACAAAATAATTTTAGTATTTTTAATTGCAACACACGATGCACGTTCGTTTGACCTGGTGATAAATTGCTTGTGCTGAATTTGAAATAGTATATAAATTAATGTTATTTCGCTATACAGATTGTTGAAAGGAAAGTTTCATTTTTATTTATTGTGTGAAGTTACCATCATTCGTGGGCGTGTTGCTCACACAAAAATAAGTAAGAATTTACGAGCAATTTGTAAAAACTCGACGGCGCTTAATTTTCGAGAAACGTCACTTTGCAGATCGTTGCAGTGAAAATGTAGGTCAAGATTAAGTAAATTAGCTAGAAAGCCATGGATTGTTTAGCGTTGTTAATTTTTGAAGGTCAAATAATTTGTTTCGTTAATACCGAGTTTATCAAAAAAAAATCGTAAAATCAAGTAGAAAACAAGGCTGAATGGGATTTGTCCACATTTTATACTTCGTCCAAAGTTTTGTGATTTCTGCGTTGTTATGATTTTAGGTTCAGAATTAAATAACAAATAATAGCCTCACGTATTGTAATGTGTTTATTTTATTATTGTTAAGAAAATAATCATAAAGTGATCAACAGTTCAACGTATAAAATACTTTGGTTTCAACGTAACAGTACAATAGTTAGGTAAATATATAGAAGATAGAGTCGCAAAGAAGAGGCACAACATTTGTTGATATGCAAACAACATAAATGACAGTGACTGCGTCGACCTGCTTACTTCACGGAAAGATACTATTGATTGTTACGCATGGGTACCCTGTCGGCGCCTCCTTCCTTACACGAACAAAGAAAATGACACAAACGGGCTCAAACCTAAAGTTACTAATATCCTGCAGTATAGTCAGCAGCTAAACTTGCATCACTTTTTTTTCCTTGATAGACGCAAATTTTCCTAAACTATTATCAGGCTCTGGTACTAAGTTTAAGCACTTAAGTGTGATTATGACTATATAATTATTTATTGGATTTCAATAGCCATGTCCGATGAGCAAAACAAATTGATCATGGTTACGTGATGCTTGGTGACTTCCAGTCAGGAGAATTCGTGAGCTATCTCATGTGGAACATCTACCCCAATTCTTGCTAGAACCTAAACTGTTTTCCAATACAGCGTAGCGTACATAGATGACATACATGTGGTCAATTCCATCCATAAACTTGTACAATAGCATTTGCAGTAGTGTAACATGTATATCGCGTCCATAAAACGAAGGTTTAGATTAATAACTTTGATTCTAGTTTTCAAAAAAATATTACAAGTATTCGGAACGCACTTTTAAATACTATTGTATCGCCTGCCGTCCCACATTCTTAAATTTATTAAGTTCTCCAACTAACCTTAAACTTTGCAGTGTAAAGAATAGCTGAGACCTAGCTTCAATGCAATATGCTCGAATATCTGACAATATCGTTAATGAAGTCAATTTTGTCAATAGAACAACTCAAGAATGATAATAATTGAAACCTTTTTAAAATTATTTGGGGTATGGGAAAGGATGCGGGAAGGAGTCATTCAGGTCCTCAGTTGAAGGTACCATCCTGACATTTACCTGGTATAACTGAGGAAAACTTGTTAGGAAGGTCGACCACTGCCATCGAACTCAGGAACCCAAATGCGAAGCCTACGCTCTACCAACTGAGCTATCATCTCATGTAATCGATCCATACTTCACACTTGTTCTTGGCTAGCTTTGCTCATTTTGGAGATTTAAAAGCTATCCTAGAAACAGAATTAGTCTTTTACCATCTCCTCGTTAGTTATGCGTTTAGAAGCTGTAAAAGTATTTTCCCGCAGACTACTATCACAGTGATGCAGATTGGAGATTAGTCTAAGAACAGGCGCGCGTCTAATAGTATTTCACAAAAAGCTGACAGTATTACCGTTCGCCCGAGGAGCTGGACGTGTATTATTTTAAATAAATACAGCTATTGTCTAATCTAAGAGAAAAACAGCGTATAGGAGCTCGTATAGCGATTTCAGTTTCTTATCTCTAATGAACACAAAGATATCACCGGTCAAACGCAGTAGTGTATCTAGGTAATGTCTTTCGTTGATGTATGTAAATAAATGAACTTTTATTGTCTTTAGTGTCCTCTGTTTTAGAATGTTCTTTAAGGTGTGTTGTTTTAAATTCGTGTTATGTGCTCAAAAAATTTAGTAAATCTGAGTCATGACAAGTGTTTTCGGATGTTGTATTTGATATTGGTGCTCCATCCGTGATTTCTGTTCAACATTTCATAGATATATCCTAAAAATTATTGTTGTGTATTACAATATGTATATGGAATTAAGTTCATGTGCTCAATACTCGCCACAATGTAGAAAGTTGTGTATGTATTCATTCAAAATACCAAATTTCCGAAGCGGTAAAACATAAAATTCAATGTGTCTTTTCATAGAATTTGTTTTCTCAGTAGCAGCACAGTATTTCTTTGCGTTTTCATTTCCATGAGCATTCTGTTGTACATATATCAGCCAATATATGTGGGTAGAGGGAGAAGAGCTGTTTGCTGTGGTATCTACTTTCGTTACTGTTAGCGCTTCGTAATAACGTAAATCCAAATTATCTATAAACTAATTTATAATCTTTTTGTAGGTTGTAGTTATCGAAGTTTTTGAGACACTTTCTTTGACTTATTACAAGAGAACTTGCGTTTCGTAACTTAATCACTCGTTTGCAAGATATCAAATGTCCAAACACTCATGTATTTCACAGAATCTAATAATACATAATGCTTTATGCCTATAAATTATATGGCACTATATACTAAAATTGAATTGTGCCTGTATTTTGTAGCTTACAAGGCATAAACTCTAAAATTAGTTATAATTTTTGTGTTCGGTCATAAGATCAAAATATAAATGGCAAGTTTTAATTTTCTGTTCAGTTGGTAAAAATGTGTAAATTTTAATAAATTAATTCGTATTTCCCACAGTTGGCACAAAATAACTGTTGCAAGAAACATGCATAATGTTACGCAAGTCTTTCTTTCTCGATATTTCAGTATTAAAATCAATCTTTGTAAGTTTGTGTCCATTAGGATATTTCGATTAGATTCATTTTTAACATTGCTTGCGTAGTTGATAAAAACAAGCATGTCATTGAAGAAACAAACCACATACGTACAGAAAACCGTGAGAGAAAACTTACCCTGTATCAAATATGTAGAAGACAAGTGATGTGATGTAGGCGTTCTACAAATGAAATTTGTTTGCTTAATAAAATTTTTAACCTCGAGTGTCTGCATTTTTATTTTCACTTTTTATTACATCAAGCATGAATCGTACGTAGTTTCGGAGCTAGATCCATCAAAATTGTGTGCAGCATAATCTCAAATGACGTAAAATGTGTCCTTTTTTAGAAATGATAAAAAAAAGTGCCTCGTACAAATATGGAACTATCCAGAATTCGGCCAATCCTAGTGTGCTTAGCAAACAACAAGCAGTACTGGCAATTGGCTGCTCACCCAAATCTCAATCAAAGCAAGCAACGCATGTTTGCAAGAAAAGCAGCCCTTGGGAGCAATTTCGATTGAGAGTTACTAACTAATCCGACGTGTCTTAAACGTTATTGTGATGATACCACGACATTTCGATGCCTCTACAGGTCACGAAAGTAAAAAAAAAAGAAATTGAGTTTATCATGGAATCAGTCAGCTAAACCTTGTAATTTTTAATGGTACATCTGGCATTTCCTTGAGTGTGCAAAAAATATTCTGATACATTTGAAGTATGTTTGAAATTGTGAATTTTTAATGTTATAGTAGGATGTGTTAAAACATACAGTTACCCAGGATCTTGAGAGTTCTGGTGTAGAAATTCTGGGTTCCGTAGCGAGTCTCAGCAATTCGTCTTTTTGGCTGCATGCAAAATCATGAATTTGGTTTCTATGAATTCTGTAGACACCCTGCTCTAGCTCCGAAGTACGAATATTTCGACATTTCTTTAAAAAAAAAACTTTTTTATTCTTGTTTCGATCTGAGGTCTTCATCCTGTATAGTATCTATATTCTGTTTGACACTATTTCGGGTGTTGGTGCAGTTTGAGGCATTATTCTAATAATAATAATAATAAACAGTATGGTGGGTTGCAAATCAAATTTTAATATCTAAAAATATATGTCTTGAGTAGTTACACTAAATAACCAGAAAATATTACACTAACAAGGGAATGTTTTTTGCTGGAACGAAAATTTTGGGGCGAAAATTTGTTTTTCCTGAAGAATGTGATACGCTGAGATTATTAGAAAGTACGTTCATTCATCTGTGAATTGCTATCTTTCTCCCCAAACTGACCAATGACTACTCAAATACTCTATAGTACAAAACACTGGAAACAACCTTGTAAACACGTGAAGGGAGTGATACAAAATATGGAACAGAAGTAACGTGGATGCTGCGCTACTAGATGCGGGAGATGAGAATCCTGGCGGCCATCTTGAAATTTGTTCGAGACTTTGTAATGGAAAGTGGGTCATGTGACATATTGTTTTAGGCTAGCTTGTTGCAAGAAATCGAAATCTGAAGTTAGTTTTTATCTACCTTTATTCCTTTAAGAGATAGAGACCCTAAATGTTGGGATTTTACGTTCTACAACATGTGCGTAAAATGGTATACATTTAGGCGGACACACAAACCCAGTATTTTTCTCGAACCCTTATGGAACTTGCAAAACCCATTGGGTTGAACAGCAGCAGGTATGCTTGAATGTTTCTGGAGATGGTGTATCGTGTTATTTTACGATGCAGTGCCTTGCAGATAGCTTCTAAAAATAGAAATCAGGGGGCGTTAAATCAAGTGAAGGAGTGGGGCACTCGGCGGACATTTGCTCGCTGCTCCGCCATTGTATATCTATCTACTCTTACACCTCAGCAGCGTAGTGGGAATTGCGCCATCTTATTAAAAAAAAAATATATCATCAGAACTCAGCCAGCAGTGTACCTCCCGCCTCGGTGCCCTCAACAGTGGTGGTCGATGCATTGAGAGGTTCCTTTCACCCGATCTGATGTGCCTTAATTTTTATTTTTGACTAATGACTTGCATCTATGTCACAGGCCAGGATCGAGGAGGAGACAGGGTATAGAGATAAATTGGATCTGGCCTTATTCAAGGAAGCGTCCCAGCATCTGCCTGGTGTGATCGAGGGAAACAGGGAAAATCTCGATTAGGATGGCAGATACTGGGAATAAAAATCGCGTCTTCCCGATTGCAAAGCTAACGCTCTACCACTAGAGCCTCTTTGATTACCATCTCTGGGTCACTTGAAAACACGTACTGTATCGTATAAAAAATCAACGACCTACAGTATCTTCAGAAAATATTAATTTGAATGTTATCTTAAGCATCTGAGGCTTAGGACGTCAGAAAATGTTAGTGTGAAAATCTTAAGGTGTTTCAATTCCCCATCACGTGTATTTGGTAGAAAAATATGATTAGTGTTTTGCCCAAAGGCAAGTCTGTGATACGAAGCGCTCTAGGCTACGTGAACCGATGGTAATTTGCTACTGCCCTTTATCAAAGGAAGGACAATGTCAAATGACAATGTTCTACAATTTAATAAGGAAAAACAAAGCTTTCTGACAAGGCTGAATTCTTTAATAACAAAAATAACTTCAAACGTTACGGTTTCGGAAGTATACCACTTTCTTCCTCAGACTACACTCTACAACTGAATATAGAAAAATTACGTAATAAAGAAAGGAGAACCTCAAAGTTTGTCGGTGCATTACGTTACCACCCTGTCAAGGTAGTACAATGTAGTTCGGTTAAGAACATAATGAGAATACTTAATCAAAGAAAAACACACACACACTTCAAGATCATGTGTAAATATCTTGTGTACAAGGCTGAGCGCTAATCGATAAGTAAAAGTAGTTTTAACTGAGGTTTTAAATAATTCCATGTCATAATGCTTGTTACTGACTTCGGTTAGGAATGCCACTCTTGCTGCAGAAATAGAGAGAGACTTCTTCGTAGTATTTAATCACTGATATCAAACTTATTATTATCGCGTGTAACGTAGTTGTTAAAAGTTGTCGAAAAATACGTTTCGCTTTGATGCATTTTTGTTCCAGTTGAGTTCCTGATTTATGATTAATCCAAAATTTCTCTGCAGCAGGCAAAAAAGAAATACTGGAATTTATTATGTTACTTTGAGATCATGCAGGTTGATTTTGCTGTGGAGTTCCTAGAACAGTGAAAGTACATTTTGTAGAATTAATTAATATGCTATTTTCAAGGAACCAATTGGTCAACTGAAAGATCCTTATTAAGTAGTTCTATCATCGCCATAATGTTATATGACTGTAGCAAAATCTGCAGCTTAAAGTGGGATTTACAGAAGACTTAATAATGAGCCCTGCGGAATACCAGCCTTAATCTCAGATGGGGTATATGAGTCTTTACACTGTTAAGAACCACTTGGTATTGTCTACAAGATAGGTAGGGACAAAATATTATTTCATTTTCGCCAATAAGAATTAGGAATTGCATTAAATCAAACGCTTTCGTCGGATCTAATAAAACCAAAATTACTACCATTGAAATACCTACCGAATTTAGTATTTTATCTGTAATTTACGTAAGGGCTGTGGTTGTTCTGTGACCCTTCCGGAAGACGGATTGGATACTGGGCAGTATACCATTCTTAATAACCAGTCAATTGCTGAAATACTACTTTAACGCTTTTGACACAATTCGTAACAAACTGTCAGGACGAAGGTCATTCAACGATTGAATATGAGACTTCTTGGCTAGCGGTTCAACTTTTCCCCGCTTCCAGACTTCTGGAAAACAACCACTAAGCAATGAGAAATTTAAAACATGAGTAAGTGAAGATAAAGCAAATGATACCATATACTACATATTGCATTATGAACATCCGCTTCAGTTACTGAGTGAAATCGAAAAGCTTCATTTCCGTTACTAATTAGTGTGAAGCGAACCACGATATTTGCATTTCAATTCTTTTTTTTTTTTTGGGGTCATTTTGTAAGCGTTAGTGAAATCCGAATAATAATGTCAATGTTTAATTTACCAGAAAGATGCTGAGATGGGTTAATTTTATCTATTTCAAGTTCGTGTAATGCTCTCTTCATGTTTTGTGTATTATCCCAAGATTCAATGCAATGAGGGAAAAAATAGTAACAAAAACTTTTTAAAAACGAATTGGTACTAAAACGTAAAAAGAGAAGAAAAGAAAAGAAAAAAAACTTATACTTGACTAAAAAGAAAAACATGGAAGATTATTATTATTATTTACTTTTTAGTAAGAATTATTTACGAAAAGTATGTCTTCAATAAAAAAAATCATATTTTTTTCGAGTTATTTCGGTGTTCGGATATATTTTTCTCAAGCTCACGTTTTGTGACCAATATCCTAAAGTGTTCTGCAACCAGCCAAACCCAGCATCCTTACAGGCTAGAAGTCCATACTTAAAAAATATTAAAATATATGGAAGTAACAATTGTATTGTCACCCGACTTAAGTCGCTGTGCATAATGACATCGGGAAATGAGTTAAATTAACGTTGCAAGATTTGAGGACACAACGAACCATTGTGAACTAAAGAAAAGAATGTAAAAATAAGCTATTTCTTGTCGAATGGCAGTGGTAGTAAAGTTGCGTAAACGTTTATATTCTTCCCAACGCACTCGATATTTTGTTCTTTTGTATTCTCGATTGGCACGATCACGTAATTTCATTAAAAGTTTTGTGTTACTAGAAATTTTTATGCAGTTTGTGTTTAGAGAATTTTACCGTCCTAAGTCTGTGGAATTATGCTTCGTATGGACTGTTTAAGCAGTATGTGACATTATTTTTGTGTCCATGGAAATCACCATGTTCCCTGTTCAAATAAACTATGGCGTAGGAAGTGATACAAGTAAATGTTTTGTGGAAAAAGTTAAAAATACGAAATAAATTTGACTTTGGGTTTGTCAACACCGAGTCTCTTCACGGAGGTGTATAGAAATTTCAATACCACAATTTCAGTACCTATCAACTATCACCGCGATCACACCTAACTTTGAACAAATATTTGTAGATCATTATGACAACTGGCAACGAAAATCTGTAACGTCAAAGGTCCCCTAGTCATTAACACGTATCTTGCAGGTAGAGTATAGACAAATATCTACAAAACACGTGTTCTACCATATTTAGAACATATGATTAAAAGTGATTCTCTCCATACAAAACAAAACATTAACGAAATGACAAATATTTGCATTAAAACAAATTCCTTATAGTTTTATTTATTTTTTCCAAATGCAAAACGATTTAAAACAATAAATAATGAAAAATAAACTTGATTACATTATGCGCAGATAAGGACATGTTACTGTAATGCATTTTTGGCTTGTCGCCTTATCTCATTAGCTGTTTTTCGAAGCTCTTCGTCACTAACTAACAGTGCGTCATTCTGACATTGCAGCCTTTGTAGAGCTTCTGCCAAACTTTGATTCACTTCAACAAACTTTTTCACTTGCTCATACACAATATCTGGATTGCCACCCTCACTACTTGCTCTCACAGGTGAAGAGTGTCCGGTTTCACTGCTTGTTTTTCTCACAGGCTTCAACTCTGAAATGAAGAAGAAAAAAAAATAACTATTATTATACAGAAAGATTTTAACAGGGATATTATTCAAGAAAAAAAAACGGTAACGTGAAAAATAGTAACTGGTAGGTGTAGGAAATTTACAGAAAATCGAAATTAAATCAACGCCACATATTTTCGATTCCTCTACGGTCTCCCTCACCTTGAATGCCCGCTCTAATGAAGCTGAACACTTTTGGTGCAAAGTAGCTACGCACCAAAATGTTTGTACAGGAAACATAATAGCTAATCGGTGAAATCTGCCTTTCGATCACTCATTAACTCAAAACAATATCGGCATTCAGTGATCTGAATACAAGTAAACTTCCTATTTAATCGGATTGAGTCCTCCCACAAAATCCAACGTCACAAAATACAATAGTTATCCGTAACCGTGGTGTTGGTCTCAGCATCCACCGCGGAAAGCAGTAGTATTTATTAGGACTTGGTTTTGGCTATGAATATTGTCAGGAATTTTTGTCGGTCGAATTCTGTTACACTCAGTACATAACGAAGAGTGCAATAGCTTTAATACTTTACAGTACTTAAACGGTGTTAGATTAAGTTACACAACGTTCCGAAGAGGCTTCTAGTGTAGCGCAAGTGAGTTATGAACTCCCGCCAGAATGATTAAAAATGTACTCTCGTTATTTTATTAATGCTCATTACACTGTTACAATACACTTGAGAGATGTCCTTTCCAGCTTAACCGACCCTAAAAGCTTTGCAGCATTTAAGAACACGTCCGATTGAGCCCAGGAGCAATATCGAGAAAAATCCACTCGCTGCTCGTGGGAATGTAGCCCTGCTGTTAGTTTCAGCACAAGCTTATAGAAGGAAATAAAGCAAGGCAATCTATGCAATTTCACGAGGCCAAGACACACACACACAAAAAAATTAAAAAATCCTGCGATTCTCCTACCTGCAACGAAGCTGTCTCTCTCTCTAGTGTAGTACAGAGATAGAGAGAGGAGAGAATGGTTTATTATTTCAACAAAATTTTCTTCCTCGTTATTATTTCTCCAATAATAGCTGTCAATTTTCTCGTTGTATAGTTCGCATTTGATTTTGATTTGAAAAAAGTACATTTTCAAAAAATTCTGCGAAGTAATTTATATTAATGTTCAATGATGTACAGAGTTCAAAAGTAATACGGTGATGGGTTCATACCTAAAATAATTAAAAATAAAAGTATTTTCCTGTAAACAATGCTCGGTTTACAGAAATTATATTAAAATAAGGCTTATAAAAAGTATGTCACACCTGGGATATTTATTCATATACTTTATCATATATTACAAGGGAAAAACATGATCACTTGAGTTATTACGTCGTAATTTCTGACTGCTCAGAACACAACAGTTAATCTTTTCACCTAAAAAAACTCCAAGGACTTTTTTACTTTAAAATTTGAAAAAAGCCCGCCCCTCACCCCAAAAAAACTTTTATTATTCTGACGAGCCAATATAGAAACAAGAAAAATTTCACCAATTTGTGCTTTCGTAAGCAAGATTTCAATACTGAAGCTGAATTGCATTTTTCAGCCACAGCACAGAGAAAAAGGCCCTAGTAATGGAGTTGACGGCACGGTTAAGAGACTGGCTGCTAAAGCCAGCTTGCAGCGGCCATATGAAAACCAAATCTTGACCCCCTCTCCAGCTTAATGAATGAGCAGCAAAAAATATTTCGTTTCTTTAACACAAAAGGAATCAGAAACGATTTTAAAAATCTGAAGCTACACGATCATCACAAGTTCTGGTAACAGGATCATCAGACAAACATTGTTCGAAATTTACCGGTCGCCAGTCGCATTTTGCGACAGGAAATTCAACGTTGGCGATTAAACATCGTTATTCAATCGCCAAATTTAGCGACTAAATTTTCTGATTTCAAAGTGATTTCTTTCTTCTTTTTCTTTATAACCTGTTCAAGGTATGCATTTAATAGAAAGGCTGAAAGATGAAATGCTTTTATCATCTGTCGTACTTAAGTTGCTGAGATACTCTTTCTACGAAGCACAAACATGGCTTGTGAATTTGGTCAAAACAGATACTAAATCGTTAGACGACTAAAGATGAATGGTCCCAACCTAGAGTTTTTCAGTGCAGCAAATGCAATGAATTTGTGGTGGAGGGATAATGCGATGGGGCACTTTAGGAGATCAAACTTAAAAAAAAAAAAAAAAAAAAAAAAACTAATAACTTATGAACACTAAAGAAGTGGAAGATCTGCCAATATTTGTAAACACATGTAAGTAAGTCTAATTTAAATTTGAAGTTTTTGGCTTTGTCGTAGTACGAGTATTCTCAACAATAAAAGTAATTTATTTAGTATTTCCCCGTCCCTTTGTTACAACTGATGCTGGGTTAAAATTATTCAAATATTATTGACCTACAGGACAGTGTTTTATAATATCACACCCATCACGATCTATCCAAATATTTTGTTTATAGCTATATTTTAAATTTTAAGGGTACGGCTGATGTGATTTCTGTATTGATTAGCAGATATGTCTTTCGTAAGCATCGTGCTTACTGAACTGATCTTTTGGTTACTAATAAGACCTGCTACTGAATTGTTTAAGACAGGAAAAAAAGGAAGGATGTCCATTTTAAAAAATGAGTTTACATTCGTAAAAAGTACGCCCTACTGCAAAAGTTTTAATTCAAAATCTCAAGTAATAATCAAGTTACAGAGGTTTTAAGAATATGAAATACATAGGAGAGTTGGGCTTGAATATGCGTTTTACGAGAAATCACCTTTCTTGAACATCCCACTATCTTTTCCTGCACTTATCAATTGTTTATTTTTTTCCTTTTGTAACCTTAGTTAAAAAGAAAAAATGGCGACCAAAACCAAAGTGCCATTTGGCGACCAACACACACTTCCCATTTTCTAACCACTGCTGACAAACTCCAATCAGTAGACTTGCATGGGTATACCACTGTTGTATATGACAAGACCTGGTGGTTTAGCTTATGTGATACGTTAAAATGAAGAGCTTAATGAAGTGGAAGTAACATCACCATCATTCTTTTTTTTTCCAAGGAGTCCAGATGCATTATGAATGCGTATCAGAGATGTCTTATGTGTAGTAAATCCTGTGACACCAACCGCAAGAATTTATGTGCTATCTCAACATGACACTATGCAAAGAAATGAGGCATCATCCAATAAACACTGTGAAGAATAAAATGTCAAGTATGTAGTCCTATTTTACTCGGTTCATTTTTTTATTATTATTATATGTTTTCCATGAGTATTTTGGTGAAACCTTCTTCTGTTTTATTAATTATTTTAAGTATGAACCCATTACCATTCCATCATTAATATAACTATTTCCTATATTTAAAAAAAAAAATATTCACAGATGTTTCATATCATAGAAAAAGCAATTAAAAATGCTATAAAATGGCACCTCTCTCACCTTTATAGCTTAATTAGGAGAGCTAGTATGACAATTTGAAAATGTGTCTGTACATTAGGGGCATTTTTCGGAAACTTTACATACTCGTATTTTCAAAACGGATTGATATATTTTGATTGCATTTTTTTTTCTTAGTCTATATGGGGACTACTTCTGTACAAATCCAAATCTGAGATGGTGAGGCAAATTTAGTGTGTTGATTTGACACGGAATGACCCTTTCCAGAAAATTTTAGTTACACTGATTATTAAAAATGTTTGTAGCTTTTGCCGTAATTAAGATATAGAATAATTCTTGTGTCATCGTGAAAGTCTTAGACAGAGCTTTCATTTCATATACAACACCTGCCCTCCCTTTGAAATTGAAAATTTGACCTTAAATAGCAAAAATGAGGTCACATCCAATGTTCGTGAAACTTTCGGAGAATAATTATGTGCTTTTGGAGACGACATATGCAAAGTTCCATAATGGAACATTCATGGAAAGATACCTTTTTCTTTAAATTTTATTTACGGCCGTTATGGATCTTTGGCACAGCTCTCGATTGGGAAAGGGAAGAAATCGATCATGGTCTTATTCAAGGTATCATCCCAGCATTTGCCTGGTGTGACAGAGGAAAACCAAGGAAAATCTTAATCAGGATGACCGGCATTGGGAATCGAACCCAGATCCTCCCAATTGTAAAGCCAACGTTCTACCAGTGAGCCACGACCGCTTGCTACAATATGCTCGTACGGTAATATATTGACACGGCTGGCAGTTCAATTTTCAATAATACTTCTGAATTCCCAATTTCTTACATAAAGGTCTTTTAACTACTACATCACAAGAACTGTTATTATCAATTTTGGTAAGGGGTGCTGGGACATGAATTTTTAAAATCATTGACAGTAATGCAGTCATCTCTCTAAAGTTACACTGTCCTTTCTTAACAGGACTAACTTCTTCCCACACGAATACGAAACACGTACGAGGAGAAGTGTAAAGGAAACTTTGCCTATATATAACTGCAAAACGATTTTGTGTATTACCTACCGAATTATTTATTTATTATAAGGAAGGTATGGCTACGCGCAAGAATTCTGTATTAAAGTTACTCTAGAACAAAGGAACAGTACATAAAAACAGCGCATCTGTTTAAATGCAATTTAAAGCATTTTTAATCCAATTGTAAATGAAAATGAAGGAAAACTGTAAAAACCCAACGAAAATGTGTATATGGTACAAAGTGCAGAAAAGCAGTATTGTGGTCACGAATCGCACACCTATTAGTTTTGATATTGGAAGTGAAATCCTCAAGTACTTTGTGTGCAACGTAAAACTTGAACTCCACGAAAAATTTTATGTACATAACCGAAAACTTTGGTTGACGTGACCCCTATCTTCTTTGGATGCTTTCAGCCAATTTAATACCAACTTTACGCTACTATAAAAATGATTTACTCAGAAGAAATTCACGCACACACGGATAAATGGCAAGCTAGCGAAGGGAGGTTAGATAAGATTTTTTTTTATAACTACGTCATTTGAATGTAATTTTTTAAGGCAACTTTGGCTCAGGCCGGATGGATGAATTGGTAGAATGAAGGAAGTGGGAGAACTTTGAGAAAACCCACGAACACGGCGTTTGTCCACCACAAAGCCCACATGGCATGAGCAGAGGTGAGCGCTCTATCAATTGAGCCACCGGGGCCCATAACTACGTGATGTTTATGTTCGTAATATAGTGACTTTCTCCATGCGGCGGAGGAATACTAATGGATACGCTATTACTCACCTGCTAATTGCACATTGCGTATTAATATAGTTAAATGAATTTTACTAACTTCTCTTATTACATTACACTTTTATAAGTTATTCTCTCTTCCTTTTCAGGTTCTCTATGCCACTTACAAACTTCACGTCTATACTTTTTGGAAATTTGGATGACCACATATGCTATATTAACCCCTTATGCTATATTATTAGAACACCGTAGAGTTCCGAAAGCCGACTTTGACTTTAATTACTGTATTGTTGGAAAGCGACTAAAGTGAAATACAGTCTATTCTCTCCACCTGACGAAATGAATGGCCCAAGAACATCTTGCGTTTGATCATGTAAGCGTCGGAGGTCCACAGACAGCATGTCATGCTATATGAATTTCACCACGGACATCCAGCCAGTCCAGTGGCATGAAACATCAATGCCATATATACAGTCAGGGTACTGTGGATGCGCGAAAGTTCCAGAGGTTTCGGTCTGGGGACACCAGCCTCACCGATAAACCACGAGACGGGAGACCTATGCAGCTGGACAACGATGCCCTGCGAGGTGGAGGCAAAATCAGTGCAAACTCGTTGAAGAACTGGTCAGCGAACTCCATGTCACCCATTTGACCGTTTATCATCTGAACGACCCTGGTACGTGTTGAAACTCGGGAAATGGGTATTCCATGCATCAACGCCTCTATAGAAGCTGCAGCGAGTTGACATCTGCAGTTCTCTACCCACCCGTCACAGACGTGAGCCATTGCTGGATAGAATGGTGACAGGGAATGAAAAATGAGTCATCTACCATAACATTACACGCAAACGACAGTAGGTACCTAAGGGGGGGGGGGGGGCAGAAACTGTGCCAATACAGGATCTTTACCCCTGCAAACTGATGTTGTGTTTGATGGGATAATCCATTTTGAGCTCTTGGCACGTAACCAGACCATCAATGTAGATGTCTACTGTCAGGATCTAGAACGTCTATGGACTGCATTGTTGGGGAAACGTCCTGCTCTGGTTAATCGCAAAGGTGTGCTCATATACGGTGGTAACGCGCGCCCACAGGCGACACGAAGGACCTATGCTAAGATTGAGGAATGTGGCTAAGAGGAACTTCACCACTCGACGCTTTTACCAGATCTTGCAGCAACAGACTACTGTCTTTTTCGCAGCCTGCAAAAACCACATTTCCAGGAAAACACTGCAAAATGACGATAACATGCGACGAAAAGTGACCCATTCATTTGCCTCCAGAACCAGTGACTTCTTTCTGAAGGGGGATTCAACAAATGGTTGACAGGTGGCAGTGTTGTGGAGTCCGATGAAGACTATTTTCCTGGGTTAACTATAGTAGTGACGCACCAATTTTTAGAAATTTACAGGATGAATTGATATAATTGTGTGATGTTTGTGAGTAATTGGGAGCAAAATAGTAATGTAGATAACATTATAAGTTAATAATATTGTTGTTGTGTGTTTTAAAGATGTTTTAGGACGCACTGCATGTTGTGGCGGAAGGAACTATTTTGCGTAGAATTACATTTGTTGTCATGTGGAAGGCAGTAAGGGAGTGTTGAAATGGCGCGTTTTTGTTATGGTTATGACATTTCTTGTGTTAGTGCTATTGAATGGTATAGAAATGTCATGGGAATGTACATTTTTAAGGTTATGTAGTGGATTATTTATGTAAGGAAAGTAAAAGGCCCCGAAACAATTGTACACGACTTTCTAATGGAAATTGGAAGAGTTAACACGCCTGTGTGCTGAAGGTAAGTGTGAATATGTGTCAGAATATATTTTGTAAAGATACATACCGCACCTAACCTGCACGTTCATATGATCAGTAATTTAAGATAATTTACGAAAAATGCAAAGAAGGAATTGTTAATAATAGATGTGAACATATAAAAATATATTTTGTAAAGATACATGACCGCACCTAACCTTACCTAATCCCCACGTTCGTATGGTCACTAATTTAAGATACTCTACGAAAAGTGCAAGAAAACAATTGCGTACACCGCTCGGCGTTTGCGTGTTTTAAGTGATTTTGGTTTGGTTTTAGTGAATTTAAAATTGGTGCGTCACAACTATAGTAATGCCAGTTTCCTGACTAACGGTAGAGTTCCAGGTAAGTAAGTTCTTCTTCTTTTCCGTGGGTGGAAAAATACATTACTTATGGTAGTGTGTCTCCTGTAAATAGGCCCTTGGACGTTCCGCTCTTCTACTCTTATTTCACATTTCCAAGAATCGAAACTTTGTTATATTTTGCATTTCAACACTTCCACACCCGTTGGAAAGATTGCCTTTATCCTGTAAATTTCACTTCTTTCTTTTTTTTTTTTTTTTGAGCAGATAAGGTTAACCGAACCAATGTTCTAAAATAACTTTAAATCATAAAAATATTACATTCCACATACACACTGTGTTCTCATCCTCACCTCTTCCACTGTAATCATTTTCCACCGTGAAAACAACATCATGACTCGGGGCATTTCTAACATCTTCAGAAATCTGATCCGATGTTGGAGGAGCTGGTCTAGATGGAATATTGGGCTTCTTCTTGAACATCATAATTAACAATAACTTGTATGCAACAAATAAATAACTTTACAACAGCCCCCTAACTGAAATCCATATTTCATCTCTCTCACCGCTGACTCCACATGTACAAAATTAAATGAACTAATATACTTCACAAGTTCACAGTACAAAACATAAATTAACCAGCAAAGCACTGTAAACCAAGCTGCATGAACATCCTTCCTGTAAACACAATACGTTACTCATTTGTTTTCACCAAATTGTCAATACTATAGATGCCAGGTCTTAACCATGGGGGAATTAAAACAGGGAGGGCCAGTCGAGGTTAATGCTTTGCGATTGGCTGGGTGAGTGTGACGTCACTAGCGGGATACAAGCTCATCAAGAGAAGTAAAGAGCAAGAGATTTCTGTTACATTTATTTTGCGCTCGATATCTGTCTAATGTATAGGGCGTATATTGAATATATGTGAAGTTTATGATTGAATAAACTTAACAAAAGTACTCAATTTCACTTATTTAGAAAAATGTGATCACTAAAGCGTTCTTCCTAGTTTCACGAGACTGAAGCCGTTGTGCACGTGCGTCTGAGACCTACGGAAAATACAAAAAATTAAATATATTATAGGCATTGTTTTGTGTACTTATTAAAAGCGGAAAATAGTCACATGTTTAACATTTTTGTTTTTGATAAAGTAATTTAAGATATTTAAAAAAGGAAGCTGTCTAATTCAGCATTTTTTTTTAAATTTTGTTATTAAAATACAAAATTACACACACTCCGAACTATATGACAATAAGGGCTAGTTTTTCATTGTCTGGTTAAAGTACAGGTTACCTAGTAACTAACAGTTAAACTCTAACTGGTGGTTTACCCGTTTTTCAATGTCTAGTTAATGTATAACCAACAGTTAAACTGAGCAAACTGGTAGTTAAATTACCCCGTACTTCTACCTCCAGTTAACGCGCTAACTGGAGGTTTTTAAAAAGTTTGACAATTGCCACCTGTGAAAGATGTTGCATATGATTTCAGATTCATCCTCTTCCGATGAAGAGGATGATAGAATGGTATTAGAACACGTAAGGAAAACATCACAGTTCTTCCACCCAACTTTTTAACATCTTTTTTTATTTTTTTAAAATTCAGATTCAGTTAGGTGCGGTACGAAAAATTTTGTTTTGTGCTGGCTGGGGCATGAAGTCAGTTTGTGTTTGCACTCCCTCAAAATGTAAAAGTTACAAGAATGATGGAAGTGTGTGGTGTTGAAACGCGATGTTTACTTTTGGAGCTCCCAAAATGTAAAATTTACAGAAGAAATGTAATATTTTCAATTTGTGTGTAAGCATTGAAACGGAAAATATAACGAAGGTTGTAGTGATGCAAATGTGAAAAAGCAAAAAAAGTGTCTGGAACTTTAGTTGCTTTCGAGTTGAGAGTGCATATTGAGTGAATGTTAAAAGGCAGATGGATCGCGTATAATGAAAACATGTTGTAAGGTAACTTTAACTGCCTTTGCTATTCGACATGTGGTCGTGATTTTTCTATCAAAATACGTGTCATTCATAACATGAAGTATGAATATTAAGTAGGTCGTTAGTATTCTTGCGCATGCCGCCATATTTGTATGTGTTGATCAACACGAGTGCTTATTTAACAAAATAATAATAACACATGATATTTAGAAACGCTTTTTGGATTTCTAGTTGTAGCTAGATGTTATGTGTGAATTATTTACAAAGGAATGAGTGATGCTGAACGTATACATGTATCAGTAGTTGACGGAAGCTGTGATCCCGAAAGTAAAGAATATCCATATATGATTATGAGACAAACTCATAATATTCCCAAACGATAATGATAATAGAAAAACGATCATCTTTACTTGATGACTGGCAGCTTCCTCATGTTATTGACCCATGTGTACAAACTATACCACTCACTCCCTTGCAAATAATTATAACTGACGCTTCTATCACGAAAAGCTGTGTCATTATTATTTCGTTAAATACTCAATCCAGTTGGTCAACACACAAACATGGCGGCGAGTGAATACTATTAGCGACACTTCGATTTATGAATGACACTACTTTTCTACGAAAAATCATGTACGTGCCGAGTGAGTGAATACAATTATTTAAGGTCAGGTTACAAAATTGTGCTCATTATACGCGTTGCGCATGACGTTTGTCATATACTCCATGTGCTGATTCCCAACACGCAACCACATAAACAGTCCCAACTAATTTTTGCTCTCATTTCATACTTCCATGACTCGAAGCTTCGTTAAATTTTGCAATTCAACACTTCCACTCACGTTGGAAATCTTACATTTGTACTGCAAATTTTACATCTTTTTGTGGGTCATTAAGTAAAGTTTACCCAGCAAATAATAAAACTAATGGAAACAAGATGATTAAATATCCCTTTACCCCACTTCGTGAATTATTTACAAGGGAATGAGAAGTGAAGAACGTACACATTGATCAGTAGCTGGCGGACGCAGGGGTTCCAAAAGTGAAGTTTATCCATATGATTATGAAGCAAAAATAATATTCATAAAATGATAATGAAAAACAATAATAAAATTATTAAACATTACCCTGCTTCTCACCTTACCATATCTTTTTCCTTTCGAGAGTACTAGTTGCGGGTAACAAAAAAAAGTTTAAACATTCATATTCAATTTCATGAAGTACATGAACTTCGCTGACTACCTGTTGTGTGTTTTTTTATAATTACTGTGAAGTGTATAAATACAGAGATTCTGTTAGACCACAAAATGTGTACCCCCCGAAAATTCTTGAGTACAACCTCGATTTTTTTACAATTAAAAATAAATAGGAACAAAACTGCAAAACTCTGTTTACAAGCTCTAATTTTGGCTATACCCTCCCAAACTGAAAATCTTAATTACCTTGTTAGTTGTAACCGAGCGAAATAAAACGCATCCAAAAACCGAAGAAATTTGTTCTCTGCCTATGAACTCTTTCATGAAAAAATCATTAATTTCAATTACTGTATTTCTTGCTTGTCATTGCTTGAAATCGCACTCATGTTCTTCGAACTACCTGTTAAGTTCCGCTTTACTTTACTTTATGGGCCGCAAAAAATGTAAAATTTACACGAGAAATGTAACATTCCTAATGTGTCTAGAGGTGTTCAAATCCTAAATAAGTTTTTAAATGAAGGTGTAAAATGAGAGAGAAATAGGGAAAGGTGCTAGGAACTATTTAGCTTCTTCCGCGTTGGGGGTTAATACATGCATTTTTTAGAAACCCATGTACATCGTGTATAATAAAAAGTATCGTACTTGACTTCAACTTATCCCTCTTGACTGGCCCGAGATTCTGTCCGTGTTTTTTGTGGCAAAATAAGTGTAATTCATAAGACGAAGTTTCGCCATAACTCCTCACGGGGCTCTGCTTATTATATGTTGATGAACTTCATATTAATGAAATGATAATGGCATATAGCTTTTCGTAGCACTTTTTGGAAGCTGGGTTGCCGGTAGGTGTTTATAGAAGCATGTGTAATAATTGTTTGCAAGGAAATAAAGCATATAGAGCCTTACATATAGCACGGAAGCTGCGGCCATAACTTGGAGTTTATCTATTTTCCCAGAGTGTATAACGATATGCGGGCCAGCGATCTAAAACCGTCACGCCTACGTAAAAAATAAACTTTGTAAACTTAATTTTTATGAGCGATTTTTAGTTACTGAATTTGATCCGTCACGATTATGAATGCGATGCTAATTAAAATTCAGATCCATGCACCATCCGGGATTCGAATCCGGGACCTTCGAGTCGCTTACGTAACCCCCCAACCCACACGGCTACCAGGTCGGCGTCACATATACGTATTTTTTTTAGATAGTAACTCAACTCTTTACATATGTGTGTTTACTACCTTATTTCTTTATTCCACAAATCTCTTAATGCAATCAAACTTTCATATTTCTTACTTCAGAAACTAGCGAATTTGATGCGTATTTTGTTTAAAACTTACTGTGCTATCCTCTATTCTACTGTTTTCATAATTCCTAAACAACTCCCTAGATGGCGAAATAGTAGAAATCCATTGCTAACCGCCGCACTGTTCCCACTAACCAAAAGTTAAGTAACCACCAGTTAAAAAGCAAATGAAAAACGGATATTAAAGGTAGAGTTTAGATTAACTTGAACTAGCAGTTAGTTAACTGGAAAGATAACTGAACAATGAAAAACTAGCCCTAAGTTTGTCAAAAATAAAATAAAAAGTGAAATGGCAAATAAGTATTTTCATTTTTGAGGAGTGTGTTACAAAAAATGAAATGGAGTCGCTCTCAGTTCTCCTTGATCCTTTTCCTCTTCTTTTTCAATGTCACCCCTTCTCACCCCATCCCTCATGGAAACGTCATTATTATGTTAAAACTGAATACATCATTCGTCAAGGTGTGCAAAATCCTTTAATTTTATTGATAATTTTCTTCCCGTCTCTCCCCAAAACGTTTTGTAACAATAAAATTCCATTCGGAAAGAAGTTCAAATGAAATTACAACAATGCTGTTTGGTAAGATATTTCTTCGGCTTGCTATTAGTTTAACATTTTACATGAATCAGATTTTTATCAGTGTTAATTAATTATATTTTTATGCAGGGGTGCTACCTACAAAAGTACGCCCTGGCCGACTACATTCCCGCATACTCTCCCCCTACGTATAGTCCTGAGCCAATGATGGAAGATCTTAAATTAAAGAATATTCTAATTTTATTTTGATAGATTGTAAATTATTATAGTTAAATATTTCCTCAAAATCTTAGTTGGTGATCCTGGCTTCTTTCTCCAACAGTCCGTTCGCGTGAATGCTGGGAGTGTATATTAAAGACCAGAGACAATTTCTTCCTCTTTCTACCAAGAGGAGGTTTGAACAAATATTGCCGTCTTTCACATTGACATTATCTGCGCTCTTGCACGGTACTATCCATTCTCGTTATATATTTGGATCCTTTGGAAACCGATGATAAATAATACCTGTGTTTTTTTTACATAATTTGGACATCCTGCCACAGCACAGTTGTTGTTATTCACCATCGTGAATCTTTAGGAAGTTAACTTATTTCAATTTCAACTCTCTTGATATTAATCGCGACGTTAGGAGTTTCTGGACTGAATAGAAACATGCTTTGCCCGTTACTAAACAACTTTATTTCTTCTGTTACCTCGTTTTTTCTTGTTACATATGCTCCCAAATATTTAAATTTGTTTACTTTCTTATGTTCTCATTCTTAAATGTTATGTATCTATTTCCGTTATTCAATGTGTTTCGGCTTGTTATCCTGCATTTTGTTTTATCTATGTTTACCTGTAGCCCTATCTCATCACAAGCTTCTACTAAGACCTCGGCGTTACTTTGTAGTACATCTCCCCAATCTTCCCCAATCAAATCTACATCATCAGCGTACACGAACAGAAGATTCAAAACACTCGTTGTTAGGACCTTTTTGTCCTTTTTTAATTTTAAAATCTCATATTCTATAGCTAACATAAACATTAGTGGTGACAAGACATCATTTTGTTTCAACCCGTTGCTAACCTTGAAACTATCTGACAGTATTACTAATCCGTATTCTGCTTATGGAGTAGCTGGGACACAATCTCATTGGTTGAATTACTTCTTTTGGGGGTTCCCAATTGTAGCAGATACTGTATAACTTCTCCCTCTTAAGCAACCTTAAAATCAAAGAAAAGCTAGTGAACAGTCCTGTTGTAATCCCATTTCTTCTTCAAGATTTGCAATTGCTGCCTGAGGCGAAACTACATTAGACATTGTGAATACAAAGAATCAACAGTGAAGGAAGAAAAATCTCCAAGTTTGGTTTCCTGAGTTCAAATAAGAACAGTAGACGAGAATTTCAATGTAAAACAACGACAATTATTTTTCTATAAGATAAACTGAACAAACTAGAAAACGAATAAATTCTCTCTCGATACAAAAATCTACAAAATGAAATGAAGTAACCTTAAAGTTAGAAACGAATTTCGTATCAAAATTGAAAATTATGTTTCTATAATTTACTTTTGCATCCTTTGAAAATTTGTGCGAATGCAAACACAAATAAGTTATGAAATGGAAAATAAAAAATCAAACCTTTCACACTTTAAACTGTTATACTAACCGACTTATTTCTTATCAAAAGCAGTCTTTGCTGCCAAATAATACTTCATTTTATGAATATCGAAATCGGCACACCAAATTATAATAAATGTTAAACTTACCCAATACAGGATTCAAATCAAATCGTGGATTAGGTAACTGACACTATCCGAATCCAACGGTCCACCGTCGAATGTACTATTTGCAACGTTCCGTTGCACCCTGTTTAGTTCCGTTTTCTGATTTCGAACGATAGATGGCACTACTGTAGTAACAGCTGAATACCTAATGGACGCATGGTACATGTATGAATGTACAGTACCCCACATTGGTACGGTATTATGTTGTGTTAAATAACGTAATATGCATATATTCCTGTGTATCTGTGTAATCTCTGCTATGTTAAATAGGTGTGGGCGAAAATATGTATTCTATACCTGTAAGCCCGTAGCCTCTGTGCTGTGTTAAATAGGGTTTGGGAAAATGTGTTTGTAATTGCCGCTAGGGGCTGTGTTGGAAACTAACTTCAAATTTCTGTTGTAATCTCTGTTAGGTCCTTGTAAACCCGCTGCCTGTGTAATCTCTGCTATGGTAAATAGCATATATTCCTGTCTCAAATTTTTGCTAGGGGTTGGGTTCGTAGACTCTGTAATTTGTCCTATGTTAAGTAGTAGTTTTTAGGGTTGAAAAAGAGCTTCGTACCCTTTTATGGAATCTCTGCTATGGTAGGTTATTCCTTGCCTCTGTGCTGTGCTGGAAACTGACTTCAAATCTCTGCTATGTTAAATAGGAGATGGAAAAAGAGCTTCGTACTCTCTCTGCTATGCTAAATAAGGGTTGTAATCTCTGTTAGGTTAAATAGCCTAGATTCCTGTGTATCTGGTCTAAAATGTCTTCGTAGCCGTAGTTATAATCTCTGCTATCGTGTGTTGATATAAGGGTTAGATAATCTCTACTATGTTAAATAGGGTATGCAAAAAAGAGCTTCGTACCCTTTTATGGCTTCTCGCACTCCTTTGTGGGTTAGGTATTCCTGTGTAATCTCTGCTATGTTAAATAGGGGTTGCAAAAAGTTTCGTAGTCTTTTATGGAATCTCTGCTATGGTGCTGTACATGGAATGAAAAAGAGCTTAATCTCCTATTCAATGTTATTTGGGTTAGGTTAACTAGCCTATATTCCTCTGCTATGTTAAATAGGGGATGAAAAAAGGTGACGTAGCCTTTCACGAAATCTCTGCTATCGTGCAGTGGTACGAAAAAGAGCTTCGTACTTTCATAGTATTGGGGGGCGTAACTAGCCTATATTCCTCTGCTATGTTAAATAGGGGATGAAAACAGGTGACGTAGCCTTTCTTGGAATATCTGCTATGTTAAATAGGGGTTTAAAAAATGGGCCGTAGCCTTTTATACGTTGTAAACAAAAACGGCGACATCGCGTATCGTACAGCCCTGGAAAATACACTCCTTGCTGTCAGCCAGGGCTGGAAAAATCGTGAAATTTTCCATAATTTTAAATTATATATTGATTACTGACAAAATGAGACAGGGTGCCGGGTATACTACTCCCAACTGACGTTCCACTTCAAGATTTCTTCTTACCCCCACGAATCGTAGTAGTTTCGGTTCAGACCTTCACGGGACCATCAAGAACTGCTACTGGCACTTGAGCAGATGACTATGACCATGTTAAACACCTTATGAAGTAGTGTTTCCAACACAAAATTAATTTAATAATTTCCTCTTTATACAGTATTAGAGTTGGTAACACCAACTTTTGACATTTTACCAGATACTGCCATATATGCACAATTTTAGAGGCTGACAATTTACATTCCATATTGTGATTGGTCATTAGTACTACTAGAATGCATACCACACAGGTATGGATTGTTTAAAAAGCCATGAAATCCATCTAACGTATCGAGAGCTGCAGTTGGGCGTTGGTAATGCTATGATGTGCATCACACAAAATATGGATTGTATAAAAAGTACTGCACGCAAAGTTTTACAAGAACTGACCTCTTGGCTATATAAATTCTGTAATACAGTCATGTCATGTTGGGTTGTATAACAATTATGCCGAGTGACTAATATTTTAATGCTTGCTTAAAAGAATGCCTCCATTATAAACACTACTACAGTAAGTAATGACGTCATTTGAATTAATGGATTAAGCTGATTGGTTGACGAATCCAATAAATTGAGGACAGGATTGAATTGCTACTTATTCCGCTTCAGGTGATCCAGGGAGAATGGCTACTTTTGCAGACGTGTCCTTCGAGTGTATCCTGGCAAGTATTGAGGAATGTATCATTTGTGTCCAGTCCTCTCACGATACTGCTTTTGACACGGACCACGAATTGATTTTAACAATTTATAGATTAACAACTCTATATGTTTTGAACAAATATACAGAACATTTACGGAAAACCACACTAATTCTATCCAGATATTGGATAATTTTCTCACTACTTTTACGCTGGTAACCGACTCTAAATCTAGAGATCGAATACGCCTAATCTTGTCGGTAAAAATACATTACACAAATGAACTTGTCATAATATACATTGTTATTCACTATGACAATGTTCTATAAACTAGGACTTTTGTGTATAGAAACAAAACAAACGATTTATAGTAACAAGGAACCTTTGTTGCGCATAGGTAAAATATATACAGACTAGAACATTTCCAAGTACCGTAATACAAAAATATTGTGATTCAGGGAACTGACACAAACAATTGAACAGACTTGCTTTTTCTTAAACATTTTCCAGACAAGTGATACAAACAGTGCTGTAATAAAAAAATCAAGTGGTACAAAATATTGTGACAAAGAGAAAGTCATTTCGTGTAAAGTATTATGATTTACATATTTTTCTGGTATAATGTAAAACTGTGTTACAATAAAAAAATCCCTTTCGGTAGGCCTACAGGCTGAGGTAGATCTCGAAGTTTTTTTCTAATTTCAAAAATTCAAATATCGTCTTATGTGAGCTATCGAGAAACTATTTATTGTTTTGTAGATTATTCATCAAAAGCTGTTCAACAATACCTAACAAGACATGTATATATATATACTCGCTGTTTCGGTTGGAGCGCTGCCCCCAGACCGGCGTAGGGGGTTCCCCCCAACTTCAGTGCTTTTGAGAGAATGCGCCTCCTTTATCTTAACCAAAATCTCACTGCACTACACCACCATGGTATCAATCTGTACCCTCCTACGGGGGGTTGCGCCCCAAAAGGAAGTTTGCCCCATCTATTGTAACCTACTCTTGGTCATACACCTTCAAAGAAAATTTCGTTTCTCTACCTTCAATGATTTGGAAATTGGGTTTTTGGGGCGGCCATTTTGGATCCAAGTTGACGACTTTTTGAAATTTTTCTTGTATTGTCGTGACCTACTTGTGATGGTACAATTTCAAGTAAAATTTCACTTATCCAGCTCAAACGGTGTGCAAAATGAAATTTTGGCGGTCATTTTGGATCAAAGATGGCGACTTTTCCCAAATGTTGTAATATTTCCCTAAACTACTCGTCATTATGCACCTTTATGCCAAATTTCGTTTCTCTAGCTCAAACTGTGTGGACAATGTTTTTTATGTCCGCCATTTTGGATCCAAGATGGCGTCTTTGGATACATCATGTAATATTTTAGTAACATACAAATGATAATGTATAGTGTTACCAAATTTGATATTTCTAGCTGCAGCCGTTTAGGCTGTGTATTCTATACAACAATGGTTACGGCGGCCATTTTGAATCCAAGGTGGCGACTTTTTCAACATTTCGTAATATTTTCTTGAACTACTAGTGACAATACACCTTTATGTCAAATTTCGTATCTCTAGCTCAAACGATTTGGAAAATAGATTTTTTACTTCCGCCATTTTGGATCCAAGATGGCGTCTTTGAACTCATTAGGTTACATTTTCGTAATCAAAAAGTGATGTTGTACCCTATTTTTTGTATAGTGTTACAAAATTTGATTTCAATAGCCCGAGCGGTTTAGGGTGTGTATTCTATACAACAATGGGTTCGGCGGCCATTTTGGATCCAAGATGGCGACCGATTTTGCTCATAAACGAACTTAACCGAGCTATTAAGCCTAGAAACAACATATAAAAATTTGGTTCAAATATCTTCAAAATTATGGCCGCTAGCGTGTTAATATATATATATATATATAAATAAATCACAGCCATATTCAATCCACTAGTGGATGAGGCCTCTCCCCGAAGGGAGGAGTTGGTCTACTGCTCCCACGCTGACCAGACAGGTTGGGAGAGGAGAGCCGAAGCTCTCACTGTGATCGCCACTGTCTTTTATTCACAGCAGCTCCCCAATTGTCCTCACGATGCTGGGTCAAC
>JAGDQP010000048.1:76195-163803 GCA_022664845.1 Lepisma saccharinum
TGATTTTGTTTCATTTTCGCTAAAAACTTTTTTTGGTTTTCGTTTTTGTTCCACAAAAATGCTTGCTGAGCAAAGAGTTTTCAAAAATGTTTTCAATGCAATGAAGTTTTAGTACAAAAGGTTTTCAGCTTTTGTATTTCGATTTTTACAAGAAAGTTTTCACAGCAAAATGTTTCACAACAAACAAGTGTTTCATGTTTTATAGAAGCGCTATTCACTACTTTGCAATTTGTGACTTGTAAGAAAAGTGTTTTGTTTGTGAGCATTCAATATGCGATTAAATACAAATTGCAACTTTACATTTCCCCCGTGTGTACACTTATAGATTTTCTAATATTAATGTTACTTGTTGCAATATCCATAGGGAAGAATACAATAACCTTTATTTGAAGGATTAAGTCGGCGTCTCTTATTATTGACTACGCCGTGTGTTTTCGTTTGCCATTTAGAAAAAGAATCGCAAGATAGTTTTTGGACTAAAGACATCACCACTATCGTACTGTTCAGTGACTAAATTATAAGGGGTTATAAGTTATTTACTGGCTTGCCCAATAATTCTAAGTTATACCACAAGCTTTGCAGACATACTTCTTTTTACCAGTAAGAAGGTTTTTATAGCCTAACTGTAATTTTTTGCATCCGCAACAATAAAACTTTGCATCACAGTCATTTATTTCATTGGTTAATTGTTCAAGGTAATTTCCAGTACGTAACAACAACGGTTCATCTCGTTACTGCACTAAGTAACTCAATCTATGACACAATATCAGTGTCCTGTAATTCATACAATCGCACCCTAGCCCACTCCAACATTGGAAAAGGCATGAGTTGAATTTTCATTTCCAAAGTCCTTATAGGCCACAAGTAATTTGTTTTATCGTATAGTAGTCACATGTGGCACTTACAAGTAAGGCGATCGTAGAATCTGCAGGAAGCTTTTTTCATCACTGACAACACGGGTTTGAGGAAGATCCGTTCTGGCCCCATTTTCCAAATAAGAAATTGAGGGCTATTTTAGAAATATCTCAATCCCTGGTTAGGTTGAAACTTTTCATTGTCAAGACGTATACCCTGATGTTGTTGATATTTATGAATCTATTTTTGTTTCCATGAATATATCTTTTGTGGTACAATTATTAGGAAACCCACTGGCTTGTTGTTTCATTTTCAGGAAACTATCAAGGTAAGGTTTGAACAGTCATTTCCATTTCCCAAATTTCGTAAGTTTTAAGAATGACATATACTTACTCCAACGCCATATGTAGTTCAGGAGTACAAAATACTCCTTTGATTGCACGTTCTTCTTTAGTCTGTGTACAATTTTCATTATTCAATTCCTCCATGGAAGATCGACACAAACCAAGGACAAGTCGTTTATGTGCATTATAAGGAAAAACGAGTATACCAAGATTTTTAGGAGAAAGAACTTTGCAGTGAACCAATCCACGGACAGTAGTTGAAGGAGACATGTTTTTGCTTTATGAAATATAATTTTTACCTATCGGCATAGGTTTCTTGGAGGTAAACTAGGGATAAAGGGAGGTTACATGGAGGTATGCAAATACTCGTCTTCACTACATTCATATAGCGGACGAAACCATTCCATACGTCCTCCTTAAAATGCATCCTTAGTACGTACGGGATCCTATATTTCTCAACATTCATTTCTTATGAAACTCTGAAGATGTTTGAACCAGCTTGTTACACTTACATTCCCAGATGGATCCAATTTTAATTTTACAACTGAATTCAAGAAATCCTCCCTTGCCAAGGTTGCTTTGTACCGCTGCAATTGGGATGATGCCGAAGTTGAGTAATGCAAGTATGTTCATGCCAGTTACACCCATTAAATTCATAAGCAGTGCTGCTTTTCTTGTCATATCCATCCACTTTAAACCGCTTAAATTGAACTTCACATCCATTTTCTGCAGTTCGCAATTTAACGTTATTTTTATATTCCATATATTTCAACCTTTGTTTGATGTTTTAGTTTGCTGGTCACGATGGTGAAAACTTAAGGGCGGGATAATTGGAAATGTGTTTTTTTTAAGATAGCGTGAACAAAAGCTGTTTATTGCACATGAGGCTATAATGCTTGTTTGTAGGAAACACTGTATGCCACCCTTTGTTTTTCAATAAGGTTTGAAAATCGAATCAATGGCACGGTCAAAATTAGAACATCATTCGTGCAATACTCCAAGATCCACTGCGCAGTAGTTCCATCACATTCTAAGAAATTGTAAGTATCGATTTACCACAAACTCCAAAGTTAACTGTGCAATATCATTACATGGGCAATGTTCTAATATATCTTTAAAACTATTACGAGAAATGACTAACCAACAGATGTCGGCAACTTCTCACCTCATCTTTCGTCAACCTTCCATGTTTTCATCTCCGGTGAAGTCAGCTACAACTCACACAAACACATACACATACACACATACCATTCTACTTACCTAAAGTAGTCAATACTACAACATTCACCCTGTCAAAATTATACTGGGGATTTTGACAAATTTTGACAGGGGATTTTCCCCTGTCAAAATTATAAATCCAGGCACTAGATAAAAAAGCGTTACCTCTTTTTGATCCTATAAAGTTAAACAACTTAGCATTGCACCACAAAGGAGTGCCTTTTCAAATGGTACACATTTTTAGTTCACAGGTATACAACATTTCCAGGATTGTGTTAGTTCCAAATTTTACCACCACAGGCAACGATACCGCTAGTTGTCACTTCCTGGATTAATACCAAATTCCACCACGAGAGGCAATGGTAAGTATAATGTTTGTGTGTGTCTGTATGTGTTGTAGCTGATTGCACGGGAGCTGAAAGCATGAAAGGTGAGTTGAGAAGTTGCCAAGAAGTGTTAGTCATTTCCCGTATATGTTTTAAGGATTTATTAGGACATTGTCCGTGTTGCACAGTTAACGTTGAAGTTGGTGATAAATCGAAACCTACAATTTCTTTGAATGTGATGAAACTACTGCGCAGTCGATCTGTGTAGGTTACCGCCCTCAGGAAAGCTTTGTATGAAAGTTTTTGTTCGCGTCCGTGCTCGTATTGTTCAGGTATGTGTTCAGTGTGGTGTAAAAAATTAGTATGTAGATATCATTCAAGAAAATTAAAATTAAAATGTCCAATTCAAGCTAATGATGCTATGATAAGTTACGAATGCAGTCAAGTACGTACCCAGATTTTTATTTCGGGGAGGGGAGGCCTCCAGAACTTTGGGGGGGTCAAAATTCAGTATGATACAGAAAATATCGAAAATTTCGCGTAATATTGTACTTGATTTACAAAAATATTTGAATTTTGGAAGGGTCCGGACCTCCAGGAATATACCTTGGAAGGGTCCGGACCTCCTACGTTTCTGGATGCAGTCGATAAATTTTGTCAACTTCTATCAATATTTTTAAGCAAAGTTAACTGTGGATTCACTATGAAACAACAGGCATTCTGAGATGCAGATAGATGCAATTTGGTTTCGTTTCATTTGTTGAGGCTTATGTAACAGCAAGATTATGAACAACAAGACCTACTGCTTGACATACGAACCACTACTCGGTTTGCACTTTAGAGAAATTCTGTGTCCGCATCGAGAATCTAAACGTGACTCCTTGATTACAAAGCGAAAATGATTTAAAGTTAACGCAGATGAGTTAATCGAAATGAAATCGTCCTTATGAAGTTCACACTATTTGTGGCATGTTAATTCTTTGGAGGGTTTAAACCAATTAAGAAAAAACATCTGGTTTAAACCATGGTTTCAATCGCCTTTGGTTAAACCAGGCATCCCTGGCAAAGATTACGTCCGCGTTGAAGCCTTGCACGTAGAGTGATTGTTAAACGTCATATGTATCGCGTAAAAAACAACCAAATGTCGATTCCCGACATTATCTCCATATTTACAGCCAACAACGTCCAATTGAGTCAACTTACCTTCGTCCGTGCTCAAGGCGGTAACGTCGTAGACTTTGGTTTTGCAGTGAATTTTTACATGAGTTCGAATATCTCACGGCCGACCATCTTGACCGATATTTTCCTGGGTTTCCTTCGGTTTCACCAATCGAAAACCGGGATGCTACTTTAAATAAGACCCTGGCAGAGGGTCTACCTACCCTATTCCAGCCTCAATACAATAAGCTAAAAGGCCGTAAATAGAAAAAATAGTGTCGCAAGTACTTTGCTCGGCATGCCGTTCTGTGTGTTGATCAATTCAAATGTGAGGGTTCTTAGAACAATTTCTGGATTGATAGTTGTTTATTATTTGTGTCTCTGAGACATACTTGCAACGGGATGATTTGTATTAAGCGTAGACTAACATACGGGAAAATATGGGGCGATAGTTGGCTGCCATAATTTGCACTATATGTACGCTTTGTATCATTCACTTTATTGCAATTAAGTAATAGGCACATGGCATACCTTTCCATCCCCTATCCCAGCCTGAGCCTTAGATGCCATGATTTAAAGTGTTGTTTTCTTTACAGTTTCAAAACTTCTGCACATGCTGCAAACATCACTTTTATCCTGTAATATACTTTGGCCTATTTTTGGCTTCTACGAATTGCATTTTACCTCTAAACTGGTGTTCACGAAACTGAAACTGTAGATGAAGTACGAACCTTTTTTTAATTATTATTTCTATTTCGTGAACCAGCAAACTAGAACCTAGAAATGGCCTTTTGTTCGTTAATGCTTCATTTTAGGCAGTGTACCGGCAGTATAACTGAAGTACTGTTTTCCACTATACTTTCGTTGCTGCAGCAACGTTCTGATGCTGATGCAAGGGATGTGGGAAATTAGCTATCGAAATTAGCCCTCGTACCAAGAGCGCCTATTTTTATGTAACTTCGGAGGGGAGGGGGGATTCAGATATGTATTTTGTTGCCAGATAAGGGTTTAATAAGCCACATGTAATGATCGTTATACAAAATCAATTCAGATTTTAGCAAATATTGTATATTCATAAAAAAACACATATAATAATATACATATAGTCATTATGAAGGCTTCCCAGGCTATTACAGCATTTAACTATGTTTGAATAACGTTAAAAAAGTTCACTAAAGTTATGTTCTAACTAATAAGAACAAAGTTTCTGCTGTTTTTGAACTTGTCCAAATAATTTTTTTCTCACTGTTGGTTAGACAGAAGCTTGAAAAATGCCTCTCGTGATCGAGAACCGAGTATTAAAAGAAGAAAACAATATTTGTCCAATAAAGCAGTAGCGCGGAAGGGTAAGACGGACAGAAAGAGAACCTCATTTGGAAAAGCCGAGTAACTCCTCTGCATACATTGGCCTGAGTCATAGTTGCCTAAAGGCCTTAAAATAAATTCAAAATTCAATTTCTCTGCATAGACTAACATATTAGTTTCTATTTTTTCTAAGTTTATTTTCTAGTAACAGCAGAAACTTTGTTGTTATTAGTTAGAACATAACTTTAGTGAACTCTTTTAACGCTATTCAAACATAGTAAAATTCTGTAATAGCCTGGGAAGCCTTCATAATGACTATATGTATATTATTATGTTTTTTTATGAATATACAATATTTGCTAAAATCTGAATTGAATTTGTATTACGATCATTACATGTGCCTTATTAAACCCTTATCTGGCAACAAAATACATATCTGAATCCCCCCTCCCCTCCGAAGTTACATAAAAATCGGCGCCCTTGGTACGAGGTACCTTTTTCCAATACCTTTATGTTACGGAAACAGTTTATGGAATATAGGCATTTATGTTGACTTTAATTCTAAACCGGGAAAGCTTATATTGATCTTGAGCTAGAGTAGAGCTATGGAGAAGGTTGACTTGTGATTTCTCACAAGCTAGTCACCCCAAAAGTAACATAATGATGTACTTTACTGTTACCTTCTGACATTTCTCTAACAAATTGTCTGACAATTTGTAAGAGGTACCTCTGACACGTCTTCTTAAGTACGTCTTTAACGATATTTTTCACCACAACAGCAATTGTACATGAAATGTTGCAGCTGTGCGGTCGTAAGCTTTTGGAACTCACTTACATCACTTCTATTCTTCTCAGGGTCGCATAGGGTTCGCGGCTCGTTCTTTCGATACAGGCTATATCTAAAGAGTGCCCCAAAGCTACGCAGTAGTGGTGACACAACTATTCTTTAAAGAGAGAAATGTCCAAAATCGCTGCGGCGCTTTGCAACGGCCTGGGCGACATGAACAATCCCTCTACTACGTCTAACTATGAGAAAGACGACGATTGATCACAACAAAAACAGGTTGTTTAATAGAGGGTTAAAATATAATACAATTACCTCTGCATCAATTTTTTTATGCAAATTAATAGCCATGGTGAGGCTATGACTATCACCCAATTAAAGGGTTACGCCCTTTCTGTGGGAAGTGGTTCGAGGAGAATGTTGGGATATTGGATTGGTGTTGGTCAAAGGGAATTGGTAAGAACTCTTCATTATATATTTCATCAATTTCGGAAACATTACGATTTTGCATCGTAATCATCAATTAGGGTTGGGATTAATGAAATCATGAAATTATGCACGCCACAAACACGACATACATACTATTAGTAGAGGCTAATGCATGTGATCTTCGGTCCCCGGGGTATCTCGGGGCACTAATGAGAGACGAGATGAACCCAGTTAATTGTAGATGGATTACTGTGCTTCAGATGGAATTATGAAATCTGATGCCTGTGGATCTGAGAACGGGGTCAGATAGGGAATTTCTGGATGGTTGTTGGGGAGTACTGTGAGATAAATGCTGATGAGAAGGGATAAAGGATTAGGGAGAAAGGGAGGATGGTTGATAGTATAGGTGGCGTCATGGTGCATGGTGTCAAGGAGTAGAGGATGCAACGTTTCGTAGCGTTTGGTAATGTAGCGTTGGCGTAGTGTTTCCAGATGAAATAGAATGTGTGGGATTGTAATGCGGGTATAAAGGTCGGCTGTGGGGCTAGATAACTTTATTCTGTGTGCAATACGGAAGGCGTGGCGTTCAAGGATTTTCAATTTGTTATAGAATGTTTCAGGGGCGGAGATCCAAGCAACATGACCGTAGGTGAGGACTGGGCGCAAAAATGCTTTATATGTATTGATGATGGCAATGGGTTTGAGGCCCCATGATGTCCCAGTGAGACGCTTAAGAAGATTGAGCCGGTTGTAAGCTTTGGCCGTGATGTGTTTCAGATGAGGGGTCCACGTGAGATGATGGTCATATGTTAACCCGAGGTATTTGGCTGTTTTAGTAGGCTTGATGCGAGTATGATGAAGTGTGAGTTTCAGGCGGGCTGGGTTCCGTTGGACTTTAGATCGGTTTCTCGGTGGTATAAAGATGATGGCTTGGGTTTTGCTGGCGTTTATAGTGAGGTGCCAAGTGTTACACCATGTACTGAAGGCATTGATTGCAGTTTGTAAAGTTTGGTTGATTTGATGAACTGTGTTAGCTGTTGCTAGGAATGCGGTGTCATCAGCATATTGGTATATATGAATGTTAGATGGTAGATTAGGTAAATCAGAGCTAAAGAGGAGTTAAAGTAGTGGTGACAGAGCTGATCCTTGAGGTACACCGGTATTCAGAAATATGGGGTATGAGTTGGTGCTGTTGATGTTGATATAAGCGAGGCGGTTGGTAAGGAAGTTGTATATGTAGCGAATATATGAAGTGGGGAGACGAAAGTTAAGTAGCTTACAAATTAGTCCTTGATGCCAAACTTTGTCAAAGGATTTTTCTAAGTCAAAGAGCACTAAGCAGGAAGGTTTGCGGGTGTTGTAGTGATTTGCTATATGGTTTGTGAGGTGAAGGAGTTGGTCCTGAATACTGTAGCCAGGTCGAAATCCTGCTTGATAATCCGGAAGGAAATTGAATTCTTGGAGATGTTCATGGATTCGTTTTACAAGGATACGTTCAAGGATTTTTCCGAGGGTGGGTGTTAATTGTATAGGGCGGTATGAGGAAACAGAATCGGGAGGTTTGTTAGGTTTTAGAAACATAAGCGTTTTTGAAGTTTTCCAATCAGCAGGGATAAAGCCGGTGCGTAGAACGAAGTTGAAGACTGCAGCAAGTAGTTGTAATAAGCAGTGTGGTCCTTCCTTGATATGTTTATATGTGATACCGTCCATCCCAGGAGCGGTATTTCGTTTGTTTGCTGTAGTGATGATGATATCTTCAGCGCTGATCGGTGCTGTCAGAGGATTGTTGTCGTTGATCCGGTGATTTGCATGAGATTGTAGTGCTGGTGCGTCAAGGTTTATACGATGTATCTGATGGTTTCTAGCTATGTCCGTTTGCGGTGGCGTGAAGATTTCCTGAAGATGAGCAGCGAATGCATTTGCTTTTGCTCTGTCGGTTTGTAAAGGTTTGTCATTTTGTATGAATGGATACGTTGTTTTTGTGCATTTACCAGTTATAATATTGAAGCGCTTCCAGAACTTCGTTGGATGAGCGGTATCTCGGAGCTGGTTGCATGTCTTGATCCACTGTCGAAGTTTATATGCATTCAAATAATTATGTACGGTACGATGGAGTTGTCGATGCTGTTGCAAGGAAACTGGATTGCGGGTTCGGATGTAGTCACGGAAGTGTTGACGGGAGCGTCTTATCAGGGAAAGATATTGTGGAGGGAGTTTGGGTCTATATGGTACGGAAGTTGTGGTAGGTATATACCGAGTGGATGCTCTTTGGAGAGTTGTAATGATAGTATCTACTGTTTCGTACAATTGTTCTTCCGTAGTTGGATCAGTAGTGGATTGCAGGTGTTCAGTGATGAAGTTATGATAATCGTTCCACTCGGCTAGGTCGTAGCGAATATTTTGTCGAGGTGGGGTTAGGTTGGGTTGGGGTTGAAGGCGGCGTTGGATGGTCAGTTTAATAGGTACGTGATCACTGCCTACAGTATCCAGGACATGTATTTGGGTGCGGTTAACTAAGTTAGGGGATAATATAACTATATCAGGCGTAGTTTGGGAGATTGGACGGGTAAGTTTGGGTAAGGGTTGGAGGAGCCCGTTAGTGGATGTATTTATGAAATTGATAAATTGTGCTCTTTGACGGTCAGATCTACTATGGATGTTGATGTCTGCCATAATAATATAGGTTTTGAAGTTATCTGCGATGTATTGGAAGAATGGGAGTGGTATTATGTGTCCTGGACGTACATAGATTGTAACTAAGGTGATGTATAGATTTTTGAAATAGAGTGTGCTGAAGGCGTGATGAAGGCGATGAGGTATATTTGGTTTGTGTCCTAGCGCTACTCCACCATTGGCTCTTAATGCAGGTATGGTGCTTTCTTGATGATGAAGACGGAAACCAGAAATTTTACAAGATGATCTAGCAGTAAGATGTGTTTCAATGAGAAGGAATGCGTTGGCTTTTCCTTCGACTAGAAGTGCTTCAAAAAGAGGTTTGTGTTGGATAAGTGAGCTGATATTTACAAATAATATAACTAAATCCATAAGAAAGTGAACGCTGAATTGGTGGAGAGGATTAGGTGGATGGTTTCGGTGTTACGGTAACGAAATGAACATATGGACCTGAGTACGTTGCGTGGAAAGTAACTTGGAAAACTTGCTTGGCTGCTGCTTGAACTTGTTGAAGAATGTGAGGTCGATGAGCAGGTTGAATGTTTTGTAATGTCAAAGTGATGAATGATAGTTTGTTCGATGGTGATAGGTTGATTTAAGATGGGATGCTTTTCGATGTTGATTTCGGGTTCGAGAGTGTGGTCGGTGACTTTCAATGGTACGATGAGATCAGGTTTTTCAGGTTCTGGTGGTGGTCTAGCTTTGCATTGGTAACTATCGGTGGAATGTGCTTGGTTACAAGTGGAGCATTTAGGAGGTAGTTGCAGATTCTGACATTGACGAGTTGTATGTGGACCTGTACAGAAACCGCATTTGGGCTGATTGGTGCATTGATGTGTTGGATGTGAATTATAGCTCTGGCATTTCTCACAACGGATTGGGATGGGTGGTGCAGTGCGTGATGGTTCTACTCTGTGTCTTCTGCGATATATGTAGGCTCCTAAAGTTAAAAGATCATTGATGGTTTCCTGTGAAATGGTTAAGAGTCGAACTAGATAGGTAGGGCCAGCATTGCATTTAATGCGGATGACTTTCGTGAATTCATACTCCTCCTGACGTAGTTCTTCAGTGATCTCTTCTTCTGTCCAACTGGGATCGACATCGCAGATGACAACTGATAACATCGGTGGTTTTCGTGGTGGTGGTGGTTGCCTGGTGCGTTGTGAAGTGAGATTGGTCATTGTTGCTGATTTACCGAAAATTTCAAGACTATGTTTGTTACGGATATATGTTGCAAGATTTGAAACAGGTGATTTGATAAGAATGCCATTGCGTGTAGGAATGATCTGGTTGATAGTTTTGCGTGGAACATATTTGCAGAGTTGGGCCAGAAGTTGTTTTGAGTTTTGGAATTTTGTATCGTAGTTACTGAGCATGAAGGTATAGAGTTGTTCAGAAGTGGTGGGTGATGTTTGTTCTGTGATCATAACGTCTGATTCGTTTTCTTTCTCAGTCTCGTGATTTACATGTTTCTTGAGAGGAGGTGAATCTGCATGATTAGTAGTAGAACCGCGAACAGGAGTACGTGAACGGGAGCGATGATCGGCTTTGTTTTCTTTTCTAGAACCTCGAGAATATTGAGCGGTTTGCCATGCGCCGTGTGTTGGAGTGTCAACCTGAGCCGGAAGTCCCTTGTGAAAACCGTCCGCCATATTATCAATCCGTCCTGCGGCCGAAGCCCGTGAAATAATGAGGATAAGAAAGATGAAATTGGGATTCGAAATGGCTGATGAGATGATCAGTCTTTGTGCAATGACTGCTGCCTCAAATTAACTTTCACCCTCCAACACCGAAAACTGCTGTCGATCCTATTGAGATCGTATGCAACACAACGTCCTCGAAAGCACGTTAACGAATCCCAGCTAGGCTAGGTTAAGCTATGTGCATCAATTACCTTACATTGATTACTTACATACCCAGCTCATAAAACAATCTGGTGTACTTAATACATTGCATTCTTAATAAACAACAATAGAATTATCTTCTCTTTAATTCTTACTTAATGATCAACGATTTATAATTATGTGCTAATAAATTCCTAACAAAATATGCAAATAAAGAATAACATAAAAAGTTGCCCACTTCGCTTTAACAGCGGTTCAGGTGCAGCCATCTAGCGAGCATCTCCCGAAACTTGTCCTATCACATTAATAGTTATAGGCAGGTCATTACAAATTTTACACATAGTATGCTAGTTTAAATCAAGTTTCGACTAGCATTGATTTTTCCTTCAGTCGTAAACTAACAGTGATGTTTCTTGTTGGATTACTTACTGGAAAGCCGGGCTTTCAAACAAAAATATATTTTTTAACAACTTCTTTTTTTCGTACTTATAAATATTTCCTCCCCTTTGCTTCCTCTTGTATTTTTCAACTTTTTACACAATTTTCAAAATTGTACGCATTTCCCGAAAATAAGTTAAACAATTAAAGTTAGATTCTTTCATTATTCACAATACAAGAATCAAAAACGCAACATGTCATCGACCCGAGCAGTAAAGTATACACATCATTGTGATGTTACTGAAGAGGATCGCTTGCGAAACCTATCAGGTTTCATAGCTATAAAACAGGATCAATGAGATTTCAGAGTTACGAATTCTGGCATATATTAATGCATTTACTTAAGAAACGGTCTTCGTATAATAAAAGGACTAGTGAAATATAAAATAGTTAAAAGTGGCGAGATAGAGCAGTCGGTAGAGTGACCGACTGAAAACAAAACTGAAGATCGTAGGTTCGAGCCCCAGTCTTGACATTGTAGATCTTTTTCCGGAACAGGCTTGAAGTTTGAAAATACAAGTTTGTAGCAAGTTTGGCGTGCAATGTTTGTAAAATTTGGCATTCGTCAGCTAGCAAGTTTGCTGTCAGATTGTAACTAGTTTGCAGCATTGCAATGTCAAGCCTCGTAAAAACTTACTACAAGTTTGGGTACTATCTGGGATGATACATCCATATCAAATGTTGAATTTCGACACTATCATGCTGAGGTGTATATATACCAGTTGTATAAGATTTAATCCACTCTTTGCCCATAGATGGCGTTCGTAAGCGTATAAAGCTTCCATGGGCACGCCAGACTTATTGTGTGGATGAGTTGGACCTCTGGCAACACGAATCAGTGCACATAATCAGCAAGTGCAGACAACAACACACAGTGTTCCGTTGGTATGCATGGCTAGTTTTGTGCCAGAAAAAGAGCATATGCGGGAAGCTATGCATTGCTGCTTCCATTTGAAGAAATCGGCTGCCGACGCGCATCGAATGCTTGTGAAGGCCTATGGTGACAATGCTTTATCGGAAACAAAGTGTCGAGATTGGTTTCGTCGGTTGCAAGACGACAATAATTTTGACCTGAGTGACAAGAAGCATGAAAATCGGCCCAGGAAGTTTGAGGACCATCAATTACAGTCGCTAAATGGGTGCCGCATGAATTGACCGATCGGCAACTGGAGAGATGCCAACACACATGCAAAATGTTGCTCGCCAGACAAAGAAGAAAGTCGTTCCTGCATCGGATTGTGACGGGCGATGAAAAGTCGATATATTTCGCGATTCCGAAATACCAGAAATCGTGGGTTTATCCCGGCCAACCATCAACATCTTTCTCGAGACCAAATCGCTTCGGACGGAAGACGATGCTGTGTTTGGTGACATCAACAGGGTATCGTCCACTTTGAGCTGTTGCAACCGGGTCAAACTGTCAATGCCCACCGCTACCACCAACAACTGATCAACGTGCACCGTGCTCTGTGTGAAAAAATGCCCGAGTATCAACAAAGACATGACAAGCTGATATTTCTCCACGACAACGCCCCATCGCACACGTCAAAAGTGGTCCAAAAGTACTTGGAGACACTTAAGTGGGAGGTGCTACCCCATCCCGCTTATTCACCAGACCTGACCCCTACAGACTACTCTATTTGCGTCGATGGACCACGCCCTCGCTGAGCAGCACTTCGATTCATATGCAGACGTCCGATAATGGCTTGATGAGTGCCTTCCCTTGAAAGAGCAGGACTTTTTTGGCGTGGTATCCACAAATTGCCCGAGAGGTGGGCAAAATGTGTAGCTAGCGAGGGAAAGTACTTTGAATAACTTGCTTTGTGCTTTCTATGAACACACCATGTGTTTTGCTGACTACAAAACAGCGGATTTATGCCTATACACCTGGTACTGATTGCCGGCGATATATTTTCAAAAAGAAAAAAAATAGGTAAGTGGTATAAGTCTATATTATATTTTAGTCTAAGCTACTTCTGAAAAAAAGCAGCGACTGAAAGTAGTTGCCAGAGTCACCTAGTGGCAGGGTTCAAAATCACGTGCTCCTTAGCGGAGATGAAACTTTTTATGCTGGATAAGTCTGTCTTATTATTTACTATATGGTTTAAACTTATATCTATCTTAAATTATCGGCTTTTGAAACGACTCTTTCTATATACCAAAGGGCGTAACCAAGAATTTGAATTTGTTTACGACATTTAGCTTTGGCTGAGGTGCGAACAGAGAAGGGGAGAGGATATTGCAAGGAAGTCGACCAGGGTCTAGTTCAAACACAGCATCCTGACATTTTCGTGGTGTGACTGTTGTCTTCGGGGTGGTGGAGAGGTTAACGTGGTCACTGGTACAATTCCCGTTGGGGTCCATTGTACGGAGTGGTATCAGAGCCTACTTGCCAGAAACTGGAGGTCCCATCATTTGCACGGTAGCTCATCAACTCGTTTATATCGTTAATAACAATTCAATTTCTGGTGTGACAGAGGAAAAAAACAATGAGAATCGTCAATGAGTATCGGTGGACACTGGGAGCGTAACTTATATATTTTATATTGTAATATTCTATCTGTAGTTAAAAAAAAATAGTCTCTACATGCTTACAATCTTTTACAGTTGCATGTTGATATATTTGTGTATTGAGATGCAACTTGGGCATAACTGAGGTAAGTTAAAATTTGTTCATGTTATAACTACGGAAATTCCTCGTACCGTAATATTTAGAAATACGGAGTGCGCCTTTTTGCGTCGAGAGCAACAAAATCACTTGTTCCCTGTGAGAGAGGAATTTATAATCTTTAGTTGGGATTTCCCTATGAGTCCCTCTCTGGATTCATTACCGTCCATAGCGTAGTCGGAATTTATACCACAAAGGCTGGACTTACAAATTTGGGTCTGACGCTTCGCTCGGTGTGCAAGGGGGGCACGGTGCTCCTGAAGGGAGCTTGGCAGCGCGGCCCCTAGTTTGCGGTGGGCATACGCAATAGTAGTGTTTTCGAAAATTGTGACGTCATTTCCTCTTGTCGTGTACTTAGAAACATAAGCGCTACATATCGTGCACATAGCCACGGCCTAGAAATAAAAGCTTATAGCGTAAGACGCTGCTGATTAATGTAACATAATAGAAAAGTTACACTATGTTTTTTTGCCCGAATGTAAATGTCCCTTGCGCTAACTAACTTACAGCATGAAAAAAAAACAACGAAATATTAAATTAGTTTGGAGTTAATTAGACAATTAACTGTCGAAGAATATGAAGAACATTTTTCTTTAGTTTTGACATAACTTGTACTTCAAGGATCACTTAACCTTAAAGTTCTGAGTTGACCTGGTAGTGTTGTTAATCACTTCTCTGTTTCAAAAAGAACGAATCGAGATTTATGTTGTGTTCGTCACTGTTTATGTCACTGCTGTGATGCACAAGAAATGAGGAAAATATATTTGCGCGGGAAATTGTGAAGGCTGATGTTATCATTTCTTGAAAAGTTGGAGATATTCTGATTTGTGTAAAGTGAGGAGGGAAATGTCTACCCAGGCACACCATCAAATTGTTATAGCGTCGGATATTAAAAAGAGGTAGTTCGATTAATAATTATGTATTGTTCATGCTGGAAAGTGCACTTTCAAATCAACCAACGCCATTGTTTTATTCTTGATGCTTTCTATGACGTTAATCGTTTCTAAGTCATTTGAAAGTAAATTTCATGATTGAAGTTAAGTTTTAATTAAGCCATTCAGATAGTCACACACAATATTTCTAATAGATGAAACAACTTTTTGCAGTTGCACTTCCGTTATTCATAACAGTATCCGCATCACCGGTACAATCTATCGATGTAGGCTAATCGGGACTACATACATTTCTTTAATTCGAATATTTTATTAATTTTCAAGTATATGCCTTATCATGGCTCCTGTATGCTAATAATCAATTAAAGTTAGGTGCGTTAGGTCTTGCAATCCCAAGTTATAGATTCCTCAACCAGGGTAGTCCTATGAAAATAGTTAAGGACATTCAAAAGAAGCAGCAGAGTGCCTTTATGAGTTTTGTACAAGGGTACAGATATCTTTAGCAATTTCGTTGTGCGAAAAACAGGAAACTAAGAATTTTGGGGGGAGAGATTTTTCCCTTGATAAGTTTCAACTCCATGTCAGGTTAGATTTGATTAATTTGTTTTCAAAATAGCATAAACACCTTAGCTATATGTCCATTTTCGCACTTTCATACACTAATTAAAACTATATTCGTCATAGGATGAGCCAATCTGTATCGAGGACTTAATGCTTTATAATATCTGCTATGACGTGAAATGTAAGGTACTTCAAATGGTGCATATCTCGGATGTGTAGAGTGGAAATTGTGATGTTAAAACAGTAGGTTATGTGAGTGCAAGGACACTTACGTTGTTCTTCCATTAATATCACCCCCTTGATTTTACATCAGATCATGAGGTTACACCGAAATGAGAAAAGGAACATCATTTGAAGTATGATGGTCGTGTTACAGAAGTAGGTGATATAGAGGACTACTGAAAACAATAATACACTGCCTTAGTAACTTCTGTGTACAAGGGTGGCTTTTGCTAATGAAGGTGTTTTTCAATAATTGGATAACAACAACTTAATTTGATAAAAATTGTCGATACGAAGGTTTCAATGTTTCACCCTCGATATAACTCACCAGGATAGTCATCCAGAATACTCGTTTTCATTTTCAAGCGTAACAGTGGTCTGCCAACCTGTAAGGAACGAGGCGAATTAAACGGACGATTAGATGCGAAAGGGTGTTACGAATAAATTGCTTTTCTTGTTGGGATACAGCAGGTTAACTGAATTTTTGTAAATACTCATGCACGAAGATTATTGAATAAGTTTATAATTATTTACGTTCAGGTTTATGTCCAATACTAAAAAGTGAGCATGCTCTAATAGTCCTTCATTAATAGGTTATGGCTATTGTTTACAAGACGTAATCAGAAGGAGTACCAAACGATCACGGAATATGAAATATGGGTTATATATGTGTGTGTGTGTTTTAATTGTTCATTTTGCTACAACATGCATAGTGTTGTGCGTTCTTACTTAGCGGAAAAGAGTTCAAGAACTTCACGAGTAAGGTTTAGAACACCTTCTTTAATAGAACTATAAATGTTGCCACCAAAACAACAGTTTTTCTTTTCAGATCTATGTGTGTGTTCATGTGCTGTATTGGCAGTGTAGTGATATTAATTTTAAGACTTCGGGAAAGCAGTTTCTATATTGTTGTTATATATTTATTTGTCAGGAATTTTACATTGTTAATTTAATTTCATCCAGAGATCAAACCATATAAGAATTCTAACGATCTTGAGTTACGCAGGGTGGCCACTGGACCTGGAGATCTGGAAAAGTCAGGGAAAGTGGCTCATCTTGGAGAAGCTGTGGACAAGTCAGGAAATTTTATAGATAATCTGGAATTTTGATCAAAAAAGAGTAATCCGGAAAGAACCAACAAGCCAGAGAGTTATGGCCTTAACTAAAAAAAATAAGTGTAGATAATAATAAAAAAAAACTCAAATCAGTTATGAAAGTCGCTTATTTTGGATCATCCATAAGTGTGCACCAAAATCGTGGAATGTAGTTCATGTTGAAATTGCACACACTCTAGCGCGTGCTATGTCGGCTGCAGCGATATGCTTGTTGGAACAAAGCTTCGAATGTTGTCTTGCATGTATGTAGTAGAATCATCAACTATATCAGTTGTTGAAAATACAATACCTGATTCCCCAAATACAAATGATAATTATATCATTTCTATATAATGTGGAATCAGGTATATCGAATTTATGCGGCGTTGCATTTAAATAAGTTTATTTTGTCGGAAAATTTTACAAAAGGTGAAATAATGTGTATATTGTATTGTGTTACACAACATGGCTTAGTTTTAATAGTGCTGTTAACAGACTAAAAAAAAAAAAAAAAAAAAAAATGCAATTGCAGAGAACAAAACTGGCTTATACTTTAGTGCATGCTCTTGGTTTATATTTCTGTAAGCAGTTCCTTAATGAGCCAAATAGTTACGAACATCTTGTGAATTTCTATGAGTCTAAATAAAATTTCCCAAAGAAGCAAGGGGATATTTTTATCAGGTGTCGGAATACTAAGAAGGGAGAAGTAAATAGACGATATTTAACTTCAGTTTACTTTAGTCGTACAAGTGTGGCCTTTGATTTATGAACAAAGTTCAATACTTCATTAGGTGGATACAGTGGTACATTCAAGATTTGTCTGAGGAAAGGGGGCATTAATCCAGCAAATTGTGTTTTTTATAAAATAGATTTCTCCTATTTTTGTCATTACTACGTTTTGTCATGAAGTATGGCACTGGTATCCCCCTGGTATTGACATTTCTAAGTAAATTTGTCCGAAAACAAATCGAAAGTATTTCCTCCGATAAATTGTTGAAATCATGCAATAAAAAATAGAACAATTTCTCTTGCAAGCAAACATACTGATGGGGCAGAAAGGAGCTGCTTTTTTTTGCGTCATGATTAGGTTGTTAAAATATATCAGGGTGTGTACCACCCTGGAATACTCAGGGAATTTTATAATTGTGAAGTGGGGCCTGTCCAAAGTTGGTAAGGGCACTGCCCCAGCAAGGCGAAGGTCGTGGGTTCGATTCCCACTGCAGAAAGAAGATAATTTCTTTAAAATATTGGATTTTTAACACATTTAAAAAAATCCAGTAATTTAAAGAAATTATCTTTTTTTTTTCACTTTTACAATGAATTTATAACTCAAAAACCCAAGTTACAAAAACATGAAATTTTGTATTTTTCATCATATTAAAAATGATACATAAAATACAATTACCAAATATCACACATTTTGTAAAACCTATGGTCTAAAATTATTTTTTTTATTGGTTGATTTGGTATGGAATGACCCAATGAATATATTAAGCTACAAAATGTTTGTAAATACACTAAAAGAGCAACTGACAAGTTAACTTTTTACGTAGAAAAGTCACTTTGCAGTGCACATATCATGAAGTGAGGTCAGGCCCCACCAGAGTTTGCCAAGGTGGACCCAGCCATCCGAAGTCCGCGACGTTACCGCCTTGACCACAAGAACTGGCGTCTGTTATGATCTGGTGGTTGGTGTTTCGGATGGCCAAGTGACACTGGGAAGGTTGACATTGAGCAATTCAGACTCTGCTCGAGTTGCGGTGGCTCAATGGTGCGTAGGGTCCTTGATTCGATCCCGGCTTGTGTAATGTTGATTTGTGGTGAACGAACACCGTCCCGTTTCTCCCACTTTCCTCATTTTACCAATTCTCCTAGTTCATTCATTCAGCCTGAGGCAAAGTTGCCTTTATTCGGCCTTCAAAGAATTTTTTTAAAAGATCAGACCCTGCTCATGCGAATCAGTGAGACCATGTCGAATAGCTTCTCCCTCATTTCCCTTAGTTTCACCTATGAATGGCGGATTGCCGGGACTTATAATTCTTTTGGGCTTGAATTTAGTACACATACCTTGAAGTCAGGTCACCCCATACAGAACAGGCCCTCTCCAAGCCTCCCGATTCCACAGTAGTGACCTTTACCGACTGATCTACTTAGGTTTGTACACAGCTTTACATTTATGTGCATTCACATTTTATTTCTAAGATCCCGAAAGAACCCAATTAAACCCAGAAATACCCACCTGGGCCAAGGTGAGTTTTTTTTTTTAAAAAAAATGCCCGTTTTTTTCTTCTTTTTTTTTCAAACGCTACTCTCCACAGTACAGGCTTGTTCCAAGTCTCCCTATTTCACTGTACGGACACACCGTTGCCTACTGACGTCTGTACACAATTTTACATTTACATGCATTGACATTTTATGTCTAAAACCCGTTTACGCCAAGTTTGACTCGGTGTTTAATAAAATACCAGTTTTATTTTTAAACCCTGCCAGTAGGTATCGTGACTTGAACGTGCGGGTGTGAATTTCTTTTGACTTTTGGACGCAGATGAGTGGAAAACGCAAATAGTTCTTGAAAAAAAACAATACAAATATCAAATAAATTTTCTAATCATTTGGTTAATCATAACCATTCTTTTCCTGTATGAGAGTTATTTTTGGGTCAGTAAGTTGTACGAGATCGTTATATTTTCAAGACTGCGAACCAATGAAATACTGCATAGATTGAAGTTCCGTATAAAATTATGACTTTTTAGACTGGTATCCCTACGTAAATTCAATACTTCGATTCTGCTTGGCGTTCGAAAACTTCTTCTGTTTGAAATTTGCGATGAGTACATGAAGTTCGGATCAATAGCTTTCCAATGTCTTTCCTATATCGAATTACTTCACTATATACCAGGGTGTGTACTGTACAGGCCATGAAAGTCATAAGAAGGTAATGAACTGGAGTTATTGGTGAGGAAAGTCCAGAACAAATCATGAAATTGAGTTTCAGGCCATGAATTCAGTCAAGTACACCTTATAATTTCAGCTATTTTTAATGGTACATTGGCAATGTTTTAAGGTGTGCGGAAAGATATTGTCAAACATTGTAAGCATGTTTTATATTGTAAACTTTTAATGTCACAGCAGGATGTGTTAAGAAATGTTTTGTGATTTCATGTGTAGTAATCCCGAGTTCCTTAGCAGATTCCAAAAATTATTTTTTCGTTGCATGCACCAGTCATGAATGTGCCTTCTGTTAATTCTGCAGATAACTTGTATACTAGTACAAAAGCATTTCATCAAGTATCAGGCGCTTCAGTACTTCGCACAGACAGTTGCCTTTCGCATTACTAATTGTAGCGATCACTTTTCACAAGTCAGTTATTTAGGTTAAAGGTATAATAACATTTATTCTAAACTGAAACAGCCATCTTTATCGTTAATTTTAAGCTTCTCACTTCGAAACCTGGAAGCGTCTTCTGGCGTCGACGACAAAGGATTTTTTCAAATGTGTAATATATTATATGTTAATGAATTGCATTCTTCACTGTTGTGTACATGTAAATGTAAGATTATAAACTATTAAAACTCGTATGTGCAGTTTATGCCTACTTCTAAACGCACGGAAGAAATATTCATTGTACTTATCCTCTTGGAAATATTCGTCGGGTCCCTGGTTGGCTGAATGGGCGGTGCGCTTGTTTCTGAGAGTTAAGAAGCTCGTTTAGAACTTGGTCGCTATTCGAGACAAAACTTAACTATCCTATTATAATTATAAAATATTCTCAAGATCAGTACTCCCTAAATCTTGACGGGTGGAGGATAATTTTAAAAATATGAGTATAATAATAATAATAATAATAAATTGTCTTCGTTACATAATAAAAAGTACAGTTTATGTTAGGTAATCAGTAGTTTATGTTAGGCTTGTAACTTTAAAAGCCGAAGATGGTCCTAAAAGCAGTTTTAAAGCTTAAATGGTATTTTTTTCGTGGAAGACCCCTAGTACGGAACCTGTCCCGATTTTCTTGAACAGAAAGGTGAAAACCCTGTATATTCATTTCGAGAAACACCAATCAAAAGGAATAGCAAATTATAGTAGATCCAAGTAAGTCTGATGCATTGCTTATTATCTTGTAAAGAAGGTGCAAAAGATTAAAAGAGAATGTTTAACGGAAAGTGAACGTTTGAGAGGTACAAAGAGTTTATTAGAAATACTACTGCAAGTGTTGGGACAAAAGCTTCGAGCAGAAGATTTGTTCACAACTGGTTCAAACGATTTCGGGATTGGAAAGAAACTACTGAGGATGGGGCACATTCGAGTCGTTTGTGGACAAGCAGAACCTTAGACACGATTCAGCGTGTACAAGAAATAGTGACACGAGTTCGGCGACTAAATCTACAATTGATGGCGGAGGAATCGGACATAAGCATTTTCTGCTCACGGCTTCCATCTCGGTCGCCGTTTTTCCGAATTCGTAGTAGAACTTCATTCGTTGCACTGTGACCGTATCTCTCACACTGACTATTGGACTGCCCGCACCAAGTTTAGCCTGACTGTCACTTGTATACCATGCAAGGTGGACCTTCTCGAAGTGTGTCTGGATAACTATGTGCAGGCGCTCGAAACTGGCCCATTTTGCCGTCGATATATCGGACCATTCACAGAAATTTTTAGAGACACCATGTACTTTTTTCGTACATTCTAATAAAATTAGTCAAGGAAACCGGCTTATTAAAGAGAGAAGGTTTATATTAGAATAATTTATCATCGTTGTTTATGTATGTTTGATAGAATAATAATTAAAATAATACCTAAGGTTCGCACTGACATGGAAAACCGGGAACTAGTGTTAACTGTTTAGGTTACTGGTGTTTTTGTCCCAAGTGTTTACCATGTACAAAAGGAACTGTTCCTAACTGGAAGTGTGTCAGCGCGTAGTAGTTGAAAGAAAACTTGTGTGAAGTATTGGCTAAACATGCGACGATTTTGTAATGTCTTTAATACATTGTAAAGTGCACATTTTTTTTTATAATTAGTTAATTACGTATTTTAATACAAGGTCTTGCGATTGATAATGACTGATCTGCCGAACATAGAAGAAATCATCATTACACAATCGTTTACTGGAAATCGGTTTTGAACTTAGGCGTCGGAAACATAGTAGTGTAATTATAGTTAGAGATTATATTTTGTGGCGCAGGAAGTACTTGTGGAAGATAGACCACTTTAAATGATAAGGACGAATTATTTTTTTGACTACATGTGCTAATCGAGAACGTACATACATACTCACTTTATGGCTTACGAAACTCGCAAGTTCATCGTCGCAGTAACAGACATTCGTCATAGGATTCTATCCTGAGCAAGATCAAGCCAATTTTCATAATAAACACTTACTTCTCCAAGTGCCCTTCTAAATATAATCCTCCCAACGTCGTCTCGGTCTTCCTAATGGTCTCTTTCTCTCAGGCGTACCAAACACGATGGAATATATCTTTTCCTCCATCCGAGCTACATGGCCTGCCCACCGTATTGGTCGCGATTTCATTATTCTTACTACTTCGGGTAAGTTGTAAAGTCCGTGAAATTCTTCATTATGCAGTGTCCTCCATTTTCCAGTCATGTCGTCCCGTTTCGGCCCGTACATCTTTTTCAAGACCTTATTTTCAAACAGCAAAATTTATGTTCATCTGCTAGGGTCCATACATACAGTTAAAAATTTGAAGCGATCGTGTTGTAAAATCCAAGTTATGGGATTGAGCACAAGTCCTAAAAATCCTACGAGGATAGAGAAGAAATGTCGGGAGATCTCTAGTGTGAAGCAATAAACTGGAAACTTATTCAGTGTTTTTCAGTAAACCAGTGTCGCAGATGAATACATTTCGATTTGTTTACATCTACATACTAAGGCTAGTACGAGTTCAGTCAAAATCCAGCAAAAGTAAACAAATACTGTATTTATATACCTAACTTAATTAAAATTTATGTCTGTTGTTCACAATAGCTGAAATAACCTATCATGTGTGTATGGTATTATGATTGAACTAATGTTTATTATTCATTTGTTACAGCTTGGAAGAACTTGAGAATGACTTTCTTGAGGGTGATATTACCAAGAAAGGCTACTACAAAAGAAAATGTAGAGTTCTTAAGCCGTGCTTACCAGAAGCTGGGACGAGAGAGATTCAGAAGCTATATGCAGAGTTGGAATCAATACAGGTTGTTGGGGTGAGTTTTCGTATGTAAAGTCTAATGGCGGTTTGTCTCTGAAAGAGCTAAGTTCTTAACAGCTAAGATTCACTGATCGCATTGGAGACAAAAACCCGGGAAAAAGTATCACTTGGTACACAGAAGGTAGTGAATGTCGTAAACATTTTATAGCGAATTCCTGAAAGTACAAGGGAAGGTTTTATGTATGTAATCATTCTTAAATTTGGATTTACGTCCTTGAAAAAAATAGGATTGTACTTTTAACAGAAAATGACAACTCTTAAATTTAGCATTTCTTATATCAAGATGGGCACAAAAAACTGACCAATCTGGTGAAGTTTACTTTGATTTAGGAACAGTCAATTATTAAACCTAACAGTAAGTGGCAGAAGTCTCTTAATGGTTGTTGTGTTTACTAAGTTTGATGGTCAACGACATTTCTGAGCTCTGAGGTAGCATGTAAACTCTGACTGTTGAGAGAGAGTTTAAAGTATAGTTGATGCAGTCAACATTTTTAAAAGGCAAATTCCAGTGTTTGTTTTTCTTCTTCAAATAGCCTAGCGGTACTGATTTTCTGTATGTGCCACGTAACTTGACTATAAAGAGAAGATACAAGTTGTGCTGCAGTGGGACGATATAGTTGTGAGTAGTGAAATGGAAGAGGAAAGTTTCACCTGAGTGAGAAAAAACAAAATTAACTAACAAATTTAGAATTTCGCCTCGTATTTTCTGTTTTTAGTTGTTTTATTTAACTTATATAGTTTGGGTCTGAGACACATTTATTGTCTAATCCTGCTACAAGTAGGTATGAACGAAATTATATGGAGCGTTAATTCTGTAATGCTTGAAAAGGTGCAGTTTCGTTTCTGCGATTGTCGCATGCGAAGATCGCATGCAACTGCTGCACGCGCCACTGCATTGACACGTTGAAGGGAAATCAGTGAAGCCGGTTTGCGCGTCGGACACATGGTGTCGCTTGCAACTGTTACAACGGCTCCTTCGGAGAGCAGCAAAGCTGCAGCAGTCGCATGCATTGCAGAGTATTGTGCAGTTTATATTCGTGTTGTCTTTGAATTTGGAACTGTTTTGTGCCAAATAGGAACTTCAGCAGAGATGAGAATTGAAAGCTACTTCAAGAATGGACGAAAATACTATGAAATTGTTGGTAAAACCCAAAAGAAAGAGAATACATGCAAAGATGTAATTGTCTTGTAGTAAGTTTGATGTTCAATAGATGGCAGCAGAGTTTGCAGGCAGCTTGAAGTAACACTAGTGTTTTATATTGAATGAAAGTTGAGTTTAATTTAAAATGCTGCTTATATTATGATGATAGTCGTTTGTAACCATGCCTAAAATTCTGTTACTGTAAGAAATATTGTTTACAGAAAGATCTTAAACTCGCAATGTACGAAAAGTAAATCGTATAACTGTATGTATAGTAAGGTGTCGCGCGACGCGATATGCACAAACGAAACTACCCCATGAAATGCTTCCGTCCCACGCATTCTCTGAATGCGGTCATCGCATACGACCATCGCCTAAACGAAACCGCACCTTAAGAGTACGAACGCATCACATGTCATCGTGTGGTGGTCTCATATTTACAGAATATGGGGAAATCACGTACTAGTAAGCATCAACTTACTTCTTCAAATAGTATCACAGCAAATTTGCTTCCCTCATACCCAGAAAGCCAGGAAGATAAAGGTAAATAGAAAAAGCGGAAATAGCATTATTTTCTTTCACTTAAACACGGCATTTAACACAGTGTATTCAATAGAGAAGTAAAATTAACATTTCACATGTTCGTTGTTTATTAATGGTTCAATATTTGCAGATTTTGTAACTTTTGGACTCAGTTCTTTTATTGACCATTTTCTATGAAAAGTGTACAGCTTTGTAAGCAGATATGTGATGTTTGTGTCATACGATAGGTGGCAGCAGGAGCGCCTCGGTAGTTCATCCCCTTCAGCAAAAAGTGATGCAATAATTTATCTTTAATCTGATTCATGCTATCGGCAGAGCATTTGTTTAGTGAAACAGTAAAGTCCTTTAGAAATGCAGTCAGGATGGCCGGCAGCTGGACTTGAATCCAAATGCTGATTCGAAGTCCGCGACTTTAGTTACAAGTCCAGGTAATCTGGATAGTTGAGCTTTAGTCATTTATGTGAGATATATTTTGTATATATCTGCTTAAAGAACAGTCAATTATTAAACCGGCAGTAAGCGGCAGAAGTCTGTTAATGGTTCATTTCAATGTTACAAGACAGGAATACGTAAAACAAAATACTAAATACTGTGATAATCGTGGTGTGGAGGTTTACTATTCGAAAGTTATTAATTCAGTCGGACGAAATCAGGTACGTCACATTACTTAATGATTTTCTCAACCTTCTTGAATCAGAGTACTGTACAGAACGAATCAGGATCGTTTCAACTCCTGCCTCAACAAAAGGCGCTTGAAATTTGTGAAATATCAATTCTAGACCTTAATGACTAGACTTTTCTTGAAAATGAAGATAGCAAGAACTGTATGTGTTTTAGATTATTAAAAATCATTCGGCAAGACAGCCTGTTCATTTTTCTTCCCATTGCAGGTTTCATAATTTAAAATATATGGCAGATTGTTGGGTTATCTGTAATGGATTATGTAGTCCATTTGAGAAAGTATTGTATCCAGCTCGAGTTTGAAATAAAGATTCTACCGTAAGCTAATACAGCCCCATTTTGCAAGTAATAGTTGTAGATTTTTGCTGATTCTGAATGCAAATAACAACAGAAATTAAACGAATAATGTGTCGTCAGTTGGGGTGACTTTTAATACATTTTGGAGTTTTTCATTATTTCAAAATATCTTCTTTCAAGGGACACGTATTGACGGTTAACAAAATCAGAATGTTAGGTTTTTGTGTAGGCATTAATTACCTGAGGACTGCATTCAAATCAGAGTGCAAGAAAAATGTAAACGTTCTAAAACCAGTACCAAATGAACCCATGTGAACTTTCAGTGCTCTTGGAGGCTGTAATTAGTGCGTAACAGTTACAATTTGTGTACTGATTAGGTTTGGATCTGGGAAGAATTTCCTGTAGAGATTGTTATTTTTGACTTGTATATATTAGCAGTAAAAAAATATTTTTGTTATGCACTCAGCAACATGAGCTTTTGGTGGGGTGACTTTGAACCCTGGATTTTCATTAAAAACTGATCAATGTAGATCAGAAAAGGAGCGCTGATGTGGATATTTTGCCAAGACAGTCAAATCAAGAGGTTCTATTATTCATGATGACACACAGTGCGGCCGATTCCAAAAAAGCTGGTCAAAAGTCAAAAACGCAAGTGAATGATCTCAAAATCTGTACTCGGGTTTTTCTAAGGTCGCTAAGTCAGAGTTGCAAAATGTTACGCCCTTCATCCCTTATTGAAAACCCCTATTCGTGAAACAGCCTGTATATAATGTAAAATTAAGATGAATATCATGTCCATGGTTTTTTGGGTCGCTGATTACGAATTTAAAGTCAATGTTGCAAAATTTAACCTCCTTAACATTTTAACATTTTAGCGTATACTTAAATGATAATTGTTTTTAATGAAATATAATGATTTCAAAAAAAAAAAAAATGTTTTTTTTAATAAATGATTCCTGATTGGATTTTGGGCGGCCATTTTGAATCCAAGATGGCAACTTTCTCAGCATATTATAATATTTACCAAAATTACTCGTGATGATACACCTTTATGACAAATTTCGTTTCTCTAGGTGAAACTATGTGGAAAATGTATTTTTGGTCCGCCATTTTGGATCTAAGATGGAGTTTTTCGAAGCATTTTGTAATATTTTCTTAACCTACTAGTAATGTTGTACATGCATATCTTATATGGTGTTGGTGTTTCTAGTTCCAGCGGTAGGCTCTGCACTCTATACAACAATAGGTTTGGCGGCAATTTTGGATCCAAGATGGTAACTTTTTCAATATGTTGTAATATTTTCCTAAACTACTCGTGATAATACACCTTTGTCCCAAATTTCGTAGCTCTAGCTCAAACAGTGTGGAAAATTGATTTCTGGTTCCGCCATTTTGAAACGATTGATTAACAAACAGGGGCAACTTCGGGCAGAATTTTGTTATTTTATATTGAAGAAAATACATTTGACTATAACTTAGAATAAGTCTGATAGCGGAGCAACATAACTTTTTAATAACATATCGTATTTTAACGCTTTCAATTAATAAAAATCAATAACAATTATAGTTTTACTAATAAATTATATTTGATAAATTATTATTTCGTAACTTTTTTTTATATATATATATACCAGGTGTATAAGCTTAAATCCGCTGTTTTGTAGTCAGCAAAACACATGGTGTGTTCATAGGAAGCACAAAGCAACTTCTTCAAAGTACTTTCCCTCGCTAGCTACACATTTTGCCCACCTCTCGAGCAATTTGTGGATACCACGCCAAAAAAAAGTCCTGCTCTTTCGAGGCAAACCACTCATCAAGCCATTTTCGGACGTCTGCATACGAATCGAAGTGCTGCTCAGCGAGGGCGTGGCCCATCGACGCAAACAGATGGTAGTCTGTAGGGGCCAGGTCTGGTGAATAAGCGGGATGGGGTAGCACCTTCCACTTAAGTGTCTCCAAGTACTTTTGGACCACTTTTGACGTGAGCGCTGGGGCGTTGTCGTGGAGAAATATCAGCTTGTCATGTCTTTGTTGTTACTCCGACCTTTTTTCACACAGCACGGTGCACGTTGATCAGTTGTTGGTGGTAGCGGTGGGCATTGACAGTTTGACCCGGTTGCAACAGCTCAAAGTAGACGATACCCTGTTGATCCCACCAAACACAGCATCGTCTTCCGTCCGAAGCGATTTGGTCTCGAAGATGTTGATGGTTGGCCACGATTTCTGGCGTTTCGGATTCGCGAAATATATCCACTTTTCATCGCCCGTCACAATCCGATGCAGGAACGACTTTCTTCTTTGTCTGGCGAGCAACATTTCGCATATGTGTTGGCGTCTCTCCAGCTGCCGATCGGTCAGTTCATGCGGCACCCATTTTCCGATCTTCTGAACCTTTCCCATGGCACGTAGACGAATGGAAATGGCTGCTTGAGTAACGCCCAATTGCTCGGCAAGCATTTGTTGCGATTGGGTATCGTCCTCGTCCAACAGCGCCTGCATTTGATGGTCCTCAATCTTCCTGGGCCGATTTTCACGCTTCTTGTCACTCAGTTCAAAATTGATGTCTTTGAACCGACGAAACCAATCTCGGCACGTTGTTTCCGATAAAGCACTGTCACCATAGGCCTTCTTCACAAGCATTCGATGCGCCTCGGCAGCCGATTTCTTTAAATGGAAGCAGAAAAGCAGAGCTTCCCGCATATGCTCTTTAGCTGGCACAAAACTAGCCATGCGGAAAACTGTTGTTGTTGTCTGCACTTGCTGATTATGTGCACTGATTCGTGTTGCCAGAGGTCCAACTCATCCACACAATAGGTCTGGCGTGCCCATGGTAGCTTCATACGCTCACGAACGCCATCTATGGGCAAAGCGGATTTAAGCTTATGCACCTGGTATTCTACATACTTCCAGACGTTGATTTAATTCTATTTGATTATGATCTGCTTCAATCTAAAGTTTTTATACAACCTTCAACATGTGCGTCCTTTACTGCCGTACGTAGTTAACAATCGACCAAAGGTATCTTTGCGACTCCCTGGGACAGTTAAAAGGAAATAAACACTTTCATAAGTAATTTCTGACTATTACAGACATACTGTAACTAACCCAACCTGAAAAAAAATCCCTAACTAGTTACTTTTTTAAAATTATTTTTGGCCATTTTTCTTGGAATCGGCCGCACTGTGTGACCCAAGCTAACACAGTCAGGTCTGTCCAAGATAATACGCCCGGTCTATTCAGAGTAGAACCCAGTCGTAGTAATACTAAAGATTAAGAGGCATACCCACCATACTTCACAAAATTTATTATTGTAGTTAGAGTTAGTTGTACAGGATTTGTGACCGATTAGAGTTAACTAGCTCTTCCAGCTAGATAGACTATAGATTTTGATGCTCATTACTTTTAATCTTTATTAACAAATTACTTACAAATGGAATTATTTTATAATAAAATTATAAACTACGTCTTTGTCATATCAAATTCCGTGCAAAATTATTAGATTCTACAAATATGCTCACGAGTAATGAATACCGTATTGATACAGTACTTGCTATCACAGAAGCACAAAGCTAGTCAGGAAATCACAAGAATTTGAATTTTATTTATGACCTTCAGGCATCTAAGGCTCAGGCAGGGATAGGGAAAGGAAAGGAAGCGGGAAGGTGTCGACCATGGCCTAATTGGTAGGTATCGTTCCACCATTTGCTTGGTGTGGCCTAGGAAACACCTCAGTCAGGATGGTTAGCCATTGGGTTTGAACCCACGACCTCCCGAATACTAAGCCTACGTTTTGCCACTGAGCCACGGCCGGTCGGTAGGAAATCACAAGAGAATAAAGGATTTTAAAGAAAGCAGCACTGCGGTTACCCTGTCTGGTAATTGGTATTACGGACGGCTATAACACTGGGAAGGTTGAGCGGCAATTCAGAGCCTGCTCGGGTCGCGGTAGCTCAGTGGTACAGTACTCACCTCTGGTGCGTGGCGTCCTTGTTTCGATCCCGGCTCGAGTCATGTGGACTTCGTGGAATACTCAGAGAATTTTATAAATCTAGAAAGCTCAGGGAAATATATAATTTATGAAAGAAACTCAGCGAAAATTATGAGGTGGGTCTGCCCACAGTTGGTAAGAGCGCTGCCCCAGGTGGGTTCGATTCCCACTTCTGACCGGATTTTTTCAATATGTTAAAATCCTCTATTTTAAAGAATTTTTTTTTTTTTTTTTTCACTTGTGAAATTCCAATAATGTACAAGATGCTTGGACTGGGTGGTTGTGGGATTAAAAAAAATGTCATTGCGTATTATCTGCATGTTCCACTATACTAAGAACTCAGGGAATTTGAAAAAGAAAAAAAAATTGAAAGCCTGGTAGACTCAGGGAATTTCAAGTCACAAAATTAGTAGACATCATGCAATTAACAGAAGACTTGAAATGGTAAACCTGCAAGCTATTCTGTGCCCAGTGGAGTATTCCGTTAATGTTCTTTATTTGAATTGTTGACCGAGATTGTTCGCTAAAACTAGTATTTCAGCTTCAAGTTGAAGTTATTTCTGTCTTCTGTGTGGTAGATTTTTGGTTACTGAGATTGATAAGAATGAAGATTACTCAGCCATCAACAGTGCCATTCTGAGAGACCGCTAGCTTCTAGTTATAGGAATAAATTAAAAAATTATCGGTGCCTAATGAGAAATATGAAGCTACTACCACTTATTTCTTGATCCAGTATGAAGATCTAGAACTGTCATTAAAGAAGCTTAAGTCAGTTGGTATATGTGGTACAGGCAAATGTTGGTTGAAAGCCTCACAACCTCGTCAAGGTCTTGCCATCTGTGAGGGTCTCTATTGTTTTTAAAGTTGGTAGAGGGACGCAAGGTCATTTGTACCTTAAAACCTTGCGCCGGAGAACCAACTCACACAGCATTTGGTCGACTGTGTGTACGCGACTTCTGTGCACGATCGTTTTTCTCTCTTTTTCTTCTCTCAATCTCTCTCCTTTAGATGCTTCACTAAACCTGACTTGGCAAACCCCTTGCTATTTCTAGTGCCATTATAGCGAGACGCTTGCCGGGTACTCTTTAGCAAATCATTTGTTAACGTCTGGGATACCGCGATAGTTGTGTACCATCGCGATTACCGACAAATGGCTTTCCAAAAACTGACTTGGCAAATACCTTACTATTTCTGAAGCCATGATAGTGAGATCTTTGCCGAGTACTCTTCAGTAAGCCATCTGTTTACTTGTGTCGGACGCACGAGAATGTATGTGAATGTATTTTAAAAACATCGAAAAAATGTAGTCATAGATTCAGTGATCAATAATAGGGTATTATTAATAAAATATGGCTATTGTTGTTCTTCGTTTGCATGGTTAGTATATTGACACTTGACAATTGTTAGCTCTCTTAATTGTACATGACAACAATGCAATTTTCTTGAACTGATTTTTTTTTCTCGTCAATATGTTAAATGGCGAAAATCAAGTTCTTTTATGATTTTAGAGTGCTCATCTTTACGTAGAAAGTGTTCGGAAGAATATACTATGATCTTAAAAGTCGTGTTTGGTAGTAATGTAAATTACTCAAATAAAATGAATTACTAACTGCGTGCTGACAGTTTTCCTCGGAGCACATGCCTTTTATATTTGTGACCTTGAGTTTATCCATTTTTCTACTTACACTGTAACACGGATTACAACCAGCATAAATATATCATGAGTTGGGCTCAAATTTTTACATGCAAGGCCTGTCTGAAAAGCATCCGAACCATAGGCCAGGATAATAAAATTATACCTGGTGTGTTTGTTCCTAATCACCTTCGAAATAGGACCCTTTAGCTTCCACACTGGAAGCATACCTGGAACGCCTCTTTTGGAACTGCTGTCAACTCCGTCGTCTCATTGTGCACGATGTCCTCCCGGATGTCAAAGCGGATACCTTTGAATGTCGATTTGACCTAAGGAAAAAAGCTAGAAGTCACAAGGAGCCATGTCCAGGGAGTATGGAGCTTGGCAAACGACAGGAATGCGGTTTTTGGTCAGTTTTGTTCTCGCGTGGGGCTAGTTTTACGAAGCCCATGGATCTGGTATCGTACGACGTATTGCATCATATATGCGACGGAAAACGTCTCGATAGTACTCCTTCGTAACTGTTCGTCTTGTTGGTTCTTTGCTATTCGTGATGCACGATGCCAAGGTAGTCAAAAGAACACAATCCGCATCACTTTGATTTTTTTCCCGACGTGCGGCCATCTTTGAACCGATTGTACCACTGGTTTATTTGTGTACTCCCCATGGCATCGTAGCCAAAAGCTTGTTTGATCTTTCGTATTGTTTCTGCACCATGTCTAAGGTTCTAGCAGAACTTGATGCAGTATCGTTGTTCCAGACGTTGTCATTTTACCGCGAATGGAACTGCGACAGAAGAATCACACAACATTACACACTAGCAGCCTAACGGATGCTGAAGCTATCCTACGTTCACTCTTTTCCTGAGGAAAATAGAAGGTCGGAAACTTTTCAGACAGACCTTGTATATACACAAATAAAGTGGGGCCGTAAAGCCATGATGAAGTTTCAAACTGTCAAACCATCCCAACGGAACATGATAGAGATACGAAACAGAAGCACTCAAAAAAAAAAAAAAATTCTTTATAGCGTCAGGTGAGGAGGGGTGGGAGAACAGGTGTTAATACAGCTCAAAAACAAACAAACCTGTCAGTCTGTCTGATGGTTTCCGTTGTGTGTGGTAGGAACCGAAATACCATTTAGATTGCTGTCCTATCAGAGGAACCCACATTAAATTTTAATGAACAACCAGGTAAAAACAGAGTATCTTTCTTTTATTTCGTGCTTGTTTCGTGTCTGTGCCGTGTTTCGTTACGTTGATATATCCTTCCGAAATCTCACCATCACTTTACGTTGACATTGTATATTTTGCGAGCTCTAAACTGCAAGTATATTTACAGTAGGAGAACATCATATCGCTCCACTACTCCAGCAGGGTGCGTGTACGACATAGCCCACGTACACTTCATTGTACCAGTGGCGCCTTGTGGTCTAAGTATTAGGTGAAGTGCATTTGTACACACACTGCTCAGGCTGGATTTCCAGGACTGGCCGGTTTATCCATAATGCCATTTATCATATTCAGTGTTGATGAATGTTTGTCGAGGAGTTAACTCCTAAGAGTTAGGATCCACGAAGCTAGCCATGCACGTATAAAAATAGTTGAAGAACTGCAGCACTTTACCGAACGGTCGTACCTTAGTTGGTAATGTTTATTTGTTTCGCATTCAACATGTCCTGGGTTTGGTACCAACGGCCGACCATCTTGACATGTTTCTCTGACCGAGTCTTTCCGTCATCCTTTACCTACTCCATTCTGGTCTAAAGCATCCCGATACCTGAATGCCATTAGTAAATTCAAATCCAATTCAGTTGCGAAACTTTGACGAAAACTGAGCTTTGCACTAACAAACATGAGACACTGGTATAAACGCCAAGAAAAAGATGTCTGTACGTTGCTACACTTTATGTACAAGAAGTCATTCGTTGTCAGTAAGGGCTGCAGTGACTCACTGGTAGAGCACTCACTTCTGGTGCTTGAAGTCTTCGGTTCGATCCTAGATTAGCCATGTGGGCTTTGTGGGGGAAAACAACGTGTGCGTGAGTTTTCTCGTGGTTCTTTTGTATCATCCCACTTTCTTAATTCTACCAAGTCTGCTATCATCAATCATTCGGCATAATCAAAATTACTTAAAGGCCTTAAACAGGGTGTCTACCGCCCGAAAAACCTGGAATCAGGAAATCAATAATTTGAGGGAAACTCAGGGTAATTTTTAAGGTGGACCTGTACACAGTTGGTAAGAGCACTTCCGCGGCAAGGCGGAGATCGTGAGTTCGATTCTCACTGCTGACCGAATTTTTTTAATGTATTAAAATCCTTATCTTGTTTTTTTTCACTTGTGAAATACCAATAATGTACAAGATGCTTGGGCTGGGAGGTTTTGGGATTAAAAAATGTCATTGCTTATTATTTACATGTTCCACAATACTAAGAACTCAGGGAATTTGAAAAAAAAAAAAAAAAATGAAAACCTGGAAGACTCAGGTGATTTCAAGTCACAAAGTTCGTATCATTATTAGATACAATTTCTTTAGTATGATTGCATTGTAGCATTTTCGTGATTCATAGTTTAATAGCTCCAGTTGTATGAAAGATACAGTGCTCATATTTGTACCCACATGTTCCTCATACTGTAAACAATTTTTTCACTTAGTGTATATGTAAGAAAATGTACTGTAACTAAGTTGTATGAACTTCAGGTTGTAAAATAGTTTGAAAATGTTAGCAATTAACAGTTATTTCCGAACATTGGGTTGTGAGTGAGACTGATCAAAATGTAGAAAACTGAGCTGTTTCCAATGATAAGGTTACTTTAAACATTGGATCCATGTATAAACCCCACACATATATAGAAGACAAGCGTTCAGTCACCCCCCTTTCCTGTCTCTCAATCTTCTGTAATACGTAGAAATTCAACAGTACTGCATATCCCGACAACCTTTTCATGAAAACATTACAAGGCATCTTTAATCCAGTGGAAATAAATTCAAAAATACCGTTAAAAGTGTTCAAAGTCACGGTCACTTCATGGTACGTAATTTTAAGCAAAGGTGCTGCAAAGGAAAAGCTAGGAAAACACTGGAGATGAAAAAAGAAAGGAAGAAAAAGATTAACTTCAGACATAGAGAAATTTCATGGTGCAATGTGTGTGTAACATATCGTGTCTTGTTTTTGAAAAACAATGGGGCTGCTTTCTTCATTTAAAATGTACGGTAACTAAATTAATTTCTTAACGCAGTCAGTGTTGTAACAACCACATTTGATTTGTTAACTTTGATCGATAACGTGTAATACGCCTATTCCCACTTCCTTCATAAGGGCAAAGCGTTAATTATATGAGATATCTCATTTTGAGTTGGAAATCATATAAAAATTAGTTTGAATGCGACGAGCAAATATTATTCTTTGATACTAACAGAAAAAAATTATATATCTTGATGCGTGAGGTGTTTACGAATGTTATTACGCAAAAACACTCCGAACCCACGAACACTGTAAGTTAGAAAGCGGTTCACAGTGTTACTCCGTGATTAATGCCACATAAAATAATACTTGAATCATAGAGTACAAAATTATTGCATGATGCAATGCAATTGGTATGTGTGTGTGGGATACTGTACTCATTTCAAGCACCTAACAGTCGTGTGATGTCCTAAGAAATAATCTTGAAGAAAAACGGAAGAAAAAAAAGATTTTGATATCACAACATAGTTGGTATCTAATAGTAGATTTAATTCCTATCAGCAGGATATTTATCTTCAGAAATAATCACGAAACTATCAAGTAAAGTTACTTCACGTTGATCAGTCATTACTTATTTTCCGAACTATTGATGACCTACAAATTCGTGAAGTTTTCTCTGCTTAGCTTTCGGATTCTCTTAGAATCTAAGCTCAAAAAGCAGCAAGGAGAAAATTCAATTTAAATTAAAGGAATGTAATCAGAGTTCAATGCACATGGAGAAAGATGGTTCATGTTCTTACCTTTGTGGCAGCAGTCCTTTCCAATGACCATGACATTTATTAGTACAACGTAAAACACTATGTATTTCGCGGTAATAGCTATCCGCATCATCAGGTGTAATGGAAACTCAGGTTAGGGAAAGAGAACGAATGTGCTGGTCCGCACATATTGGTACATGCGGTTAGCGCTCGGATGAACGGTTCCAGTGGCAACACTGTCCATTCTGCCGATTTACTTCCGCCATCATGGATGTTTACATTTTAGAACAGTTCATCAAGCTATGAGCACACTCCTCTTTCCCTAACCTTACCTTCCATTACACTTGATGATGCGGGTAGCTTTTACCGCTAATCCATCGTGTTGTACATTGTATTAATCAGTGCCATGACCATTAGGAAGGAATGGTACCACAAAGGTAAGAACCTAAAAGAATGTAGACAACTAAAATGTGACTTACGCGCCTGTTTTTGAGCATCGTTCACGTCGTTCTGCTTGTTGTGAAGTGTATCGTCTAGGGCGCGGAACCAGTGTTGCCATTATGGTTTTTTTGTGCAAAGTGGACAGTGGTGAAAAGTAGTTGGATAAGCTACGTTTTAATTGATTCCATTCTCTCATGTTATCTTTTACTTCTTTCCTAAACGTTATTGTTCCTTAAGAATGGATTCGAAACGAATATAAAAGTAATGGATAGTTCGGTCCGTTAATTTTAATTATGCCATTTTTGTGAGTCCTTTGTGTCGGGTAAATTATCTGCTGGACGTACTATACCGATGCTTACATGCACGCCGCCAACTGTACGTCTACAATTGCAGCTGGGGTTGCTCCACGAGTCCAGGCTGTGATGTACAACGGCTAAGGCTATACGAAATGGGAATGCAACATACAACAGGGTGTCTACCTGCCAAACAAGTCACGGAAATCCAGGATGAGTTGCGGAATGAGATCTAGGTCACGGAAATCACGGGAAAGTCTCATATTTTGTTGCTTGGTCCCTGGAATCCTGTTTAGAACTGTCGTGAATGTTTCATTTTTCGCCGCGAGTGTCGGTTGCTAACGTTCTCTCATATAAAGAGCGTTTATTTCTTCCTATAGGTCAGTCACGTGCAATGAGAACCAATGACCATGAATAGCTCCCCTCACGGGTTGCCAACCCTGTAGTAGCCAGAAGCGTCAATCAAATATTTATGATAGAGGGTGGTAGGTTACAGCTTTTAGGCTGTCAAGGTCCCCGAAAAGTCCCCAAATTTGGTTGTGGCTTTCTGGTAGATACATTGTAAAAGAAGCATATATAAACCAAGCTTAAAGGTCTTTTAGAAATGGCGTGATAGAACAATCGGCTGCAAGATCGTTTCTACATCAACCACAACTCTGAGATTACGGCTTAAAGAAGTGTCTTTCTTGTGAGCTTTGTGCAATGGATGATGATAAAAGAATTTTCAGAATTAAATCAGTATTTCAATGTTGTTGCGTTGATGACGTTTCTATCTACCTAACATTATTGAGGTTTTCCTGCGAGTCTTAGCAGAGAATATGCTACTCTACAGTACATTCAACCAAAACTGAATTGTATTTGACCGAAGCATTCTATAAACAAAGGCATGTGATCAAATTTTATATGCAAATTTCATATATAAACGTTTGTTTCGCCTCACAGTCCATGGATGAACCACCCGTGCTTGAAATGGAAAGTTCTCCGGAAGCAAGTGAGGTGATGGATTTAAAGACCAGCAGAAAAATAGTTTATTAAGCTAAATTAAATCTAATTGAATCATTTATCTTAGTTGGCCATCAGCTTCTGTATACCATCTTTATAGAACAGGATTGCTTGTGAAGATGTACTTCTTCTTTGAGTTCATCATCCATGATTGCTGCATCTATCCGAATTCATAGGGGACACCCTGTGACGAAAATATTCAAGACCCATCACCTTCATTGTATTGCTTGAGAGGTCCGCTTGTGTGCTTCTCGGAGAGCACTTCCGGCACGCAACATGAACACAATTTTTGCACAGTTCAAACGACCTGTCATAATTTCTTAGAGAACAGTTCTTGATATTTGCGGAACGGCAAGGAAAGCTATGAAATTGTAAGCCATTTTCACAGAAGCTGCTATCTGCATAGGTGGCTCATTATAATAGCGTCCTCAATAATTAGTAATGCTGGAAATTATGTACAGATGATGTTTGAAGTGTATGAACCTATGAAATCTATTTACTTAGTGTATCTGTAGCTTGCAGAAGGGTTTTTGTACATTAATATTATAGATAACGTTTTGTCTCAAAAACTACAGTGTTATTCATATTAAAGGCACAAGATACAAAAAATGATGTATTTTTTTTAAAAAAGCTCGTTGTTTAATAGTCACATTATAATTAATCCCCAAATATGCCTTAACATATGTTTATTATTACCAAAGTATGTATAATAAGTTACTTGCTCCTAATAAGAACTTTGATTTCATTTATTTTTTGTAGGATGCTTTGAAGCAGAAACTAGATAAATTTTTTGCTGCCTATACATTTGTAGATGAAAGTGATGTTGTGAAGAACAAGAATTCCGTCGCAAGTATTAATGAAAAGGAAATAAGTACTAAACAGTCTCTTGAAAATGACTCCTTTAAAACCCCAAGCAAGAAAACATCAAATTTTGTATCTCCAAATAAAGTCCTATCTCAGTCCAATGGCTTACCAGCAAAAATTACAAATAACGAAGAGGTTATTGACGTTGACTTTGATGATGTCTCTGTTGAACCAGTGAGAGAAGAACCTGTGAAACGAAGTGGAAGAGTGAGACGTCAGACTGCGAAACACATTGAGTTTTCTAGTCCTCGAAAGGTGGGCAATAGCCTGTCTCCAGAAACTAACACTACTTCAAGAGCAGCCAAAGAACAAAGAAATGTTCCTCCGGTAACTCCGGAAGTAAATAGAAGATCTGTCTCAAGGTTGTCTTCTGCTGCGAAAACACCAGCTAAGCAAGGTAAATTTAGAGGATCTGTCTTGACAATCTCATTTATCTTTTGTTTAAAAAAAAGTCTTTAAGCTACATTTGAGCCGTTAATGTATTTTTGTGTAATTTCTGTTTTTAGAAGCTGTCTTTGTGTAATTTCTGTCTTTGTGTTTTTAGAAGCTTATTTCTTTAACGTTTGTTTCGAAACGGCAGAAAATAAAGATAGTTGAACTTTAACCTTCAGTAGTAGCTTCCATGTAGTGTAAATTTAGCCGTTTACCATCTGATGAAACTTAATTACATCAAGTAAGAATATTCTGATACTCTGACAACATTTCCAGGTAACGTTTTTATTTTATTTTATTTTTTAATTTTCACACACACTTTTGTTTAGGAAATAGATCGTAAAGGGTGGTAACTTATAAAAAGGAATCTATTATACGATAAAAAAAAAATCATTACGATCTCGTTTGACGTGTTTTTAAGGACTCCGTACAGGAACTATGTAGATACTATATTTTAATATGCTTGTGTATAGTATACTTTCTCTTCGTATCTATGTGACCCCGCCATATCATCTGCGAAAGCAATCTTTTTTGCTTCGATTTTTATGTCTTGTTAACTTTCCAATTCTCATAAGACATTTTATATGTTCACACACTTCACACTTTCTCTTCAATTAAGTTTAGTTGCTTGCTTCTGTGTTCCATTTGTGATCTTTCTCCTAACTTTTTGTTTGTGGCCAAAAACACTCCAAAGAAATCGATAGGAGGCCGAAGAAACGTCAGTGAAGATTTAGCGTAGTCTTCACTTACCATCCGGGAGCTCATAATAACACAAGTAAGTTCATACTTTATTTGCAGTTTAATCTCACGTAACTCCTAACACTTCACGTATCAGTCGTGTTATATAATTAGTCTTATTGTACATGGCTACGTACCTACGTTTGAAATCAACAAATCAGATTGCTTATTCCCTTTGATAACTTTTATTATTTACACAATCTTCACTTGATGCACCTAATCAGACTCGGACGAAGTTAGGGGTTTCCCCCGTATCGGGACGGGCGTAAGCCATGGTGCTGTTACCGCCCATAAAATTCATTTTATCTTATCGGGAAGTTGGTAGAAATATAATGAAACGGTCATTGGGTTTTGCAAAACAGAAAAAAACTGCATTGTCAGAAATGTGTTATTTCAAAAGAATGAAACGCTGTGAAAGTTTTAGAACAATAAATTCTTCTTCTTTTTAGTCTCTTTTTTACTTCAATTTCTTTCCAGATGTGATTACAAGTCCACCTTCTAGACGAGGACGAAGAAGCGCCTCAGTACTTGATACGCCTCAGCAGCAAAAAATAACTACAATGTTTTCCAAAATAGCCAAACAGAAAACAGTTGAAGAAAATCATGTCAAAGATGAAAGTGAGAATGACGAGGACGAACAAAGTAGTAGTAGTAGTAGTAAGAGAAATAAATTGGAAAAAACGAAAAAGGATGATAGGTAAGTAAGTGTATTCGCATCACTGTCTACCATTTTGATATCGTACAATCGGTTATTGATTTTAAAAAAAAATTGTTAATGTATTGCATAAAATTTGTAAATGATTTCGTATTGACGAGAGAGTTGAAGTTCCCTTGTAGTTGTACCGAGCAGAGAAACATAGGCAAAAGTTTGAATGAATATCCACAGAGATGGAACATAAGTTAGAAGAGAATTAGTTTTGAGAGATAAAATAAATTTCATAGTAGATGTACATTTGTTTGGTTTTCGCTTGTTGATTTGCAGTACGTAAAGATACGGAGAATGCATTTGAATTGCAAAACTTCTATTACTATTTGCGCAGATAGGCTCTTCAAATGCAGTCAGAAGCACAATAGATACTGTAGGAGGAAGCTGTTATCTTTTTTTTTTTTTAATTTTTTTTTTTTTTCTCATTCTTACTGACACAGGCTAATGAAACTAACTAAACTGAAGACTTACTTTTATATTTCAGTAGAGGACTTGTGGTAATAAAAACAAGCAAAGGCATTTTATCGCATTGCACTCACTGTCGTCAACCTGCAGATAGTCCTGATCTTCAGATCTATCAAGGACATCCAGATGGGGCTTTAGAAGAAATTATTGCACTCACAGATGCCAGAATGTCGGTTTTCACAGGCAAGGAAGACGAAATTAATGAGCATGATCTAAGGCCTCAGCAAAAACTCACAGCATTCAGGTAAAGTACTATTTTGTCAGTTTTTTTCTTTCGGTTACGTAGTTTTCACTCAGTTTTTTGTTTGTTTGTTCAAGGCGAAGAAGAAATAGTAATTGAAAAGAAGGTCGGGCTGAGACGAAACTAGACATATTCTATTTATGGACTCGTTCAGAACAGAAAGAAGGGTAGGTTTATTGGAATTGGAATAAAATATATTATTTTCAATGTTCAGAGCGTTTGACAATATGGAGCTTAGTTTTACAACTCCTTGCACTCTTTAGCTCTGAAAATATTCTAATATGTGATTTCCTTTTCACTTTGTTTTCTGATTCCTTTATCACTTTATGATTAACTCATAATTGAATGTGTGATGCAACTCTTTCATTTAATCCACCATTAATATTCGAACTCATAGACGCTTCAAGGTAATGAATCCTACAAGCTTTCATTTGCCAGTTAAAAGTAAACAATAGAAATCCATGACGCTATTTGATAGTTGTGCACTCACTCAGCTGCTTTACAACTAAGATAAGTCAAATGTATTTATAAACTCCGATGGTTTTATATATTTTTGTAATTCACCTCCGCAGTTTTATGGGTTGATCCATTTCTGTTATACGTAAATTAGAAACATTATAGCTGAGTGGCAAAGGTTTGTGTGTGGTGTGTGGGGGTGGTTGTGTTTATGTTCATTCTGCCATGTATTCAAAGATTGCGACATAGCATTTCGAAATTGAGACTGGATATAGAATTTGTAGTCATTCATCTTTCGTACAATTAAAAATTACTTCTATTTTACAGTATTTATGACAAGGAAGGACATCTCTGCCCTATTGATTCTGGACTTCTCGAAGGGAACGTGTTGCTATATGTGTCGGGTTACATGAAATCAATGTTCGAAGAAAACCCGGATCCAGAAGGTGAGTTAATTTGTAATAAAATACTTTAAAATAGAAACATTATAGGCACCTGATACCAAACTTACCATCAGTGTTTCTTGTCTAGTACTTTGGTGAAGTACATCAACAGCAAGGGCAGATGAGTAACAATATTATAGCCGCCAAAGATTTAAGATGTATTTTGCAATTGTATTGTTCCAGTTAACTTTATTAGTATCTACGAATATGTACTGAATAACAGGTTAGGATAGATTTCATCTAGAGATTTTATTGTGATTTCGGATTATTTTCTTTTTGTCCAAATTTGAGAGAAATACCACTTGTAGTGCTGGTTTGTGTATAGAACGGAGTTGTTAACTGTATCTCAGTCTTCTGAGACCTGTCTTGTCAAACTCGCATTCACATTATCCACCTTTTACATCCCGTTCTATATTTTGCCACCTTGGATCCCGAAGTTACTACGTCTACTTTTTGGCAAAATGGAGTTAATACTCCATCAAAGATCTTGAACTGAAGGGCATCAACCCCGAAAATAATTCACAAAACGACCTCCCAAGTGGCTAGGAATGTTAGAAATGAAATTAATTTATACACTTTAAATGGAACCTTAAACTTTAAAACCTGTTTTTCTTAAAAGTAGCAAAAGTGGACATAGTACCTTCTGGTTCCAAGGTGACGATTTACATAAGTACTTCTCATCATCTCTACACAATTTCTCAGTGTGGTTCTTTTCACTCCGTTATTCACACAAAATATGCAAAAAGTAGTTATCCCTAACTAAACTAGTCATCGTCTTGTTTCATCGTGATATATTTATTAATAGAAAATGTAATCACTAATCAGTATAAAAACCCCTTCGGGGTAAGGGGAAGAGTGACGCAAGAATTATACTCACAAAAGAAGTGATATCCATTTTGCGAGTGACTTTCTTTGTGTCATTATGACAGAAGTGTTTCCTTTGTAATAAAATTATGAGACTTAGTATCCTCCCTTCCGCCATAGTGATACAAAGAAAGTCACTCGCAAAATGGATATCACTTCTTTTGTGAGTATAATAATTCTTGCGTCACTCTTCCCTTTACTTCGAAGGGTTTTTTTTGTACTGATATCACTTATTTTGTAAGGGTGCCTATAAAAAAAATATGCATACGCTGATTTTGTCCAAATTTTGCGCGGATCACATTTTTCCACAGGCAAACATTGTATCGCCATTTGGTCGAAATCGAATGAAAACTGAGCACGGCTCTCATACAAAAGTTCGATTTCAGGTAATATAGCTCTATCAATGGTACCCTCATACATGCATCGATTTGCCCAAAATTTGCATGGATTTTTTTTTTTTTCATATGCACATATTGTGTTACCATTTCGTTGAAATCGAGTAAAAAGTAAACATATAGTCTTCATACAAAAGGCCGATTTTGGACCATAGTAGGTTCAGTATTTCGAAAAAACTGTAACTCCTGTATAAAAATAAGCTTTTTATTATTATTATTATTATTATTTACACCTACGGGGCCCGCAATTGACTAAAACCCCTTGGTACCAACCATTTGGGGCTTAGGCAAAAAGACAGACAGAATGACAGACACACCTTCCGATCATTTTTGCAAATTCTGTGATTGGGCGCCATAACATTTGAAACCCTTCACCGATTGACGTGTGATACACTGTTTGAAAGGTATTGAAGCGTAGACTACAATTCCACAAGTTCCGGCCGCCTATATGGTCTGGGGTCAGTGCTGTCATCAGAAATGTGAAATTTTGAATTTTTTTCGAACCGCCTTTGGGGGTCCCAGGGAGGTCCTGCTGGCCCATTTTTTTTTTCTCTGTGTCTTAGTATGGCAAAGTGCTTTCAAATGCAAGTTCAAGCATCAAAAGTGGACGTATAGTTCGCTAGATCTGAAATTAGCTGTATATATGTGATTGCCGCTAACAGGCTCATTTCTTGGTGTCACTCGAAGAACTACCGTTCTTCGTGATAAATAAATCAATTTTAATAACTGAGAACAGTATGTTCTGTGAATTTCAGCGTTTTCTATGTGAGCGTGCTGCTGCACTTTTCCGTTAGACCTGAGATTATGATTGGCCTAGTTTAGCGTGATTTCTCCTGTAATAAGAGAGTTCACAAATCAATTATTTTCAACATACATCGCAAACCCAGAGTTTACCAAACATTAAAATCAGTACTAAGATTATCTTTGTAAAAAAGCAAGAAAGAAATAATTTCAGGATTACTACCATATAACAATCCATGTACAGATTGCGACTGCCAAGAGGTCTTGAGACAGTATGTTCCAGTTCAGGAGAAACATAGTGTCTTGTTCAAATCTCATCTAGGGCATAGAGCCCTGTGTAATTTTGAATTTGGCTGCGTATTGAATAGAGCCTGACTTAAGTCACTAGGTACTGAAATTCGCCATAAATTTCAGGTTTATCAGTTTTTACCAGTCAGTAGACTACATTTCCATGTTTAACGTTGTTTCGTATAGTATCTGCTGTGTTATACTTGCCTCATACCCATGTTTTTAACTTTGAGTCTTCTCGTTTCTTCCACTGGTCTTTTTTATTTTTTTTTATTTTTTTTTTTACGAAATAACAGGGTTCTCTGATTTGAACCAGTTTTTTTTTACAAAAAATAAATAAGTAAATAAAAATAAAAAATGGTTTAAACCAAAAATAAAAATTAATAAATAAGTAAATAAAAATAAAAAAATGGTTTAAACCAAAAATAAAAATAAAAAATGGTTTAAACCAAAAATAAAAATAAATAAATAAATAAAAGCAAAAATTCCACAAGTAGTGTTAACTTCATGGTGACGAACCACATATTAAACCATCTTCTTTAATTTTATATCATTTTCGGCAGAATTTTTCTAAAGTGAATACCGAGTAGGGGTTCGGATGTCACTGTAAGCAGTAGGTCTTATCCTTCATAACCTTGCTGTTACATAAGGACGTTGAGCCTAAACAAATGATACGAAACCAATGATCTGCATATAGTCAAGATGGTAGGGTTATATTGTGGCACAATAACTGCCGCATTACTGTGACGTCAGAGGAAGATCTCCGCAGCATCACATAAATCACAGACCAGTGCGTTAGCTTAACATAATGATAGTGCTATATTATGTTGGGCTTCTTTGTGTTCTTTTTAAGAAGTGTGTTTGTTCTGTATCGTGTGTGTTTTTCCTCAAGATTATATGTTAGTGTTGTGTTGTGTGTGTGGAGATGTGTATATTTATGCTCGACGACATTATATATTGTGACCGCATCAGAATTTTTATCTTTGGATGCAGGAGTAGCAACAAGCAGCCATCAGTTATTTACTATAACACAATGGTACATTGATTGTCATATATTATGCGCTTGCAGTTATGTTACTATTTATTCAGTCTATCTCGTGTGTGTGTGTGCGTTTTTTGCCAGTATCTCTATTTGAAATTTGTGCAACCACTAGTAAGTAAGAACACACGATGTATCTACTGTACCAGTGCGAAAGCAATATGGAGCCTGCATGAGCATAATTTTATCTGTCTACTACACAGGTATAGTAAATACGCTACTACAAAAGTAAGGTTTCATAATATGGTAAACATAGTTGCGTGTTTCTCTAAGGTGGTAACCATGGCAGTCGTAAAAAAAGTCTTGAAAGATCCGTTAACTTCCCCCTCCTCCCCCTAGCACCTCTAAACAAACCCCATCTACTGGTTGCCTGCTACCTACCATCTTTCTCGCTCACTGTTCTCTCCTCCTCATATCCGCTGCATTCTTGTACAGGGTGCGGCCTTCATCAATAGTGTCCAAATATCCTGTCTACTCGAACTTAGCACAGACCTGCTGTGGGACGAGAAGTTGTTTCCTTCTTTGTGTATGAATATAAAGAACCTTTTTTACCACCCTCTGTGTCTGTTGTTGCTTTATCCCTCTCCTCCCCCACTGACAATGGGTTCAAATCTCTCCTCCTCTCAATTTATTTTTTCTTTCCTGTATTTGGGTGAAAATGTTACTCTATCGACGCAAACATTTCTGTTGTATTTTCGAAATTTTGTAAAATATTTTCTGCATTCGAGGAGGTATAGGAACCAAAGATTTCTCGTCATTTAGAGACAGTTACCTTGTTGCAAAGTGAATTTAATGAAATTTCGAGACACAGCTTTAATGCGATACACATCAATGTGCAAAGTTTACTAAAACATTTTGTGGAATTTGAAATCTTGTTTAGTTTAATTGATAATATACATCCAGTAGCAGTTAGCGAAACTTGGACGAAGCGTAGTATTAAAAATGATCTTTTACGTTTGCATAATTTTAAATTTTATCGCAATGACCGGGTTGCAAAAGGAGCGGGCGGAGTAGGAATTTATTTACGTCGTGATTTAAATGCAAAAATTCTAGCTCAATCACCAAGTGAATATCAGTTTCGTTCCGAATATATCACTTCGGAAATTAAAGTGGAGAATAAGAAAATCCTGCTGGCAGTAGCATATCGACCCCCACGAGCTGATTTCAGGAATTTTGAAGAAGAAATGAGTAAACTTCTCCCACTCTGAGCATTGCCTCATTCTCGGCGATCTAAATTTCAATCTTTTTTCCTCCAAGGCAGAAGTGTCAAAATTCAAGGATACTATAACATCATTAAATCTTTCTGCCTGCCCTCTTCAGCCTACTTACCGTGCAGCCACATGTGACAGTCTTCTTGATCTAATTCTTACTACAAGCATGGGCAGAGTTCTTCAATTTGGTCATTTTGCGGTTCCTGGGATTTCCAGACATGATCTTATATTTGTAAAATATTCGATAAAACTGACCAAGTTTAAACCGAAAATGATATCGTATAGAGAACTGTACAAGATTGAAAATGATGCTCTGTTGGCGGATGCTGCCTCCTTACCATGGCATTTAACAAATTTGTTCCCGTCAGTCGATGATCCACTTTCCTATCTTAACTCGCTAATTCTTCAGCTTTATAGCATTTATGCTCCCATAAAAAGAAAACGTGTCTCTCGCCCTCCTACCTCGTGGATTACAGATGAATTATTGAACTTAATGGCTAATCGCGATGGAGCTTATAGAAAATATCGAAGAGACCTTAAAATCAACCCCTCTACCACCCAGGTAAGTTTTGAAGCCTATAGAGTGCTTCGAAACCGCTGCACCCAAACCGTACGCAAAGCTAAGCTGAAATTTGCATATGACATCATCAACAGAGAAAATCAGAATCGAATGTGGAATAAATTAAATTAAAAGTTTTAGGTATCAGAGAACATTCTGTAGATGATGCAGTTATGCACATTGCACCTGACTCACTAAATGAGCATTTCTGTGACATACACCCACCAATCACACAGTAACTGGTTGCCTAACAAAAAATTAATGTTCCCCCCCCCCCAAACCAAACTTATTTCTCTATGATCCCCGTGAGTCTGCTGACAGTTGAAAAAGCAATCAACAGAATAAAATCCAAAGCGACAGGGGCAGATGAAATCTCTCTAGAATTAATTAAAAAAATATTGCCATTTGTACTTGTTCCCATTACCAACTTACTTAACCTGTCGATTACCACAAACACTTTTCCTACCTTATGGAATATTGCAAGAGTTCTTCCCCTCCCTAAGACAAAAGTTATCACCAGTGCCGACGACCTTTGACCTATTAGCATTTTACCCGCTCTTTCCAAAGCCCTAGGAAATGTCGTAAGCGATCAAATTCGTTCTTTCTTACAAACGCATAACCTTCTTGACCCCTTTCAATCAGGTTTCCAGAAAGGTCGTAGTACCGCCACTGCTCTAGCTCATATCACAGATGACATTCGATATGCTCTTGACAATAGAAACATAACAATTCTTACACTTCTTGATTTCAGTAAAGCTTTTCAATCTATAAATCACAACATTCTGATACGCAAATTATCGACGTTTTACAACTTTTCAGGCTCCTCTGTCAATTAGATTCAAAGTTATTTAACTGTCCGCTCGCAATATGTAACTGTTTCTGGTATTGACTCTTCTCTTCTGCTTGTACATCAATGATTTGCCATCTGTATTACAGCACTGTAAATACTATCTTTATGCTGATAAATATATTGATAAATTGAATGAGGACTTACGAAGAATTATTCAGTGGTCAAATGATAACGGTCTGAAATTGAATCCATCTAAATCTCAATGTCTACGTATAGCTTCTAAAGCAATTCTTTCATCTCTTAACTCTTCTTCCTTTCCCAACGTACTTCTAGATGGAATGATAATTCCTTTCTCGCACACCGTAAAAAAAATGATCTTATTTGTAATGAATATCTAACTTGGACGGAATATTTTAGTACTGTCTCTAAAAATGCCTTTGCAACTTTACATTCTTTGAGTAGACTTAAAAATGTTCTTCCCATCTTCCTTAAGAAAATGCTTGTCCAGGCCTCATGTGGATTATTGCAACGTAGTGCTTGCCAACCTGGATGATGTACACACGTACCGGCTACAGCGCGTTCAAAATGCTTCAGTGCGTTTTATATTTAATCTTAAACATTATGATCATCTAACATCTTATTTCAGTAGACTGCAATGGTTAAGAGTCTCACAACGACTGGACTGGCATTCTTTAGTGCTTCTATTTAAAATTCTACGCGATCGGCAACCTTCCTATCTTTTGCAACGTTTTAAGTTCCTAAGCGATCATCACAACCGTGACACTAGGTCTCGCGCAAATCTATTACTTTCTATTCCTCACCATAACTCATCCTTTTATTCGAAGTCCTATCAGTTTTTGTATCCCGCAAGTGGAACGGACTGCCAATTTCCATTAAGAGACTCAACTTCATTAACAAGTTTTAAATCTATGCTTTACAGGCACCTCTTAGAGCAACACAACTAAGATATGTTTGAATAGTATTCTCTAGAATCGTCAAATTCTATCCAATATATACTAGTATCCCTTTAGCTGTCAATGTAAATTTAATTGTAAGTCGATAATGTTAGCTTATATTCTCATGGTACTCATTGCATTGCATTTATACCTATATTTTTCATGTATGTGCGCGCGCGTGTGTATGTGGTTAGTGAACTTTAGTTTATCTAAAATGTGTAGTGTAGAAAAGTTTGGTTTTGTTTCCTCTCTCTCTCTCTCTGTTTTTTTTTTTTTTTGCTTTATTTTGTTTAAATTTATGAACTTCGTTGTATTATAAATCTCTTCCATCTTAGCAGTGTTTACCAAAACTGTTAATTACTCTCTCTGTATTCATGGTTGAGTGGTAGGAAAAAAAAGGCCGTAAGGGCCTTAACTTTGCTATGTAAAACAAGACGTAAATAAATAAAATGTATCTTTCTGTTTGCCTGAATTCGTGTTCTTCCATAGAGAAGCCAAAGTTAACTTCGTTTCAGTATATTTATAGAAGTTGATAAAACTTATCGACTGCATCCAGTGACGTAGGTCTACATTATTATTATGCAATTGAATTCAAAGCAAAAACTTAAATATCCTTTTTTTCTAATAATGTTTAGTATGAAGGATTAAAGTCTTGACGCCACATCCGTTTGGCTACCATAGCAAGGGGGGAGGCCAAGACTAAACAAACAGTAAGTTTGATTGCAGAAAGATAGAAAATGTTTTGTGGAAGCAATGGATTTTAATATTTTTGGAACTGTTGATTATTTCGGTGATGAGCAGAAACTGACTGAAAGATTAGAACATGTTGTGGAGTCCAAGCGTGTACTTTTGTTTACATATGACCGCGATTTGATGCACATACGAGGGAAAGTGTAAGAAATGATATATGAAGAGTAAATATAATGAGGTGAGTAGCTAATTTTTATGCCGGTAATTTATGTTTCTATGAAACATACGCAGGTACCTTTTTAAAATATTGATTTATTCTATTCCTTGTATATTTTACCTGCAGTAGCAATTTGCGCCGCTATACATAGGATAGAAGGGCTTACATTTTATCTTCTTGAGTGTGTATCCTTAACTATAACCGAATTAGTAACTTCAGTTTAAGCTTCTTAGATATAATTTTAAAAAAATCAAGAACTCAGCAATCAATGATGAGTTACTTTAATAATAATGATAACATTGGATAGTTGGTCATTGCAAGACATTTATGGTGCCGAACACCATAATAACAGACCGAGCTGTGGGTCTAATTAAGAAAATGCGAGAGGATTTATGCGATAGTTATGGTGCCGTTCACTACAAGAAGTACAAGCTGTCGGCATAGTACCTAGAAAATAGGCGATGAACGCCTTCTAAACGTACTAGGTTATGGTTGTGCAAACACAAATAAACATTAAATAATGACATTTAATGTTCGTAGCTCAGATAAATTTCAAGAATATAAGATAATTAAAACAAAATCTGGATCTTTATAGGAGAGATGTCAATACACCTCGTCGACGTCGAAGTTCTGAATCTTGATGCGAATAAGAATTTAGTTACAAATTTAAACGTATTAAATTTAGAATGGCAAGAATAAAAATGAGTTTAAAGAGAGCTCCAAATACCAAATTATACCAAATCAAATACAAATACCAACTTAGTTAATTTAGAGAGAGCAACATACCTTTTGAATTTAAGATGTTTCTGATGTGTTGATATATCGAATGATTTGCACTTCGTATTCAAAGTTCGAACTGTCACTTTCGCTGTATGAGTGGCTTAATCGTGTTTAAACCAAAGATATAAAGCTCTGTAATTCTTCTGAGTCCAAAACGGAGTGTAATTTTGAAGATAGCTGTTCGACGGATGTTAACGTAGAATGTAGGCCGAAGCTGTCGAAATACTTAATGACGATGGTTGAGCACAAGCGTCTGCGAGTGCGTATAGAGAGAAGTTTTTGATAATATTTATATTAGTCTTTTTTCTAATTGAAGGAAGCACTGAGAATTTTCATGTGGGATAAAGTACAACTGTTTCAAGGCGAAACTGTTTATAATTTTTAAAACACTACTTAGAAATGTTCTTGTGTTACTGTTCACATCACTAACAAGTTTTCAGACTGGCGCATGGCTATGTGACAATTCTTAGTTCTTGTGAAACAAGATCGAATCATGGTTATCAGAAAGAGGTCCTTTCATAGGAAAGTATACACGGGAATAGAAATGCTCTCACTGTCACGTTGCTCTGTTTTTACATACTAATTGTTACCTTGGAGCTTAAGATAATTTTAGCGTATGATCTTGATCCATTACATTATAATCTTAGAAACAACTCAATACAAACTAGATACACTGTTACACAAAATTTTATGAAAATAATGAAATGAATAAATTGAAATCTGCAATCATACAACAATAATATCAACGTATTCAAAATTTCGTTCAATGGCATTGCGTGAAATTTGTTTACTTACGTAATTGGCTCCTTCCACTTCCTTTTCTAACTTCAGTCCTTTGGAAATAGAAAAAAAAGCAACATATATCTTTTTCATTGTAATGATAACAATATGGCACGAAGCACAAGACCATAACAAGTTGTTGAATATTGAGCACTGCAAACCTACTGCTAAACACTCGTTTGTTTAGACTGTAACATGGCAACCTACCGGATCTGACGTAAGACTTTAGTCCCCCATTGATAAAATACACAGAAATTCTGTACAAGATTTCTTCCCCAGGAAACAAATTTATTGAAATCAAAAAGTATTTTCTGAACGTACATGCGTGGATGGTTCAGAGCCAGAGTGTATTCAAATAATTCGTACTATCTTTATTCACTTCTTTTATTGATATGCAAATTAAGTCTATGCATTTCTGACTCAATGAACTAGCTTGGACTAAATTAGATCTGTACTCTGTAGTCTTTTGAAATTGTCCATTTATTTTAATAATGTGTATAACTCAAGGAGTGTGTGTTCGTGGTGAAAACAGGTTTAATGTTGCCCAGGATAGAATCCAGTGATGAACATTTGTTACTGCGGCGATAAACTTGCGAGTTCTATAAACCATAGAGTTAGTTAGTATAACTCTGTAGAGTGATTTCACGGGTTCGAGTCCAGGTGAAGGACAATTTCTCTCAGGTGCAAACCGAGTAGTGGTTCGGAATTTACTTTAAGCTGTAGTTGTAGGTCCCGTCCTTCATAACCTCCCCTGCTGCATAGGACGTTAAGGAGAAACAAACTTATTTCTATCCATATGTAATATAAATAAATAAAGCAAAGTATTTAAACAAAAAAAAACTTGTTTAAACAAAAAAACAAACGGGGTTTTTGTTTTTTATTCAAACAAGAAACATGGTTTTTACCAACCCTGCGAAATAACAGCTTTGTCCTTCTTTAAAGGTATAAATATTGCTCTTTATAGGTTTCTCGCTCTGATGTTTTCCTCCCTTTCGTTCTTCCTGTCAAAAAGCTTCTGTGAAGTCTTAAGCCTCTTGTAGTGCATGCTTTTTCGTGAATTTGATTTCAAACTTAGCGACACTCAAGTGCATTTGATTTTGTCTCAAGGTATATAATGGTGTGTGTGTGTGTGTGTTTTTTTTTATATTAGTCGTTACAAATAATATATATATTATGTTGTTTGTTGCAGGAGGAATACCTGTAAAAGACTTGGGACCCATTAATGAATGGTGGGTGTCTAATTATGAAGGAGGTCTAGATCCTGTAGTGGGGTTTTCCACAGGTTACGCTGAATATTATCTTCTAGAACCCAGTGAAGAATATGCTCCCTTAATGGAAACAGTACAAGAGAAGATGTATATGAGTAAAATAGTGATTGAATACTTGTTGAACGAACCAAATGCTACGTATGAAGATTTACTTCATGAACTCGAGGTATGTTAAGAAAGGTACCAAAATAATGAATTGTCTGCAATCGTATTGTGGTATACTGCATTCCGAGATCTTGGCTGTCTATTTCGAAAAGTTAATGATCAGTCTTTGTTAAATTTAACATATTATATAATCTAATTTATACATAATTTGGAATAGGAGAAAATACCCAATAAGTTTTGCAGGTTGGAACTTTCAAGAATATCGATGCAATTGCATTTCGCGAAAATGAAGAAAACGTCCTCTGAGATCGGTACTCACAATCAGTAATGTGAACAAAGCCTTATTCGATTTAAATAAATAAAAACTTCCGTTTTCAACTAAAGCACTTACCAATGAAAGCATAAGGTAACGAAAATCCTCTAACTCATGAATCACGCGAAAGAGACTAATTTGACGCTTGGAATCGCCTGAAGATACTAGCACTGGTGATACGGGTGCATTGTTGTTAGGGCTTATAGATCTTTCTTTCTTCTTGGTGCCAGTTCCTTAAGTAAACGTTTAGTAAACTCAGCTGAAAGGTAACCAATGTAAAATAAAATATTTAATGTTATATCAAAACAAACATCGGAACTCACGTCTTGTAGGACTAAATTAATTTGTAGTTCCGAAAGTGTTTAATTAATTAAGATTAAATTCAAAGAGACATGGTAGAATTAATTTAAAAAGATCAAAATTATATACCGTTCTGCCTAATAATTAAGCTGATCGTTTGCCAAGTCGAAAATTGTTGCAATATGTTTGGGAGTATATTCCATCAATGAAGAAAGGATTTAAACTTAACAAGTAGTTCATTTAAGAAAGCAGCTGTGCTCGGAAGTGCTATAGATTATGCGGTGTGGCTCCTAGTGTTTAGTATAGTAGCTTATCCCGACAGTTATGAAGTTCAAGGATTTATATGACATATTTTTTTCATGTCTGTAATAGTATTCTATACAGGAGAAGTCTCCATACTACTCCATCAGGAATAAATTATACGAATGTCAGCATCTTGCAGGTTAAGAATTACAGGTACTTACGTAAACAGATTTAAAAAGGAATTAGACCTTCCACTGTATCAGGACTTAATCATGAATGAAGAAAGAAAAGTAAACAGAATTAGGCAATATGGCCTGGCTCATGTCTGAGATGACTAACCACCCAAACAAGCTTGTTACATTCTAAGAACAGGATCTACAGTTTTTGTTAAAGTAGGCTCGAACCACTGTGTTCAAGTGACGCGCAAAGAAAAGGAATGTGCTAACCATTTCGACAACCGGGACCCATCTGCTGATAATCACAGGACCCCGTCAGGGGGGTGTTTTTTTTTTTTAAATAAATTTTCGTATGGTTTGCTGGTGGATTCAGTTTTCAGTTAGTTGTATATACTGAGTACAATTTTCCTTTTTTCTTGTCTTATTCCTTTTACCTGTATGCTGTTCTCGAGTATGTACTCAGAAAGATAGGATGTCAAATATAGTGAGTGCTATTTCTGTAAAATGTATTAGATGCTATGTGTGATACCCGAGTGTAGAAAGTACAATGCTGATTAACTTTCAATGGTTCTTTATTTCAATTTTATGAGTAAATGTATTCATCTTGATTTTTTAAAGCCCATACTCATTTTCGTTGCGGATGTTTTTCGGTTATCTTTGATTTGGAATACCCCAGTAGCTGGTTCAACCATTGCTGTCCGGGTGACGTCACCAGCATATGCCTCAATGGAGAACTAAAGGCTTGATGCCATATCCGGTTGGTTGCCATAGCAGCGGCGGGGGTCAAGTCTGAACAACAGTGAACAGTGAAGTAAGTTTGATGGTAGGAACGTAGACAGTAACGGCTGATTTTTTTTCTTCTGGTTTTCATCCTTTGAAAGCGACATGTCTCTCTCTCATTGTAACGTTTGCAATCTGGTACAAAGCACATACCCATGATGAATTATTATTATCGAAGAAACTACATAAACCAACCACTGTTGTTTAGACTTGAACATGGCTGGTTACCATGACAACCAACCGGATCTGACGGAAGACTTTTGTGGTCTATTAAACCAGTTCAATCATATATTTAATGTGCGTAGGGTGCAAATGAAGTTTTGCAGTACGACATGCACATAAAGTAAACAGCCTCTACGTATCTTTCTTCCAAAGAACATGTTCCCGCCGTGGTCCGTTGAACGGAGTGGTCCGGATCCTACTTTACCAAAAACCGTAGGTCCCGTCCTTAAAAGTTCACCAGCTCGTTTATGGCGTCTCTCACTCAAAGGAACATGCTGATCGGAATAAAGTATAAAGCCGGAAGTGCAATGTAAGGTAATACTGAAGATAAAGGAAGGGATACTTACATAATGTTCCAGATGTACGGTATATACACAAATAACAAAGAAGGTGCTATATTCCAACCTCCATGAGGTTTTTCATGAGCTGGAAGGGCGAAACGTAAAACACGTTTGTACATATTAATGAGCGATTTGATTGTAGTGTCATAACGGACGACGCATCAAGTTTGGAACAATCGTCAAACACATTAGGTGTACGTTTCCTGGTAGGATTGTAAGATAATGTATTGAAAATGTTGTGCAAATGGGAGGTAAAGGCGACAGAAGAGAAGGCGCTTAGAGTTATTGAAGGTTTAGGCCAGGTTTCACGTAACGTGCTCAAACCGAGAATGAAGGCTCCTTCCCACAGCCGACGTTTTGATGTGTTGGTCATAGGAGACAGATTGTGTATTACAGCAACACGAAAACGGAAAGATAGATCGAAACTGGTATTATGTGACTAGATGTGTCACGAGATTCCACCATCGATGTTGTTGCTATCAGGAAAACAATCTTATTACACATTCAGTCGCATAACACCAGTTTTGATCTCTTTCCACGTTGCTGTAATACTCATTCTACCTCCTACGACCAACACATTATCACACCGCCAGTGCGAAGGAGTCTTCATTCACGATTTGAGTCCAGAAATGAAACCTGGCCATAAAAAAAGTAAATAACTCGTAACACCCCATCTTCCCTGCCCCCGATTTGCACAGCGTTCTAACACATCCTTACACGAACCTATCCTGAAATTTACATGTAATGCGATACTTGAATTTGAATTTCATTTACGCCTCTAGGCATCTAAGCCTCAGGCTGGAACAGGGGAGGTGAAAGTATACGAAAAGGTGTCGGTCAGGGCCTAAGTTGAAGGTAGCAAGCACCCCGCCATTTGCCTGGTGCGACTGAGTAAAACCTCTGAAAATAAGTCAGTCAGTATGGTCGGCCGCTAGGATAGAACGACCTACCGAATGCTAAGTCAACGTTCTACCGCTGAGCCACGGCCGCTTGGTATGTAATACGTTAGTCAGATGTACCAAACTTAATGCGTTGTCCGCTATGTGGCACCACAGTCGCTTCACTCATCGGTCTGTATACGTGTTTTATGCTTCACTCTTCCAGCTCGTGAGAGGTCTCATGGAGGTGTAAGTATAGCAATTTCATTTTCTTAAATGCAATTGGAACAATATTACTTAAGTTTCCCTTCCTCTTTAGTTTTACCTTATACCTTAAATAACCTGTGTGAGCTTGAACAGTGTGTTTTTGAAATTAATTAAATGTTCTTACCTGCTGGTCTGCAGCTAATTCTCTCGTTTAGTAAACACTTACATATAACTAAAATCGTTCGCGAGTCGTTGCGCTCACATTGTCAAACGATGGGAAAAATTAAAAGGATAGGTTATATGGTGAAGAGTAAGGTGTTGGATGCTGTACTGCTCGTTTAAAGTTCTGACAGAGTATAAGAACAGTGTTGCTAGACTGTGACGTCACTTCCGTGCTCGCATTTGTATGAAAGTGAAATATAAATGAACAATCAACAACATCTAACCCTCCTGAATGTATGTGGCGAATAAATAAAATGTTATCTGTGACAATCAAATGTTTTATTAAGTATTGGAATCCAGCTCTTTTCCATTGGTCTTGTATCTAGGTTTAGGTTTAGTTAATTTTGGTTATCTAGGTCGCCACATACATTCAGGAGGGTTAGATGATGATGTTGATTGTTCATTTATATTTCACTTCCATGCAAATGCGAGCACGGAAGTGACGTCACAGTCTAGCAACATTGTTCTTATACTCTGTCAAGTACTTTAAACGAGCAGTACAGCATTCACGCGTTACTCTTCACCACATAACCTATCCTTTTAATTTTTCCCATCGTTTGACAATGCGAGCACACAGACTCGCGAAATATATCACGATTTTAGTTATTTGTAAGTGTTAACTAAACGAGAGAATTAGCTGCAGACCAGCAGGTAAGAAGATGTCAGTTTTCTCTCCACAAGATTTGTTTGATAATTAAATGTTCTTCGTTAAATTATTGTAGAGTACTACACCTCCACGTGGAATAAGGGCTTTGTCTGAGGATACACTGTTGCGTCACGCTCAGTTCATTTGCGATCAAGTGGCTAGTTTCGATGCATCAGAAGAAACAGAAGAACGCTTTCTTATTTCTGCACCTTGCATACGAATGTTGGTAAAACTTGGTGGAGTTACTTTCGTAAAGAGGTTAGTACCCTGATTACTGGAAAAGTATGTTGTTATGAAGTAATTAATAATTATAAGCAATATCCATTGTAGATAAATTCTTTAACATGCTCTACAACATTCGGGAAATTACGTACGTTTAATTTCCTACTTTAAAACTTATTGGATTTTCGACTTACAATAAAATATTTGTTCAGCTTTATAACAAGCTAACCTGACTTAGCTTTCGTTAACGGTATAGAGAAAATTCTCGTAAAGTTTTCGAACTGTACATAACAGCGTAGTGTGTTGTCTTTAAAGTGTTATTGTCATTGATGCGAGCAAAGTATCTGCACACTATTGCCTCGATCAGTCACACAGGTCTCAAGTAATTGTTGGTGTTGAAGTGTGTGGGGGCCCAGAGAAGTGGGATAACAAAAAACAGAAACATTAATTTTCGAAATTTTATAATTACATTTTTTCTGCTTGCCGAACTATTATATAATCAAAGTGAATTTAATTTTAAAATTGAATTAATTTTCCAAATCTACAGTCCATTATCTTTTAAATAACGTAGAAGTGAAGACTATAGGACAGTTAGGCGGAGCCAGTGCCAGATAGAAGTCGTGCCAACCGAACCTAACCTAACTGAACAAACTGAAATACTCTTAAGTCATAATGCAGAGTTTTGTATGACTTCAAGAGCATACATTTATTTAATGTAATTGTTGATGTATATGGCTAAAGTGACTTATATCTAACGTTCGTAAGTTGTTAAATATATACACGGACAAATGTTCGTTCTATAAACACACGAATAAAATACTTTCTCCGTCTGAAATTTTAAACTCACTGTTATTTTTCGAGTTATTCTGTAGTTCTCAAAGTGTTTGAGACGAAGTGATATTGACCAGATTTGCAACTATGGAATGGGAGTAAACTTTATTCCGTCATGAATGCAGAACTTTTGCCTGTGAATGTAAACGATGCACAATAAGCTATCAAATCTAATGCAGGACTAGTTACGAATTGAAAATATCTGAATTAACGCGAACATGCAAATTATGTCTTGAACTATCAAGCTGACGTGAAAAATCGTGAGTGAGCAATACCAGTAGGAACATGTCTAATTTTGCCTGATCCTGCATTGTGGCCATATAGTAATGTTCAGTTCGGTTTCAGCTCTGCTTCTGTGCAGATATTTGTTTTGGCTGAGTGATTTAAGACTGAATACTTATTGGAGTGACTGCAAGATAGTGTTGTTCATGCTGTCAAGTGATAAGTTAGCCTACAACGATGTCGCGAAGTGAATTAGAACAGTGCAGTGTAGGAAAGGAAACTAAAAGTGAATGCCACGAAAACAGCTATACACGGGTGGTGAAACTACATTGCATTACTTTTGTCAGTGCATCCGAAAAATAAGTGTTACCCCAAAGGAATGGAATCAGTTAAGTATGAACATCATCAGACAAGTTGTTTTGACCGATTTAATAGCCACAAAAGAGCAATCAGTAAAGCTTTTGAGAAATGTAAGTGTTAATTTTGCTGATAAAATTAATAAAAACATTGACTCTGTACGGGCTATTCCTGGACAAAAGATATGCTGTAATTGCAAAAACAAACTTGGGATTTCCTTTGAATGCAAAGACGTGGGTGGATCTAGTGAACACGATGTATCTGTCGCAAAAAACGAAACTGTAGAGCATCTTAATGTTTCACTTACAGCATTAGGGGAGTCACCTCTAAAATTCCATGCAATCCGTCACACAGCAAGCCTGTATATGCTAAAAGAAAGATTGACTCAGCAAGTTCTGTTCTGAAAAGTAAAACAAGCAAAGTTGTGGGAAAAGAGTTTCTCTGAGCAAGATTTTCGTAAAATTCCAAAAGATTTGGAACAAAAGGCTCATGATAATGGATAAACTTTTTGATTTAATAAAGGCCAAACTCAAGAGTCAAATCACTAGAAAAGAAAAAGTACAGCTGTTAACTTTAGTACCGTCGTCTTGGAGCAAGAAACAGATTATCGATGAATTTAATGTAAGTGAATATGCCGTACGGCAAGCAAGGGAAGTTCTGAAGAATAAAGGAATCTTAGCTCTTCCTGGATTGAGAAAGGGGAAAACAGTTGAGTGAAGATACAATTCAAATAGTAAACAACTTTTATGTTAATATTAAAGAGTGATACGTATGTGACTGGACCGGGGATTAATGGTATCTGTACCTACAGAGACTTGGTGTACAGAAAAAATCTTAAGTTGCCTTCATTTCAACTTTGGAAATTATTTCTTCCGTGTGAGATGTTCATCATTATGAGACACAGAAAAGTCCAAGTACAACTAGGAGTTGTGCTCGATCCCCGGTCCAGTCACATATGTTCCACTCTTTAATATTAATGGTATTCATACCTACAGAGGCTTGATATGTATATATATATATATATATTGTTGCCTCCTTCTACCGGAATCGAGGAGGTGAATATCCTTCCCAGTGTTCATCTAGTGAACCTAAGAAAAACCTTACCTTGAAACGACAAACACCTGGTAAGATATTCTCGGACGACGTAGCTGAAAGGTAAACATAAAATGGGGGAATTGACGCTAGGAACCAACTGGAATAATAAAGTTCAAGTCTTATAAAAGGTGGGTTTATTAACCCTAAGACAGAACACTAATCATGGTAAAATGGACGGAACGAGTCCCACCAGCGGCAGTGAATTTCATACCAAGCGTTCTAATCACAATTCCACTTACCAGACAGACAGGGCTCAAACAGGGGTCGCTGGCTCCGACGTTCCCAAATTCCAAGGCTCCAACCAAGCAAGAACCAGCCAGCTCGCTAGTTCCCAAGTGGCGCCCAATTCATTCGAAGACCAGAATCATTGGCTCTAGGGCGCCCAAAGCCTCCCCAGGCTTTGGCTGGACGGGCAGGTCACGGACAGCAGGATCTGCCTAATTCGAATAATGCAGCGAACTCTCCCAGCTCCACTCCGGGGACTCACGCTAACCTCTCTTCTTCTTTCTCCTTTGCTGTCGCTGTATTTATTTCAGAGGCTGAATTGCAGAATTTCTTCCGTGTTGCGACAACGACCCTGGCATGATGGTACAAATTGTTTCATGTCTGAGCTGGCAACGGTGGCGGCTGCGAAGTGTGTTATCCCATTCTGTCCACAAAATAAATATATATATATATATATATATATATATCCTCTCCCAACCCGTCTGGTCAGCGTGGGAGCAGTAGACCAACTCCTCCCTTCGGGGAGAGGCCTCATCCACTAGTGGATTGAATATGGCTGTGATTTATTATTATTATTATAGATATATATATAAACAACCACGGAAGTTGCCTTCAGTTCAACTTGAGAAACTTTTAAGTTGATAATGAATATTCTGAATTCTGCCTGAAAAAACTGAGTATTTCAAGAAATGTACACGTGAAGAAGCTATTATTACTTGGGAATTTAAGAGAATTGTATTCCTCATTCAAACCTTCAAATTGGATTTTCTAGATGTTGCATGCTACGTCCTAAGTGGTGGAACACATTCCGTGTGCGTGTGCACAATACATCAAAATGCTATTCTGCTTCTGCATGCATGTCATATAGAAGAGACATCAAGACTTTATCCGTCATCTGGTTTGTTCTGTGGATAGTCGGGATTGTAGACAGTCATTGTTCCGAGTGTCCCTTCAACGAAAATTCGAGGCGGCTTCTGCTTGCAAAATTCGAGGATTTTGATCCTGGGGAGGAAGTAACGTGTTATCAGTGGGTATCAACGGACAGAACAGAGCTGGTGAAAAGTACTGTCACACTGGACGAATATGTGACAATTTTGATATGCAAACTTGAAAGGCTAGTGCCACATTCATTTATTTCCAAAGCACAGTCACATTTCGTAAAGGAAAGAAAGAAAGAAAACTTGAGCCAGAGACAGCTGTCGGTGTGCTGGACTTTAGTGAAAATTATTCCTACATAATTCAAGACGAAGCTCAAGGATATCACTGTTCTAGTGATTCTTGTACCCTACACCCAGCAGTACTATATACACGTCCTCCTACTATATAGTTTATTTCCAGTTTGTGTGTGGTATCAGATGACTTGGAACATAATGTCGCATTTGTTTATGAGCCTCAAAAAGAAATAACTTCTTTCTAAAAGAACAGTTTCCAAGTGTCAAAAATGTAAATTACTTTAGTGATGGATGCGCTGCGCAGTGCAAGAATTATAAAAATTTCAGGAAATTATGCTCTCATTATGAGGATTTCTCCTTAAGTGCATCATGGTCTTCTTTTGCTACAAGCCACGGTAAATCCCCATGTAATGGCATTGGTGGGACAATTAAACGCCTGCTTACTAAAGAAAGCCTTAAAAAAATGTTGATTTTTTTTTTAATACGGCAGAAATAGTTTTTACCTTCTGTATATCTCGCATTGAACATATAAATTTAATCTTGCTGAAAAAAGAAACTTTAATTGATGCACGCAAAAAAACTACAAAACCGTTTTTCTGCTGCAAAAACAAATCCTGGAACACGATCATATCATCACTTTTCTTCTCTAAGCCAAACCTCAATTGGAACAAAGCGAATCAGTGCTGATCCAGATTTCAGCTATATTTTTCGTTTTACTGAAAGAAAGGTCTCTTCTTCAATGAGCATCGCGGACATCTACAGTAATTCGTATCTTGCATATGTTTACGATAACCATTGCTTTTTTGGGTTAGCATTATCTAAAGATGAAGAGGAAAATGATATTGAAGTCAAGTTAGTGTACCCTTTTGGATCGGCTTCATCCTTTTACTGGCTTTCTGCAGGAAAAGAAGACGTGTGCCATGTTCCGATATCCAATATTGCTTGTTCTGTGTGTTCTCCTCCTTTACTAAAGGTACTGGAAGAGTATATTATTTCTCAGATAAGAAGGTTCAGTTTGTGAAGGAACAGTACTGGCTTCGTTTGGCTTAAATAAAGTAGCAAGTTTCTCCAGTTTAAAATAGTGAAATCTAATTACTATGATTGGCATATGCTCAGGTAAGAAATTGTTTTCATTCACAAGGAATTTTGCCTACTTCTTTGGTAACGATTTTTCAATTTAATGTAGTCGAAAAGTTCAATCTTTTTTTTTTTTTTATTCAGTTCTAAATTTTTTAATATTAAAATGTAACTATCATAAATGTTTATGAAAAGAAGTACGAAACTATGTTTTGGTCTGTACTAGGTATTGGTCCTATCGATCCTATTTGTAAATTATGTTATGAAGGTACGTCTTCCCAATGGAAAAATTGTAAAATAATCCGGTAATGGCTCCCGCTGACTGTCCTATAGCCTTCATTTCTACGTTATTTGAAAGAAAGTGGACTGTAGATTTGGAAAATTAATTCAATTTTAAAATTAAACTCACTTCGATTATATAATAGTTCGGCACGCAGAAAAAATGTAATTATAAAATTTTGAAAATGAATGTTTCTGTTTTTAACCCACTTCTCTGGGCACCCACACACTTCAACACCAACAACACGTATACGTAGTGATTACTTGAGACCTGTGTGACTGAATCAAGGTCGGTGCGACTGAATAGTGTGCCGGTACCTTGCTCGCATCAATGACAATAACACTTTGCTGACAACACGCCTAGCTGGTGCGTCGGCCTTTAAGGGTTAAAGGGGATTTCTAACCGAAGCACTCAAAAAGCCACTAGTTTTATTTCAGTCTCTTAAAACATATCTTAAGGTTCAAATAATAATTAAAAAAAAAAAAAACGAAAAGGTAATTAACGATAATGCGCATTACGTAAAATTAGGGATTTACGCAAAAATTAACTTTTTTGAAGTGCAAGGGTGCATTTTTCGCCCTTAATGTACAACAATCTTGATAGTATATTTTTTATGAGCTCTACAGACTTACATGAAATTCAGGTAGAAATTTCCAAGTGATACATTGCTTAGATACTGAGATATGATTTTTTGTATTAAGTTCTACGAAATATTAGATGGCCTCGAGAACGACTGGGATGCTTGAAATTCTGAAACTTGGGTCTTGTATTTCTCACAAACTATTAGGATTACGGAAGAAAAATTTTGCAGGTCTTAGTAGTGTTAAGTACACCAAGTTTCATTAAAATCTGAATCGGTGGGTGACATTTCGGATCTTTTCTGAGTGGTTTGACGTGGAATGAGCCTGAACCGATTTTAATTATTCTCTTTTTAAATGAAAGAGTCTTGATGATTGCAAATATAATAAACTTTACAATTATAGTAAATTTGATACATTTTGTTCCGTAATTTCGAATTTCGAAATTACTTATTTTACCCCAAAATTACTCCAAAAAGCTTCCTCGTAACATTTCAAAGAGCACTAAATATCTTTCATTTTAGGTATAAAACATCAGATTTGATCCATAGTTGACGGTGATCTTAATTTTAGTGTTTCAATATGTGCGACTTTCTCAACTTTCTTCGCGTAATTGAACTGAGCAATAATGTTGCTAGTATGTGTTCTTAATTGTTCCTAAAAATTCATAGAGGTTATTAGATATCTGTCAACTTGTTTGTGGAGGTTATTAGAGTTTGGCAGTCAGGTCGTTTCACATTGTTGGCTTGAGCAGTTCATAACTTGCGTAGCTTTTACCAACTGATTTTTCTATTATCTGGAATATTTTCCACACTATAGGATTCTAATTTATTTGTAATATTGCGTGCAGATGTGCTGGTTAGTAGTTATTATTCGTCATCTGTTGGTGTAGGTGATTTAGTTGCTATTGATGCGAAATACCACAAAACACGTGTCACTGTTTATACAATAAGTATCGTTCGTACATTAAGATATCAATATCAGCAAACGGATACCGAAGAAATTTCAGTTGAGGTTTATGTGTTCTCTGAATTAGTAGCTCTTGTAAAGGATTCTGTGTGATAGGTTCAATTTCTGTTCAAACCTTGTGAACTGTAGGAGTTATAAGATACAAACGTCTAAGTTGTTCATGTTGTGATAAAACTGTGTAAACAAAACCAGGTGAGAACCAAGGTTACTGATTTTTTGCGAATATTGTGAGAAACAGAAGGATGGTAAAAATAAATTATTTGTAATTAAAGTTCATGAAGTATTATAAGGTCAGTCGCCAACAACTTTGCGAGAAGAGATTACATGTGAGCGTTTTTACTCAGAGGCTTTAAGAGTTTCCAATTTCCATACGCACTCTTAGAAACCTCTCTCTCTCTGTCCCTGCTTCGTCAGCATTTCACTATTCAGTTTCTGTAACGGATTCCAGGGTTCTTAACAGGGCAAGTCATTTACACAAACACAGGAAACGCTCTTTCCTCTCACAACGAATCTACTAAAATCAGTACTGGGCGGACAGTAAACTACCCAAGAAAAATCACAGCTTGTGAACAATAAAACATATTTTATTTACAAGACATGGATTAATGTAGGCAACAGGCTTAATTAACACGAGTTGCGGGTCACGGCTTTCATATTGCTTTAAAACTAACTTGCCCCTAGTGCGTTTCTTAGGATGGCTTCTCTTCTTATGCTCATAGTTTCAAACAAGATATTCTGTAATCTTACTTAATACAACTTCGTGGTGGACGTGGCTCACTAATTGCAGAGGTCCTGAGCTCTTAAACAAAATTCTCTCTACCCGTGTAAGAATTTTCTTAACTATCAGACATAAGGGGGAGTGACAAAAATAAATACACTGCTACCGTACATGATTAAAAAACAATTAGTCACACCTACTTGCGAACTAATGGACGACAAGAGGCGCTCCTTTTGAAATCGCCTGTAAGCCCCTCCATTTCTCTCACACCGTACTTACCTTACCTTATCTTAATTTACTGTATAGCACCTTCTGGATTAACTATATGCGGACATTTCCTCATGGAGCCCTGTCCCTCCCTTACAAGTTTACCCGTCCATTGTTGCCGTTCATGAGTGGGCTTCGAACCTCCGCCTGTTGCTTTTTGTAATCTGGTGCCAACTTTCTGTTCCGGTAGCAGAAGGCCACTTGTCCTTGTTCGTCCCCTTACTCCACCCCGTCCATAATTCAAACCTTCGGTTTAGAATCATCCTTATGCCACTCAGTTCAATTATTCTCAATTTTCTCTAAAGGGCTATCTGGTAGACCTTCAAGGACTCCCTTCTGGTCCTTAAGAGCAGATGGGGGTAGGTTCATACCCCGGTCATAACAACCAGGCATATAGAATTCTACCACAATTTCGATCTTATATTTCTGCTGCGCCACATTCAAAGGATATACACCGAACGCAGTGATTGGAACTTTTCCTCAATTGTATTCCGTTATGGCCAGAGATGCATATTTCTTAACTGGAATACTTTTAAGCAGTGCTCTGGCCCCCCTATCCGATTGGAAGCAGTCTCAACCTCGCACAGAGAGAAAGAGAGATGTTGTGTTAAGGAGCAGCTATCACACTTAGAAAAGTAAGAATTTTTGTTTATAATGTGCCATTAAATATTGTGTAGGAAATAGTTATCCTCAAGACATTCATAGCAATTAATTCTAAGTGACGGTAATGAGCGGTCTTAAGCTCAGTTGATAGAGCGGTGGCTTACAAGTAAGCTCTAAATTTCTTTCTTCCATGTCGGTTAGAATGTCAAAATATGTGAACATGCCAAGTTTGGCAACTCAGGCGCAAATACTTTGGGAGATATCCATGATATAATAGTCAGATTCTTGTTTCTGGAGAGTGAAGAAAAAGTGTGGAAATACCCTTATATTTGTAAAATGGTGAAATAAATGGAAAGCAAATACATAGTAATGGGTACTGGGTGGAAGGCGCTACCTGTTGGAGGGTGTGTTCCTCACGTCCGCCATCTTGAAGTCCGACATACTGAATTTCGATTGATTTTCTTAAATGAGAAGCGGGTCGTGTAATATGTCATTCTGGGCTAGAATTTTACAGCGAACACGTTTCTGAACTCAGGTTTGCCGTAAGTGTATCAAGACAGAAACCCCTTCGGGGTAAAGGGAAGAGTGACGTAAGAATTCTACTCACAAAAGAAGTGATATCCATTTGCGAGTGACTTTCTGTGTCACTATCGCGAAAGTGTTCCCATTGTAATAAAAATTAAGAGAATCAGTATCCTTCCGCCATAGTAACACAAAGAAAGTCACTCACAAAATGGATATCATTTCTTTTGTGAGTAGAATTCTTGCGTCACTCTTCCCTTTACCCCGAAGGTTTTTTTTTGTACTGATATCACTTATTTTGTAAGGCTGCCTATTAAAAAAAAGTGCATGGTCTTCATACAAAAGATCGATTTTTGACCATGGTAGTGTCCGTATCTCGAAAACGGTAACTCCTATCATAAAAATAAGCTTCGGTTTACCCCAACTTGTTGGGGCCGGCAACTGACCCCATAAACTCCCTGGTACCAACCATTTGAAGCTAAGGAGAGAGAGAGAGAGAGAGAGAAAAAAAACAATAAAAGATACACCTTTCGATCATTTGTGAAAGTTCTGTGATTCGGCAGAAAAAGTCATAACTTTTGAACTCCGCCGATTTTGACGTGTGATACACCGTTTGAAAGGTATTGAAGCTTTACGTCGTAGATTACGACCGCAAGTTTCGGCCGCCTATATCGTCTGGAGTCAGTGCTATATTTTATTTTTTTTCGAACCGCCCTAGGGGGTCCCAGCTAGGTCCTACCGACCCATTTTTTTTCTTCTATGTCTTAGTATGGCAAAGAGCTTTCAAATGCAAATTCAAGCCTTAAAATCGGGTTTATAGTTCGCTAGATCCGAGATTATCTGTATATATGTAAGTGCCGCTAACAGACTCGTTTGTCAGCGTCACTCGAAGAACTACCGTTCTTCATGATTATTGTGAGAGATAATGATGTGTGACATTAGTATAGGCTACTGATGCAGTTGCATGAAAACACCATTTTGTTTTAAAATAAAAGATGTAAATAAATGCATACAAATGCATGTAGATATGACTATATAATCAGGAACAATTTTTATGCATTGAGGTTTCAATTCCTTCATTATTTCAAAACAAAATGGGTGTTTTCGTGTTATTGCATCATTAGCCCATACTAATGTCAGACACCATTATCTCTTACAATAATACATTTACGACAAAACTGAGTTCAAAAACGTGTTTCCCATAAAATTCTAGCCCAGAATGACATATTACACGGTCCCCTTCCTTAAAAAAATCAATCAAAATTCAGTATAGCAGGCGTGAAAAACGTACCCTCCAACAGGTAGCGCTTTCCACCCAGTACCCATTACTATGTATTTACTTTCCATTTATTTCAGTATTTTACAAATATAAGGGTATTTCCACACTTTTCCTTCACTTTCCAGAAACAAGAATCTGACTGTTGTATCATCGATATATCCCAAAGTAATTGCACTTGAGTTGCCAAAATTTGCATGTGCACATATTTTGACATTCTAACCGCCAAGGAAGAAAGAAATTTAGAACTTTTTTCTGCCCCATCAGTATGTTTGCATGTTATCAATCAGAAGGTCCTGGGACTAACCCAGTGGCCGCCCATCCTGATTAGAATTTTCCCAGGGTTTTTTCCTGTCACCAAGCAAATGCCGGGATGGTAGGTACCTACAAAGAACTAGGCCCTGGCCGACTACCTTCCAACTTCCTCTCCTTCTCTATCCCGACCTGAGACAAGAGATGCTTAATGGCCATAAATAAATTAAAAATTGTAAGTGACGGTCGTGTAAATGTCTCTTCTTCCAATTGTTCAGCATTCTTTTTTTTTTTTTTTCACAGGCGCGCGATGCGTCGTACTGAAAGAAGGGAAGCAAAAGAGAAGAGAGCGGAGTGGACCAGAGGAGTCACCAAGAAGACGCGTTCTGAAGCAACTGTTACAGCGGTCGTAAATGACGTGTTAGAAACATTCTTTGATGATAACATACAGGGAGAAGATGACAAAGAGAACAAGGTATGTGCATTTTTTTACTGCATTTTTGCGTTGTGCATCTCTTTTTTATCCTGATAATGTGTTTTTGTGATATAATTTATCTCCAAGTGATAAACGGTTACGAGAAATTCAGTTGGAATGCGATGTGCGTAATAAACTGGAAGATGGGTGTATTGTGATCGCTTTTAGTTTTTTGGATTTGGTATGGAATGAAATAGTAAGCGTGCATATTTCTGGAGTAGTTGAAGAAGTAAAGGACAACGGAGAATTGAAGGTAGTACTTGTCAGGGTGTAGAACAGATAAAATTGTAGAAGAAAGCAGGCATTTGTGGAGATAATGAAAATTACAGTAGTTTTATTAATAGGTTAGATGGTTAAGAAGTAGACCATCAGATATATATCAAAGATTCCGGGAATTCTCTTCGTAAAATACTTATTTATTGTGTCTTTAGAAAACTAGCGTAAGCGCATATATGCAGAATTGAATTATGATGTTGAGAAAAGCAGTAGCGTCCAGGAAATATCTCGGCGAAGAATTAACTTGAAAATCTATAATTTAATGTGGGGTAAGTTTTCATTTAAGTGTAACCTTCACTAAAAACTTAACAACTTTTTGACGAAACCGTTTTCTTTTATTTCCCTTGGTTTGGCAACTCCAATAGCTCATTTTGATATAATCATATTACGTCAACTTCGCCCATCGTCAATAACTCAAAGGCTATTAAATGCAGATCATTGAACCAAAAAGTGTATCATAATAGAGCATGTGCAAAATTGAGTAGTGTTGCATTTGGAGAAACAGAGGCGTACTGGAAGTAGGTACAAAGGATGGGTAGGAGGTCATCTTGAACATTTGAAAGAGGGGTCAGTTTTCTGTTTGTTGGAACTATTTTTTTTAATTCTTACTTTTGTATTAAACACACATTGATAAACTCTGCCGTTTGGAAGTTACGTAAGATAATTTGAGTGGAGTCTTTTCATTTCGGATAGTTCCGAAACGACAGTCTATCAAAATGTGTTTCACACAGATGTTTAAAATCAAACAGTAGTTTCGACAAACTGAAAACTGATCCCTCTTCCTATTTAAAATTCTCAGACCCTTCCTTCCCTTCCCCGGTACTATACTTATTTGTGGTACGCCAGTGACTTATTGGTATTAGATGAAGTTGGTGGCGTAATATTGAATTCATCTTAATGAGCTATCGTAACAGACAAACCATAGGAATATGAAAGAAAACATTTCCTCTAAAAGTTCAGTTTTTAGTGAAGGCTCCAATTAAGTGAAAACTTAGCCCACTTTACATCATAAATCTTTAGGTTGATCTGCCGTAGATGTATTTCCTGGACGCCACTGGTTTAACCAGTGTCACAGTTCAATAAAAACTGCCGTATAAATAACGTAAGAAAACGTTATAAATTACGCATACTGCATCTAAGAAACATACCCTGTGTTAGAAAAGCATGTGTGCTATTTTAGATAGATAGTTTATAGATATTTATGCTTAAGTGCTTTTTTAAATTAAGATATTTTGTCTTGAGAAAACCTTTACTTGTTAAAAAGAAACTAAAAAATTGGATGGAATCATTTTATTAATGGTAAATTACAAGTTATTTAGAACATTCGTGATCATGTATTTTTAGACTCCACGGCGTAAGGGATGTGGACAGTGCGAGTATTGCCAGTTGCCTGATTGTGGTTCCTGCACGTCTTGTCGTGAAATGGTTAAATTTGGAGGTACTGACAAGAACAAACGGTCCTGTCTAAGACGAAGGTATGTGATGTTAGACTTGTCCATATCGGCGAATAAATCTACACTCTTTGTTATGTGAAATAAAATGTGAAAGAAGGTAATTTAAAATTAAGCAACAATACTTGAAAGTGTTCATTAACTCTTATCTAAATTGTTTTGTTTGTTGCTGAAATATTTCGGTGATAATTTCCTCTACGTACCTGTATTTATTAGCGTTGAACTCGCAGATGACCGATTGTTTGCCATTCTACAAAGTTCTTGTGCATCGCAGTTCGTAGCTTTGTTTACCATAACACATGACTTTAAAAACCTCCTTGGTCGCGGTGGCTCAGTGGTAGAGCGCTCACCTCTAGTGCGTGGTGGACATACCCCGTCTGTTCCCACTTTCTGCATTCCACCACTTTTCTCATCACCCATTCAAGCTGAGCTAAAAGTTGACTAGAATAAAACAATAATAATATCAAATTCAAGAACCCCCATGTATGCTTACCTTTAACACGGTACATCATCCTTGCTGCCATCGTATCTTCTAACTGAATGGCGATTAAAAGCGCAAACACTACTAGTTTCTCCAAATTATGCATTGGCTTCCTCGGTTGCAAAAGGAAGGTAAAAGGGTAAGGGGATAAAAAAAGCCGTCCACAGGTATGGCCTTTGTCAGTATTGCTTGGCAGGTGTAAACAAAAATGGCGGTTCCGGGCGGACACAAGGTAGGTGCAATGTTGCCATAGTGTGTTGCGAAATTAAAAGCTGTTGCCAGATGCTAAAACAGAAGGATTTCTATGAACAACTGTATGTATGGTTGTGTATGGGAAAATTATGTGTATAAATATGTTTTTTTATTGTTAAAAAATTGAAATAAATATTAAAAGAAACGTTTTTTTTTAAAAAATATGTGTTGTAGTTTTATTGCATTTTATTTATTATGTCAAATCATGTTTTATTTAATATGCCTTGATCTAAATTTAGTGCAGGTTATTTTTTGTTGAAAGCATCCTTATTCACAAGAAACAACCTGCACTAAATTTAGATCAAGGCATGTTAAATAAAACATGGTTTGACATAATAAAATGCAATAAAACTACAACACATTTTTTTAAAAATGTTTTCTTTAATTTTTTTAACAACAATAATAAAAAACATATTTATACACATAATTTCCCATACACAACCAAACATACAGTTGTTAATAGAAATCCTTCTGTTTTAGCATCTGGCAACAGCTTTCCTTTTCGCAACACACTATGGCAACATTGCACCTACCTTGTGTGCACCCGGGACCGCCATTTTTGCTTACACCTGTGAAGCACTACTGACAAAGGCCATACATATCTGCGGACGGCTTCTTTTATTCTTTAACCTTTTAACCTTCCTTTTGCACCCGAGGAAGCCAATAAATATTTCGGCGAAACTAGTAGTGTTTGCGTTTACCCCTCTACCTGCAACTTGCGCGGTACAATAACCTTTGTAACGTGTAAATTATTTGTCAATAGTTTTTGGTGAAACTGAAATAGGACAAAGGTTATTATTATTATTATTATTTTACATTTTATTTAATTTATCAGTAATGGTGGGGAAGGATGGGATACTGATCCACTTTCGGTCATCGGTATTTTTGTGGCGAGGGTATAACGTCAGTGACGAATGAAAGCACATATCCACAGGGAATTCTTCTAAACAGTGTGGTCCTTCTGTGCAGGTTCGGCCTATTTCAGAAAATTTTCTAGGTCATAATAGTCTTGGGATGTGTTAATGACCTGACCTGAGGCTTGGACTATGCTTCATGTGTAATTTAGCAGCGTCTTTGATTTATGAACATAAATAAATTATAACGGAAACCGGTCAGTTTAGATGGTTTTTTGTTAGTGTTGCCGAACAGTTGAAATAATAAAAATACATTCAGAATCATTCTACATGAAAATTGCTTTGTAGAACAATAAGTCCCATTAAAACGCTGGGGAGAACTCATTGTCCATTATTTTAAGTCATTAGGCGCGATTTCCTTTGCCATCAGTGTATCCACCGTTACGACCATGAAATGAAGTAAGAAACGTGATACCAGTTTTGCGTAAATCGAAAACATACCAGTGCACTTGCAATGACTAAAAATTCAGATTTAGTAAGATACTAATAATCAGTAACAAATTGTCTAAATGATTATTTGTATGCAATTCAGAACTAAATATGCATTATTCGACAACTTCGTTTTCGTATAACAGTTTTCGGAACAAGATTGAATTTATTTGATATTGAAGTGTAGGTTTTCATGAATTTATTTTATATTGGAGTGTAGGTTTTCAAAGTAGTACCACCTGAGATTTTAAAACCCAATTTTTGTTGCTCTCATTTCTAATTTCAAATAATGTTGTGTGTATATATGTATATCTATCTTGGATAGAAACTTGGAGACAGTTTTCTTACAGGTGTCCTACTGCAGCCATTCAGGAAGCTGAAGAATCAGAGCCAGAGGATGATGAGCAATACCGCATCATGTCAGAAGAGTATTGTAAATCCGTGGCTGCGAATCGATCTCCAAAGAATGCTCCACTTCAGAAGAAGGAAATCAAACCAACTTGGGTTGGGAAATACATACGAGACGACGGAAACCGTGTATTTTACAAGTTAGTGATAGTTTACTTTATATTGTTGTATATGCTTTGCACAAAGACCTCATGTGAAGTAACTTGAAAAATACAGAGAATAGTTGGTCGTTGCCGTGACCGGCATTCGAACCCGGATTACCAGCTGTTGGTCGAATGCCCAATCGGCAACTGGGAGGCCCGAGTTCGAGTATCGATCACAACAGCGACCAACTTTTCTGTATTTTTCAAGCTATAGTATAGGTCAGATCAACAATGTTTCCAACCATCCCGACGAAGTTCAGTGGACGGAACGAAGTATTGTGGTTATAAAATCTTTAGACGTTTGTTAGGCGTGTATTTCTAATTTAATTGTACGAAAAATATTTAGTTTGAATTTCATGTACACTGAAACTTGTCCAGAGCGGAATGTGCATAAGTGACGTGCACAAAGTGAAAATACTGGTTGTGTCTATAATTATTACTTTAAACTCGCTTACAACGGTAACTAGTCTTTTCTGAAGAAGAATAAAGAAAAAGCTGCCCCCTTCGGATTCTGCTTTCAACAAGTTTCACTGAACATATTTCCTTCTATACTTGGAGATAACTATTGATTTCATTATGATTTGTAGAGATACTTCACGTGGACTGTAATCCTTATGCTTGTAAGCCATCATCCGTGATACTTGTATAATTGAAGAACTCTCTACAATAACAAGGGAAGTCAAGAAATCCAGTTTTGAGCAGAAAGTATTTGAAAATTTTGTTACTGTTTAAGTGTATAGTACTGCAAATACAACGTGAATATTTCGCAGTGCCTTCAATGCACAGTCCTGATCCCGAACTCCTTTTAAAAGTTTAAAAGGTGTAATGGAATTTGATTCTTCTAAATTATGGGCTATGGCAGATGACTAATGAAGTCACATGACACTCAAAGGTTTGTGTGCGTATGGGATGGGCTAATATTGTTTGAGTATGTATATAAAATATTACATACTTCAAAAATAATTAAATTTGTGTAAAATATGAAATAAATAACCATATGTAATAAATTTACTTACTTTTGGCGATATAATCACAAGTAACACTATTTAGAGGGGCACTCAGATCTTGAAAAATATATATATATATAAGGTAAATTTAAGACAAATGAAGGAAAAAAGGATAATACTTACAGCTTATAGTTTGGTGTTAGATCACACACGTATTCTTATATAAAAAGTCACTATATTTCGTGCCTATACACTTTTTCAAGTAGAGAGGAAGAGAGCGAAGTTCACGTGTTCACAAAGTACAAGTTTGAAGAGACAGTGGCGACACGTAGCGGACAAAGCATCAAAACGAGAAAAACTGACTGCCGTAGCGCGTAGATTTCCGGAACTTGAAATAATAATAACTGTATAGCGTGTAAGTACAGGTGGGATCGTGAATGGAAATGTGTTGAAAATGCAGAGGAAAAGGGAAGAAGGTGGCAAGGAGTTACATGCAGTTGAGGCATGGTTGGCGGAAAGAATGGAGATGTACGTCCGCTCCCATCTCTTTCTAACTGTGGCAGGTGAGTCAGGGTTCAGGACTTTCAGGATTCTGACTCGAAAGGTTTCGTCAAAGATGCTGCCGTGATAAGAAGTGTGTTCGGGTATGGGGAGGTGCGGAAGTTGATATTTGGAGGAGTGGCGATGATTGTTTATGCGGAATGTTACAGGAGTTTGAGTTTCGCCAACGTAGGTGTAACATAGGTTACAGAGTAGGAGATAAACGAGGTTGCAAGATATGGAACTACCGGAGTGTCTGAAAGAGTACGTCTTGTGAGCGACAGGGTGTACGAAGGAAAGACTGGGATCAAAAATAAAACAGGTTTTGCAGCGGTGTCTATTCCATTTGCTATGTTTGCGGGAGGGGGCAGAATTGGTCCAGTTCTGGTGAAATGCGGAGGTCTGCGGTATACAATTTTGTTGCACGACGGGAAAGGTCTTTCAGTTTCAGGTGAGGCAGTGAATGGGGTGTGCCAGTTTGAGGAGCTTTTGGAGGGACTGAAGGCTGGGGTGGTAATAGGTGAGAAGATTGGGAGCGGAGGTCTACGCGGGGAGGTCGGTTGGAATTGGGATGATTACGGACACGATCCAGTTGTTTACGGATGAAATGTTTGGGATATCCACGGTCAGTGAGAGCTGAGGAGAGGGTACTGAAAGTTTTGGAGCAGGTCATCAGAGGAACAGATGCGGGAGCCTCGGATAGCAAGAGCGTTTGGTATTATGGATGGGAGCTGTTGGCATGGATATTCTTCATACTGTTGGTAGGTTCGATGTGAACGCCTGTCTGAAGTCGATTGTTCTTGAGCCAAACATCCACATCAAGGAAAGTTAAGTGTTCCCTCGAGAAGGACTAGGTGAACTTGACGGGAGAGATGCAGTTGAGGTTTTGTAGAAATGTTTCCAGAGTCCATGGGTCCAGATCAAGAAAATGTCGTCCATATAGCCAGGTAAAAGGTTTGAGAGGTATGCAGTTGAAGTATTGTGTCTCCAGGTGCCCCATGAAAAGGCTTGCGTAAGAAGCAGCCATGCGAAGGCGTTCATGGTGAGGGCAAACGGCTAGCTGAAGCAGAAATGTGCTGGGTTTACGAGGACTGGGGCGTGTGTCGAAAAAGTGTTCAAGGGCGGGAGACCATGGGCTTGGGGAATGTTGGTATACAGTGACGTGATGTCAACTATAACTAACATGGTGTAAGGTTGGAGATCAGAGATAGAATGTATTGTGGAGAGGAAGTGGTTTGTATCCTTGATGTAGGAAGGGAGAGCCTGGACAAACGGTTGGAGATGGTGGTCAAGGAGGGCGGAGTTTCTTTCAGCGGGAGAGCCAATACTGGAAACTATGCCGGGATTGCCAGGTTTATGGATTTTGGGAAGTAGGTAAAATTTAGGAGTTCTGGGATCGTCAGGACAGAGTGTAGAGACAGTGGAACGCGACAACCCCTCATGGCGTCCATGCGCCTGAAGGTAGGTGCGGATCCTATTAAGGAAAGTTTGGGTGAGATCTTCCTCGAGGGGACGTTAAAAGGTAGTATCGGAAAGTTGTTTGAGGGCTTCAGATTGGTATTCAGAGTAGTTTATGACTACCGTGGTGGATCCCTTGTCAGCCGGGCGGATAATGATGGATCAGAACGAAGATTGGAGATAGCTCTTCGTTCTGCTGTTGTGATGTGATAGGAACGTGTCAGTGAAGCCAGGGTGAGCAGTTTGTTTGGAGAGTAAGGAAATGTGCAGTTCAACGGGGTGGTTTGGAAGGAGAGGATCCTTACTCGAGGGAGAAAGGAATTTGTGGAGGCTGAGCTGAGTTTTGGTGTCAGAGGTTCTGGCCTGAGAGGTATCAGGATGATGGACCAGTGGTAGTGCTACCTGAGGTTACGGGCAAAGGTGAAAAAATCATTAAGTAGATTGGCTTGTTCAATATAGCGGGAAGGACTTCATGTTCGGTATCTGAAAGTGTGCAGGAAGAAATGTTGAGAACTGGCTGCGGGCGTTTAGGATTTTTTGGTTGGCTTTAGGTGGAAGGTTAACTTACGCGGTTACTTTTGAGTCTCTGTGGGGCAGAGGTTAGGTTGCTCCGGCAATTACTGAGAGGTCGGATCAGGACGACTAATTAAAGGGGGAGGAGTGCAGGATGAAGGGAGAAGCAAAGGAAGAGGGGAGAAAGACAAAGTCGAGAAAGTTTGGAAAGGTGTTTGGATCTCAAGTCAATCAAGAGACGGGAAGCATCAGTTAGGGTTTCGTATATGTTAGAGATGGGGGGAGATGGTAAGGAAAGCAGGATTTTGACGAGAGATTGCAGTTCTATGGAGAGTTCTAAGGCTTGGTGAAAGTGTAAAGAGAGTGTTAGGGTGGTCAGATTAACAGGAGTATCTACAGAAGGAAAAAAAAACTTGTGTCGATCGGATGGCGAGAAACCGGAGAGAGGATTTTGGGAGTTAGGTCTTTAGGTGTAAGTCCTAGGTGAAGGCAGGATTGCAGGAATTCAAAATAAATATATATATATATATATATATATATATATATGATGGTAAACAAGGTAGAGAAAAAGGATACTTACATAGTGAAATCTTAAGATAGGAGCACACGAACTTTACAAACACTATAGAAAATTAGTGTTTCGCAATTGCGTTTTCAACTGGTAGGAGGGAAAATTGACAGAGCGGACAGATGCGGGAGTGGTGTTGGTAACGCCATATTGCCAATGATGCTGGGTGACAGTGTGACCATGTTATAGAGGCGGGAAAATGACTAGATGGGTCGGAGAAAATACCAAATGAAGAAGAAAGTGCAAAGGTTACTAGGAGCAGGTAAAGGTCTTCCTGAAGAAATATAGAGGGTGAAGAATCGAAGGGGAGGGGGAAATAATAATAATAATATATAAAATATCATGTTCAGCCGTTTTCTATCCACTGCTGGATGAAGGTATCCCTTTTTTCTTTCCACATATCTCGGTCTGTTGCTATCCTCAATCATGTAGCTCCTGGAAAACGCTTGATTTCGTTTCGTCTACCCATCTTGCATTTGTACGTCGTCTCGGTCGTTATATATATTTCAGCGTGCTTCTGATTAGAATGTATGTGCCAAATTTTATGATTGTATTTCAATGGGATCATGTTGAAATAAAAAATTTCTAACGTAAGTACACAGCCTTATGCATAACTTGTATAATTAGTTTAAACGGCAGTACTCATAATGGCTTTTAGCAAAGTAAATTTAATTGGTTAAATATAACTTACAGTATCTTCATTTCAGTTCTGTTGTAGAACAAACCGAGCGGCCGTAGCTCAGTGGTAGAGTATTTGCGTAGCATTCGGGAAGTCGTGGGTTCGATCCTGAATAATGTTTTTCCAGGGTTTTTCTGTTATACCAGGCAAATGCCGAAATGGTACTTCAACATACGTCCCGACCGACACCTTTTCGAATGTTCCCCCCTATCCCGGCCTGAGCCTTAATGTCTAAAGGCCATAAATAGAATTCAAATTAAAAAATATGTAGGGAACAAACCTGGTAAAAACTAATCAGTCCGGCCTGATCTCTGTATTTAAAAATAGGCAGTAAAAATTATTAGTTTGAAATTATTTAGTTACAGGCTAATAAATCTACCATATTTACTACTTAATTATTATAATAATCTAGTAATAGGTTTATTAGCCTGTAACTAAATAATTTCAGTGTGACAAGAAAATCTCTGAAAAAACCTGTCAGGATGCTCGGTCGCTGGGATCGAACCCACGACATACTAAGCCAATGTTCTACCACTGCTCGGTTTGTTCTACAATAGAACTGAAATGAAGATACTGTATGTTAACATTTTAACCAGTTAAATTTACTTTGCTAAAAGACATTATGCGCACTGTCGTTTAAGCTAATTATTCACGTTATGCATAAGTGGCTGTGTACTTACGTTAGAATTTTTTTTTCTCCAACATGATCCCATTGAAATACCATCATGAAATTTTACACATACATTCTAATCAAAAGCACATTGCATATATATAATTAAAAAAAATGATTTTGAGTTTTAAAAAAATGTTTTATATTTAAAAAAAATACAAAGATTGGTCTAATAAAGTGAAGTAATATATTAAATTACAGCTCTTGAAATTCTGAAATGAATGGTGCAAGTTTGAGCTGTCTAGGACAAATAGTTTTTGAGTTTCGGGCTTTTAAAGGTTTCAATATTTTGTATTTTTCATCCTTACCAATAACGTACAAAAAAAATTCCGATTTCCGAGACTTCAAGTTCCAGACCATTGGTTGATTTGATATGGAATGACCCTGACAGTGTAGTAGGTGATTTAAGACTACTACACATAAGCCTGACTTAGTATGTGAATTGCATTGGTCGCAGTTTTTTTTTTATATATATATATATATATATATATAACCTTTATTAAGAACTATATACTCGTTTTGTTATATACTCTTCAAGATATTTCTTTTTATTATTATTATTACGAAGTATTATTTCGTAATTTTATGCATTCGGCTTCTCTCGTTTTCGTCTGAGAATATTATGGTCACCCTAGTTATGATGTAGACAGTTTTAGATAATGGGTTCTGGATGAGCTAGATGAGTTCTACTGTTGTTTTTTTTTCCATTCTCTTTATTTTACCGGTTACTCATAAGCCTTATTTTTTTTAGTCCCTTTTAGAATAGATTTGAAGCGAATCCGAAAGCTAGTCTCCGTTAATGGAGGACTAAAGGCTTGGCGCCATATCCGGTTGGTTGCCATAGCAGCGGCGGGGGTCAAGTCTAAACAACAGTCAAGTAAGTTAAATGGTAGGAACGTAGACAGTAACTTGTGGAAGTAATGGCTGATTTTTTTTTCTTTTTCTGGTTTTCATCCTTTTAAAGCGACATGTCTGTCTCTCATTGTAACGTTTGCAATCTGGTACGATGCACATACCCATGATGAATTATTATTATTATCGAAGAAACTATATAAACCAACCACTGTTGTTTAGACTTGAACATGGCGGGTTACCATGACAACCAACCCTATCTGACAGAAGACTTTTGTGGTCTATTGTATTTAGAAAAAGGTCGTGGATGATGGTTTAAATGTACGTATAGTGTTTTGTATTATTTTTGCTCAAATGAGAAACTAAACAACAATATAATGCATATTTTTCAATCCGTTCTACAGTTGGGAAGCATGTCTTACATGTTACTTATTCTGCAATATGTATAATAGAATGTTAACGATGTTGTTTTATTTGTCGCATAATTATGTTAGAAAGAATCAAAATATTTCATTTCAGAAAAGTTCGGCTAGGCGAAGAGGAATTGGAGTTGAATAATTACGTTTTTGTACATCCGAAGGACCCTAACGCACCACCCTATGTTGCACGAATTGTGTATATGTGGGATAGTAAATTCAAGGGAAAATACTTCCATGCTCATTGGCTTTGGTACGTACAATTTTCATATTCTGTGTTACTTACATTTGTGATACTGGTGTCTTGGAAACTAACTAATTACATCTGGGTTTCGCGAGTTCTTTACTTCCGTCATCGGGAAGTGAAAGAGAGGGGATTAAACGTAAGTGGATGGATACAACTGAAGCTTAACGTACCACAGTATAAAATCCGTACTCTTTTTCAACGTGCTTCAGGGATCAAGCATCTTTATTTAGTGTATAATTATTTCAATATTAAAAAAAGGTCTAAATAAGGAAGCAGAAACGCAGTAATCAGTTATTGTACCAAAGTATACGAATTACTAGCTAAAATTGTTTCTTGGATTTGAGTCTGAATTTTCTCATTTGTTAACGGCGGAGACCATGAAATGGGTCTAAGTTAGTCATGTTCCTAACTAATTCACGCGCTATGTGATTTACAAAACCTGAATGTTCATCGACACCCGACTTCGCTTGGAATAAAATCAGTCCGCCATATATCATTTCTGTTAATTTTCCCTTCAGTCCCTCGGCCGCTTTCAATTTTTCTCTTGCCTTTTAGTTAAGATATTGTACACCGGTTAACCAAAGATACCCTCCTCCCTCTGTAATAACATATTTGGTTAATAATGTTCCAACCCACTTTAGTAATAGAAATTGTATTCATTGTTTCTTTTTGGGGGATGCTGTATCAGATATAACCATCACATTAAATAATTGTTCTAAAAAATGTTTTAACTTCCACTACTGGATGCTTTACTTTGCTTTGCTAGAGCTTAGCTAGTGCAACTCTCCTTTGAATAAAGAAACTGAAGTGAATGACCTTGACTTAGTTGTCAATTATAAAGACCTACTTAAAAATATATATATAAATTATTTAAAGGTATACTTTTTGTCATTGAAGAACAGATTTATTCCGAAGTAAGTAGATATTTGTTCACTGTGAAGAAACTGAACTTGCAGAACAGAAATTTCAGAGTGTCAACAAGAAGCTTGAAAACTTCAGATCTTACTTACGAAGACACATTCTTCTTTCTCGAGGAAGGTTCGATCATGGCAGAAGCGACTTCAACGCTGGAGGGCTACATTCAAAATAGCGGAACTAGTCTTAACAGTGTATTAATTTTGTAGCGACAGTAATTTAATATTGGTTTTATTTGTTATATCTAATAGGCGATGTTTATTTCTGGAAATACCTGAATATGTAGCATAGAAAATTAAATTCTAGATTTGGTTTGTTTTCGTCAGCCTTACTGCCGTTACAATAATTGAATTGCATTTAGAAACATCCGATTCTAAAATCAATAAAATCTGACCAGACTTTCACTGATGTGAAAGTTTACAATTCTTGAGTATACAGCTATTTTATGAGAGATGTGTGTTTTCATGCGTGGTACTGTTCGTTTGATTTGTTGGATGGCATACTCGTTGGTAACAAGTGTATACTACTCTTTACTGTGTGCATATAATTATATTTTAATAACTAAAAAGCCGGATAAATGGTGTAGTTCAGTACGAAAACAGTTTTAAAGCTCTATATTAAAGTCTGCCTTCCTTGGGTACTATTTAGAAAGACTCATTCTTCAAATTGATTCACATGTCTCAGGAAGGTTGCTGATTATTTAAAGTAAGTTGAAACAAAAGTATTCCTGTGCAGTGTTTTGCCATCAAATTTAGGAGTGTTGGACTTTGAGAAATGTTTTAATATTATTGAAGCCCGTAAAATAGTGTTAGCTAAAATCATAATTGAACTGGAAACCGAAACAGCCCTCAGTATGTTTTCGACTATCAGAACTGAGAAGTTATGGAATTCTAAAATATAATCACCAAGTTGTTACTTATAATCAAGTTTTTTTTTTTTTTGTGTTTCACATTTTCTTAGTTCACTGTTGTCACATTGACATTTTAGCAGAATCAGTTTTCCTCTAGGTGTTAATTAGTCAGACTTGTAATATTATATGGTGGATAAGAACACAAAAACACACAATTTCATCTGAGTTTGTGGGATAAAAGGGTTAGGATTCCATAGTTTAATGTAATGAGCTTACTAAAGCAATACTTACACACGATGTATTTGAAAGTCAGCTGTGACTGCGGAAATAGATGCATGACCATACGTTGTGTGGCATTAGGAATAAGCGAACACGTAAGGGACGCCAACACAAACAATTCAGTATAGGGACTTTCCAAAGATTTGCAAATAACAAATTTCATCAGCCAAAATAATTAATAATTCTAAAAGTAATATTGACCGGAGTCATGGAAACTTTCCCATTATTACAAGAACGCTAGAATTAAATACAGGCGAAGGAAGCTTGGGCACTTTTCATTGAGGAAATACTTAAAAGAAACGCAAACAGTAACTTTAAGCCTTAATTTATAACGTACATAGAATCACATCCAGTAATTCATCAAATAATATTTAGTAATTTCTCATGAAATTTTTAATGCATCTTCTGCCCATACTTGAAAACAGCAGAATACAATTCTTCAAACATTGAATTAACAAAGGTATTAAAGAACTCACCCTGGAATGCATTTTTTTTTCACTCAGAAAATATATAAGAAAAATTCCTTTCGCATTCAGTAACACAGTATAGTATTTCAGGCTCACGCAAATAGCGGAAAATGTATTGCCAGGCGAACATTTTATAAATAGTACAAGTGTATTAGGTCACAACGAGTCACACTCACAGACTCCATTTCTGACTTTATTCCCTTATCCTCTGGTGTCCCTCAAGGCAGTGCCCTGGGCCCACTACTGTTCCTATTATACATAGATGATTTGCCTTCTTTATTTGCAAATAGCCCGACCAGTATTCTCGTATTCGCTGATGATTGCAAGCTCTGCAGGCAAATTCGTTCTGAAAAGGATGCTCTTACTCTTCAAAATGATGCTTCTAGCCTCCGCAACTGGTGTGCGTCTTGGAAACTAAACCTAAACTTTGAAAAATGTGCTTCTCTTATGCTTTCGCTAAAAAAGGAACCTATCAACTAAGCCTACAAAATTGGAAATAGAAACATAAACTCAGTTCCCTCCTTCAGAGATCTTGGCATTATTATTTACAAGTAAACTTACTTTTCCTGAACGCATTAATATCATATCCCGTACTGCTATGAGAAAACTGGGTCTCCTTTACCGCTTCACTGGCATTAAAAATCCTCATTTCCTAAGTTTGTTCGATAAATCATACGTTGCTCCCACTATTGAATACTGTTCTACTTGGTCAATGGCCTGCCTTACTCAATTTTTTTCTTGCCATTGTATCTTACAGAGTACTTCATCTCCGTACACTTCCAAAAAATGATATACTAAAATGTCTCAATATCAAACCACCACAGGTAAGAAACAAAATTTCAGACCTTATATTTCTGCACAAACTTGTCAATGGTCATGTTTCTTGTGAAAAGTTGCTTGGTGAAATAAACTTTCGTATACCCAGCAGAGCAACACGCTCAAGTGATCTTTTCTACACCCGAACAGTGAGGGTAAATGTTATACAAAGGTCCCTCCTACATAGGATTGTCGGCACGTACAATCATCTTCCAGATAACGTTGACATATTTGTAAATGAATCAACTTTTAAAACATGTATAAACAGGCTGTAACTTTTTCCCCCCTTTTTGTTTGCTGTTCTTTTATTGTTGTGTTATGTTTACTGTTAGTTTTCAGTGTAAATGGCAAATTGCGCTGTATCTGAAATCTTCTGTAAATAAATAAATAAATAAATAGAGTCTAAAATTAACCAGAAAGGAAGAATAAAGATAACCCAAGCTGAAGAACAAGAGTTTGTCACGGTTTTTTTTTTTCACCAAAGCTACAGAGCCATTGTCATTCTTTAAGATATTCAAGTTTAATTTAAATCAAAACTGTATGCGATGGAATAAAATAAGGAGTTAATCCTATTTTAATTATTCTAGCCTAACAGAGTATCTTTAGATTTGTCCTGATGCGCCTTTAGTGATTGAGAATTGGTGCCTGAATCATACATGATGTTTCTGTATCCTGTCCCTTGTCTACATCCGAATATAATTTATTTAACCCCTCATTCTTTATTTGTTTGGAATTCTTTTATATGTATTTTAGACTCCGAGGACACATTTCGTGGTATATTTGTGAGTGGAGGGATGCATTGGATGACGCTTCGTTGTTTCCAACGTATTGGGTTTTCTGTGAGGAAAATTTTTGCGAGTCGTAATACTCGGAAACTAGAGAAGCAGCAATATTAATAAATTGTGCAAGCAGTCTTGCAATCGCAACATAGCAAATTCCTACCAAATTTTCAAATGTAACAAGCTTTTACGAGGCGTGTTTAAGGCTTTCAGAAAAAGTAATGAAGGTGGTATTGAGTTTCTAACTTTTAACAGTTGTATAACTGTGTCTTTTTCCCTTTTTCAGCCGAGGACAAGACACGGTTCTTGGTGACATTTCAGATCCGAATGAACTCTTTCTTATAGATGAGTGTGAGGATGTTTTAATATCATCAGTAATTTGTAAAGTGAAAGTGACTCGAAAGTCAGTACCAACGAATTGGAGCTCACTAGGAGGACAGGATGTTCCGAATGAACCTTCAGAGAAGAATGATGGAAAAACATTCTTCTATCAGAAAAAGTAAGTACATTTAAATGTAAGTTCGATCATCCTAGTGTAATTTCAATCATGTAAATCCTAAACTAGACATTTCCAAAGGAATTCATATTGGGTTCTTAAAAACTGTAATACCTACAATTTTATACGATTGGTTTGCAATCTAAGAAGCTCAAATAAATAAAAATAATATTGGTTGTACTTTTGCTTGCTCCCGTCCTGTGTAAGATTCGGTAGTACCTTTTAACAAGTATATCTTACATACTGGTGTTCAGCGTGCTACTTGTGACAGGCATAGGCCGTAGCTGCTAAATGGTAAATCAAGTAATATGAAATGGTCCAAGTGAAAAAAAAATAATTGCTCGAACTACTACTATTTATATTTATTCACAGTGGTTTCAACGTGGCGGCCATTTTAGTAACTTGGCAGCCTCTGGTTGACAAATCTTTAAAAATCTTAAATTTACGCGCATTAAGGCCCTCTGATAATTATTTATAATAAAAATTTTAATTCAAGTTTGAAGTGGTTTCAGAGGAGGTAAAACTACTTTTTCCAGCTAAAACTGTATTGAAAGCAATTAATTCCTTTTCTGTAAACATACATTTTACGCTCGCGCTAATTTGCATAATCAACTCTAATAAAGACGAAGGTAGTAATTGGCACATTTTAATAAACGTTCATTATAGCGGGTTCCTAGATTTACCACCCTGTATATCGTGAATCACTTAAAACTTAAACCAATATTACCTGGTAAACAAATGGTGGTACTCGGTTTCATCTCTGTTTAAACTTTGCACAGTAATCTTTGGTGCTTTTATCATTGGCGGATCGCACCTATTTCCCGGGCTGTAACTGTTCACTTTTTTTCTGCATGAAAAAGAAGAGACTGAATATTCAAGTAAACTTATTCGCGTGTACGGGTCGTGATATTTAATCATAACGCTTACTGCCGGCCGAGCGGTCTGCGGTGGTAGGCCATCTTCTCGAAGTGCCGGGTTCGAGTCCCGGCATGGGTGTGAATATTAACAGCTAAAGGCGAATCGTGACGGGCCGAAGTCCATAGATACTAGACTGACCCATATAAAAATAAAGTACCATAACGCTTACTTGTGAATTAACGCAACTGTGACCTTTTTCTTGGTGAAATTGAAAGATAAAGAAGAAAAATAAAACCGAACTGATTTCAACTTGAAGTTAGAGTTTTCCTTTATCAGGGTAAGACTTCAATGTTCATAGTGTAATTTCTTTGTTGCTTGATGCTTAGGCATTATTATTTATTGTTCTTATAGTTATTTCCAATTAAATGTTACCATGTATAATATTATTACCTGTAAGACCTCTTTTAAATAAAAATGTGGGCAACTTGCTGATAAATTTTGTGATGATCCACCATCTCTTTTTCAAGATACGACAACGTGTTTGGCCGCTTCCAAGATATACCAGAGGATCCTCCGTGTCCGAAACCAGAAGCAGCACACAGGTATGAGCTTTAAACTTCCTTACTTATTGTTTAATTCACTCAGTTTGCCAAGCGACTTAAGTATAAAATTATTTAATACAAATTTAACGAAACATTCATTACATTTATTGAGCAATAACTATTACGGGTAAACGGACTAGTGAAAATAGTTTTTGTTTTTAGTAAGGAGCTTAAGCTGTTCTTACTAATTCTTTCTTGTAATGGAACGTATTTAATTTATATTGCTGAGTTCTTTTTTTACTAAAGAACTGATCTCGCTGCAACAACGAGGGTCAGTTAGCATAATCTAGAAGATATACTTTAGAATATATTAGCGCAAGGACCATGAAAGTGGATTGCAGCAGTGCGCTCATCTGATTGTCTTAAGATAGAAAAAATTATTCTGGTGTTGATAGTAACAAGTCTTAAGTTAGTGTACCGTCTTATAAAGTGTACAATCTAATTTACCGTCGTTCGGTTAAAAACCTTGAAATTTTATAAAGCCATTATCTCGTGTCGTGCACCGCACTCCTTTTTAATAATGACGCACCCCATCAGCACCCTGTAGACTCAAATTATGGCAACGTCGCTGATAGTAATCTTAAGTTTTTGTGACTTTCTGACAAAACAATATGGAGAAATTATTAGAGAACTGATACACCAAATGTTTGTATACAAGTACAGAGCCTAATAAACAACTGAAAATGCTCGTACTGATAAAGATAGAAAAATTGTTCAAAAGAGTATTAGAATAGTAAATATGTACAAAAATAGTACAAGAAGGAGAGCTAATAATATTGAAAAGCATGGAAAAGCACAAAGTAGCATACACTTTTAAACTTATTTACACATGCATGAACTTAATAGATTCAATTTAAAGAAAAATGTACACTCAGTCAATGATAAAATAACCGATCTCTTTCAAAAGCCCAAGTTACAAAATTAAATGTTTTCCACTGTAAGAAACGTATTAGTAATAAGCCATTAATCAACAGATAAGTTCCTCTACAAAACAGACTCAATTTTCTTTATCGTAATGTATTTATTTGTTATTTATTTTAATCTTTATAAAACCCTCTTGTTGATCATAAAAAAAAAAAAAAAAATAAGTTCTGATATGAATTATGTGACAACGTCGCAAAACATGAGTATCCACTCTCCTGTTTTTGAATATTGATGTACTAGTTACACCAGTTTCTACAGCTACTGACGTCTCTGGTCTGAGCGTAAGATACCTAAAAGTAATAAATACATTTTAAGAAAATCTACTAGCCTCTACTGACAAGCACCTCTGTGGTTAAATAAATTGAAGAAAATTATTCTTTCACTATTATTGATCATAAAATAAATTTAATACAGCAATATCAGCACGTTCGTAATCAGTAGCGATGAAGTGTTGCTTATTCTCACTTGGGACGTTAAATTCCCTTTTTAAAACATTTACCAAATTGTAAGTAATAGTTTTCATATGTATAGAATCTAGGAAAATAGCATTAAATGGAAGATAGATATATACATGAAACACGGAAAATTAAACAAAAAGGCGATTTATATAATTTTTACTTTATTTACATTTGAACAAGAGTTTAGCTCGATGTTTGTTCTACCATAATGATTCGTAGCGTCGTGTTCTTCTTTTTTTTATTATTGTCCATAAACCTGACGAAGTTTGTTCGAACCCTACGCACAGGTGCAAAACTTTTAACTACATTATACTACATAGCTCCGTCATCTATGTCGGTGTTAAATAGACGTATGAAATTTTCCTAAAAATACGCATAAAGAATATAATTCACAGCCGTATTCAATCCACTACAGGATGAAGCCTCTCTACAGCTCCCACGCTGACCAGACGTGTTGGGAGAGAACCGAAACTCTCAACTGTGATTTGTCCACACGATACTGGGTCAATAATTTTGAGCTCCCACCGGGAATCGAACCCGGGACCGCTCGCACTGAAGCCTAGTCGGTAGCTCGCTCGATTTCAGTGTGAGTGAGTGAGCGAGGGTGGGTGGGTGGGTGGGTGGGTTGGTTGGTTGGTCCGTCCGTCCGTCCGTCCGTATTGGCAATATAATTCCTAACAATTTGCCGCCAAAATTATAAAAATATCTTTAACTGAGTTATGCAAGTATGATTGTAATTTACGGAAAAGAGGATTTTGTTTTTAGAAAAACTAGATTAAGAGGGAAAGGAACTTGACTACAGCGGCGCCCAATTTAGCATGGATTTTCACACATTTCTAGGAATATCGTAGTTTCATGTGGTTTCTTCGAGAAAAATACTCAATACCCCTTCAATATATTTCGTGGAATTATGAAGGACTTAAAGTGAAAACCTTGCGAGCTATTTTCATTTAGAAGTAAGGATTTTCATAATGGAAAGTTTCATAAGGAAGTTGTTACATGCGCTGTTAAGACATTCTTTATTTCTAAGAAAAAATACGTCGTGGAGCCTTCAGTTATTTACCTTTAAGATGCCACATATTGTGTTTAAGAGGATGTTGAGTCATTTTCTCAAAGGATCCACATCAAACCACAATATTCGTAGAAATGTGTGAAATCCATGTTAAATTGGACGCTTATTTTGCAGGCTGCAGTAGCCAAGCCCCTCTCCATCTTACACTTTGCTAAACACAAAACTGCATTCTATTTACAAGTCCTTCATATTTAAGAAATGAAAACTATACCTAAATATTCTTTGGAATGTTCTTTTTTAAAAAACAAAATAAAATGCAAAAACCCTGATTATATTTTTCGGCTCTCCTGTAAAATGTTGCTTTCCGACAAATGGTCCCTTTTCATTTTTCCCATCTTACACACACACACACACAC